>OY755038.1:54108735-54559393 GCA_963576565.1 Aspidapion aeneum
GATTGGGGTAGTCTGGCTCTCTAGGCCACCCTAGTTTTGTAGATGTTTCTCTTCCCATTTGATAACTTTGTAGTTATGTTGTGTTTCTTCTTAATGCTTTTCAGTGTTTCTTGCTTGTTTTGTATATGTGTATATCTATTTCACTGCAAATTTTTAAACTGGGATTGGTAGTGGGTTTTAAAAATGTTAAAAAAACAATCAAAACTGTTTAAAAAGATCAAAATTTTTTTAAGAATTGACATAACCTGTCTAATAAAACAAGGCCAACAAAAAAATAATCAAAGGCTAAATACTAACGCTGCCCGTGTTATTTTTTTTTTCGTTGTCCACACTATGAATCGAAATTTTGTCGCTAGATGACGCCGCTAGACAAAATTGATGGGGGAATATTTGAGAGAGACAATTTTTAAAGTCGGTAAAGGACAAAAACTATTATAGGCAACCAAGCCAGGGGAATCTCTTTATCCCTCCGTTAATTTTTTGGCTGTTCCAAAATTTCCTTAGATTGTGACGCTGGCCTTGTATGTTATTTATTTCATACTAATTTAAATGTATTGGGCTTTCACGATAAAGCCTACCTTAGCATGGACTTAACTGGATATTTTAATTAATTTGTAATAATAAATTGAGAAATGGTTTTTAATTTAAAAGTTTTGGTGCGAGAAATTTCAACACACCTAACTTTTTTCTTAATTAATGTAGGCATTCAGTAGCATCTTTATAGTTATAAGATATGAGTGAGATTGGTGACCGCCCATGTAGCATGTCGGCATCAAGCACAAGGCCACTGCCCAGTTAATACTAATTTACATTTTAGGAATAATCCTTTCGGAATGTTTCACTTTGTATGGGAATGTTTCCAGAAACAACCGTAATGTTCCCAAAATGTTCCTAAAGGAATTTGAATACTAGGTATATTTTAGTGACATTTCAGCTATGTGTGTCGAATAAAATAATATTGTAAATACGACAGAAGTATTTAGTCTCCGCATTAAAACGAAAAGAGGTAAATCCCCGGCCGCAGAGTGCATTGCTGCCAACAAACTACATAATATTTATGCCCATGTGGTGCAGAACTCCGTCCCGTTGGCAGAGGTTCGCGTCCGGTTAAGGGAGGTTTCAGAATTATTTAACTAAACAAAATTGTCCGCGTCCGGTTATTAGAGTGTCCGGTTATAGGAGCAAGTAAAGAAATAGGCAAAAGCTTGGAACCCACAAATTTGTCCGCCTAAAGGAAGTGTCCGCTTAATAGAGGTGTCCGCAGGGAAAGGTTTCATTGTATATTCCTTTCGAAATACTTTACATTTCGAAAGGAATATTCCAGGGATGCGACGAAAGTTCTAGAAACGTATTTCGAAAACATCTTTCGGTACTTAAAATGGTCAAATCAAAGGAAAATTTACTACCAAACAGAAAAAGTCCGCGACGCCCCATGAACCCCTTTTGTTACTTTCTCTCTTTGTTTCTTGTTGCTATTTCAACTTCAACCATTTCGCTCCAACTCTCTGTTTTGCCAGTTCCGGGAACTGTTACGTCCTTATTTTATTATCCCAGAGAGATTACGTTTTTTATAACGACAAGTTTGAAAAAACAACTTGTTCTGTTCCTTAAAAAGATGTTGCTCCCGAAACCGATTGCCCGGAACCTATTCGGTTATTTTCTTAACATCTTCAGTATTTAATTAAAACCGAAGCATCGGATAAGTAGTTCCATTTAATCTTGGAATCTCGCATGCTGGTTTTGTGGCAGATCATTAAATTGGGTAGCCTGGAAGCCGGGTGTCTTCCAAAAATTTTAAGAATACGTATGCATGGTTTTTGAATATCACAATATCTATCAGATTCGCAGACTATTCACAAAAACGTGACGGAAATTTTACATTCCATTCAAATCTATATATATTATGACACGAAAACACTTAATTGTAATGTAGGCGATTATGGGCAAATTACAATAAACTCATGGAATAGGTACTGTTGGAAAATATTTATAGAATATTGTGGGAACATGATTGTTTACTGAATGTGCCATTTTCGAGCCAACCGTGGTGCGCCTCGAATTTTTTTGAATTCTAGTCCCACCTTCAAAGAAGAACTTGAATAAAACTTTGACGAAAAAACTAGGCAATTGATCCTAGCTATCCATGGAAAGCCCCTAAAAAACAAAAAAAGTGTTATAGAAATAATAATAAATATACAGGGTGCCCCATAAGTAGCGGAAGACCTAAATATCTCGAAATCTAAAACCAATGTCAAGGTGACACGTAGATCGATAATTATAAGCCTTTTGACTAACTTTAACTTGAAATATTTTTTCGCGACCCGGTTTTTGGTGTTCCACTACTCATGGGCAGTGGTGTATATAGAAAAAAGTTTCAAGATGGGCCCGAAACAAAAGGGGGGGGGGGTGAGATCACAAGAGGCCGTATTTTATGCTATTTTATGTTTGTACTCATGAAATATGTGGAAAATATCTATAAAAACCTTAGCTTCGGGGCCCCAGGCCGCCCCCTTATATACGCCACTGCTCATAGGACATCCTGTATAGGTACCTATAAAAATAAATGTTCTAACAGCTTCCTAGCTTCTTAGGTAGACGTAAGAATATTGGCATTTTTCTATCCTAAAAGATACCCGAAAAACCTAAAATGTAATTTTGGCACCTATTGTAAAATAACTCTCAATAACGGCATCAGGTACTGAAACTGAAAACCCGCGGGTGTCCATTATTTATCAAGGCTATTATTATAGTTTATTACTCCAATTTTGGCGAACGATATATCCACAAAGATCAGATGGAACAATTCCCTATTTTATTTTATGGCTCAGAAAGTCAGAAAATTGTAAGCTATATATAGTTTAACACTAACTGTTTTTGTGCTTAATAGATTATAAGGAATAGAGAAATTCCAATAGACTTTCGTTGTTTTGCATAAAATTTGCATTAAAATGTTCGCCTTGTTATTAGTGGCCGATCCAGGATTTCCGGGTTTCCTGGGGGCGGGGCCAAATGGCAGTAAATATCAACAAAATCTTTCTTTGCCCGATTAGCCATGAAAAATTGTTGTTTTCTTTATTCACGGGTACTCAATTTTACGTTTGTAGTATTTTTGGCTCACACTCCGCTGACTCGACATAAACGTCGCGAAGGCTGTAAAAATGCAATATGCATTGACCCGACCTGAGGGACAAATTATGTCACGGTCATTACTGTTTTTCGTTTTATCTGCCTGCCTTTTGTTTTTACTGTGGTAGTTTCTTTTGTATTTTTAGATGTCGCCAATATCGTAAGATGAGATTAATATACCGTCTCTATAGTTCTACAAAAGTGTCACATGGTGTACTGCTTTCGAGCTGCCCACGAAAAAATACAAGAGAAAGAAAGTCTTACTTTGCCCGCTTAGCCACGAAAAATTGTTGATTTTTTGTTATTTTTGATAGGTGAGCTTTGAAATTTAGCACCGAAATGATTTTTGCGCGGCTTAAATAAAATTAATTTTGGTAGACTTGTATGGAAGTGATGAGCTATCAAAATAAACCCAGTCCAAACGTTGTTTGGTGTTTCCATCCATGCTTCATCTTTTCTTTTTCAAATACCCACATCATCATTTCATCTCCTTCCATTTTGTGGTTATGCTCGGGCTGAATGAGGCCTAATAAGGCCGAAACGCAGCGTCCCCGAGCTATCTTTACCTTTGAGAATTTGCACGTGAAACTTTTTATATTTTCTTTCTGTGTGCTTGTAGGCTAATTGTAGTAGACCGTTAACAGTAGAAATGGTTTTGCCAGTTGGCACTTATATTATACTTGGTTTTTAATAGGATTCTGTTGGTAAATACTGGTGTTAAGTTTTAGTTTAGGGACCTCTTTCAGGTTATCTGTTTTTTTCTGATTTGCCCGTTCTGGCTATAATTTTTAATATCGATGACCTAAATCGATACTCTCGAATAAGGGGGGGAGCGCCACCGCGGGGCCCTTAATTACTCTTAGTCGCTCTTTTAATTCCCTCCTCGGCGGCTTTAATACTATGGGGCACTTAACTTTTCATTAATGACTAGGGAAAATTATGATTGGAGCAGCCAGCCAGCCTAGCATTTATAGCTCTAACGGTATTTCGTTAACGATTTTTGCTTCAATAAATAAGTTAATCAAAAGATATACTTATAACTAGAAATATCTAGATCACGTTTTTTTGCCATATTCACAAATAGTAGGTTACGCGTAAGCTACCTATTACTAAGTTTTAGTTTTTGAAATGCGTTTTTAGTCCAACCATAAACAAAGTTATTGGACCACAGTGGCGCAGAGTAGGTAGGGGACGCGGAAGGGGGTGAGACCTTAGGGGGAGGCGGTAGAGGTGGTATAAAGCCTCAAACCAATATCAGAATTATGAGTAGTAGTTCCTCTTAAACCACAAATGAAAGTTAATTTCTTGAGTAAATGCGTCGGAGACAAAATTTTCAAAAAATATTGGAGAAATAATAATTTTGATAACTGAAAACCTACAGAAAAAAGTTTGAAACCGGAAAAACACGCAGCAGGTAGCAAAAATTTTTTAAAGTTAAATTGACACCGTAGGAAGTTTTTATCTTTCTAGATAAATGCTGCACTTTTTGTTTGAAATACAAACAGAACATTTTTAAACAAAAATCGATACAACAAGTACAGTTCACATCATTCTTTTTGAGACAACTTTTGACAATTTTTTTTCGTTGGCCTATGCTATTTGTTATGGGAAACAGCTGATTACTGTCAAAAAGTTATCTCAAAAAATATGATATAGAGTTTAAAGTTACGCATAACTGATATTTTTAAAGTAAAATTGTATAATAATAATAATAACCCTTTCTTTTTAACAAAAATCTTATGCCAAAAAAAGACTTCTGTATTATATATAAAATCGTTTGAGGTGTTTGTTCTTGATTTATCGTGTATTTAAACAGACAATTTATTTTATTCTCCGATTTCGGTATTTCAGGACCTAAAACTTACATTTAATAAAAGTAAAAATTTAATTTTCAAGTTTAATAGTCCACCTTTTGTAAAGTGGACTAAAAATCAAGTCATGTAATAATTCTCGCCCTAAACAAATGTTTCAGGTTGTCCGCCCTTTGACGACTGCGACCACTCACGATACGAGCATCGTAGGTAACGGACCACTTGCGCCTGTAGTTATTTTACAAGGTTATTTTTGGCAACGCTGAAAGGCTTTCGACGGAAATCGGGCGATTGTCAATCCCTCAAATAATAAGGAATGTATTTACCAAATCCCGTGTGAGTGTGGTAAATCATATGTAGGTGAAACGAAACGCTCTCTGCAGGTTAGAGTAAATGAACATCTAAAAAGTACATTAGTGGTCAGAAGCTAAAGTTTTACATAAGAAGTCGCATTGGCGAAAACGAAAGTTTATTGAAGCTGCGTTTATAATGCAGAATAAAGAAGTTTTCACTGAACCAAGCACGGACATACCAAACATATGGAAACCACTCCTTAAGGAAAACAGGCGTCTTAGGATTAAAAAAGGGGGCGGGCCATCACACCTGACTGCACACCAAGTAGTATAAGTAGTAGCCTAGAGACTAGATTGTTTAGTTTACACTTGATAACGGTTAAAGATACTTACTAACCGAAACGTCGTGTTTTAAAATAAATAAAGACAATGGAAGTCCGAAATTTTATTTCTACACAATCATTGTCTACGAGTTTTAAACAAAGAACTAATTGTTGTCAATGGATCGCCAACGTATCCTAATCGTGTTAATGAATCACTATTCAACGAAACCCAACATAACCTATACATGGTTTGACTAAGGGATCTCATCCAAGAATTACTTTTGCGCGATTATAAATTAGACGCCGTTTTTGTTGGCGCTTTAAAGGTTAACGAGATAATGGTATAACGCGGTGATTTAACCACGCGATATATGTTATGCGTGATTATGTGCAACGCTGTCATTTACTGCGCGTTAAATAGATCGTACGCGATTTTGGTAGGCGCGGTAAAAGCCGTGAGCGGTGTTTGCATGCACTGTATAATACCACGCGATTTGTAGTGACGCGGTTCTGGTAACCAAATATTGATACCCAAAACTTTGGTCCCAGCAATATTGTCCGGATATAAGAATTGTTCGCTTATCGTAGCTGTCCGTAAATAGAGCTTTCGCTGTATATGAATATAAAATACGGAATATTGCTTTGAGGCCACCAGTGGCAAAGAGTATATTTTTAGAATGCAAAAAGTGAATAGTGTATGCGCTGTCAACAATTACAAGCCGAACCGAACCGCCACATTTTTAAAAGCAAATATTTATTTGACAGTTCCAGGTATATATGAATGCATTTTATTTCATAGAAAGAATCTTAATCTTCTTGAACGTTTTAAGGCAACTCACCCCTATTAGACACGAAATCGCATCGATTTATTTCTCTATCATATACACAGACTCTCAACAAGCGAAAAAAGTCCGATCTACTCTGCAATCAAATTCTATAATAAATTGCCACAAGAAATACACGAAAAAGGTAGTTTTAAAAAGTTCAAGTTTGAATGCTTTAAATACATGTCAACTAGAACCTTATATTGTACACGAATATTTGGCTTTTAATTAAAACTAGAGTGCCTGTATTTTGACATATTTGGATGTATAATATATCCAAATATGTCAACATACAGGGACTCTAACTAAAACTAGAAACGTAAAAAATTTTATTAGAGAATTTTTGGAATAAAGCCAGGTTATAATAGTGCCATGCAGTATTCTGAAAGTCTCACATTGAAAACTGAAAGTTGATCTTTCAAAATTGACATACTAAAGTCGAATTTAAAACTAAGTCGTTTATTTTCCATTAATAAAGGAAGGCAGTATTTATCCGGTTGATATTATAAACAAAGGCCGTATATTGAAAGATCACAGATTATCTTACAATGTGAAGGTAAGAAAATACTGCCTGTCACTATTATAGCCTGGCTTTATTCGAATAATTCTCTATTATTTTATTTATTATTATTTACTTATGTTTTAAATAGCATTAAATACTTTTTAAATCTGACTGTCGGGGTCAGTTTATATGTTAATGTATCGGTGTTTGTGTGTGTATTTATATACTTATTTTAATTTTCTTTTGATTTTTATTTGTATTGTTGTCTTAGGGGAAAAATTCTTGCTTTCTTTTAACTGTTAATAATTTTTAAATAACAAAACATATTATCACTTACAAGAACTTTTAAAAAGAAATGTATTACTCCACTCTAAAAGAATTTTTTCCTTCTAAAAAATGATACCAGAGAAAACATTAAAATGTTTAATCTGTGGCAGGAAGTCCAAAAGTGGGTAACGCAGGCTTTGCTACACATGAGTTACCACCTGTTAACTACCTACCACCGTAATGTTCTCACTAGGAAAAATACTCTGCCAATCTATGGGCACCTAAGCTCACACTGGGTACTATAGTTATAGTGTATCTACGTGAAAGCTAATATAACTAAAAACTGAAGTATGTTTTATTGAACTCCAGACTTAATTACCTTTCGTTTGATACCACACAAGCCATGTTTTGACTTAAACTCTAATTTTTCAAATCTACCCCCACCCTTTTTTTTAAACTAAAATGTATTTTGTTTAACCCCAGACTCAATTACCTTTCGTTTGATATCACACACGCCATATTTCCACTTAAACACTAATTTTTGAAATTTACCCCCCCCCTTTTTTTTTTAAATAAACTAAAATGTATTTTGTTTAACTCCAGACTCAATTACCTTTCGTTTGATATCACACACGCCATATTTTTTCTTAAACTCTAATTTTTGAAATCAACCCCCACCCTTTTATTTGGCTTGTGTTCGGTGGATTTTGTTCATTTTTAAATGGGACCATCTCGACCCAAAACCCAGCCTGGGTACCAAATTTCATTAAAATCGGGCAAGCGGTTTTTGAGTTATGCGCGTTGGTCGTTACAGACAGACATACAGACACACAGACAGACAGACAGACAGACAGACAGACATACAGACATACAGACAGACAGACAGACAGACAGACAGACAGACGGCGCAACAAAAAAGTTTCAAAATCATCTGAAACGCAAAGATATATAAAAATTTTTGAAATCGGCGCAACTTTTTTTTTCTCGAAAAAATTAGGATCACCATAGCTCACACTACTATAGTATAGTATATGTGTGAGCTAATAAAAACTTATAATTTATCTAATTTTTGTATTTCTTATAAATTGGTAATAATAAATCTATCTATTTTTAAACTATACTGGCAATTTTGCTTTAGATCCAGATGTTTATTTTTTTTATTTCATTTTCTTCTGTCTATACTCGATCACATGGCCTTTTCTTATGCAAGATCTAGGCTTGGGAACCCTGTATAACAGTGCACTATTAGCTCACACATATACTAATCTATAGTAGTGTGAGCTATAGTGATCCTAATTTTTTCGAGAAAAAAAAAGTTGCTCCGATTTCAAAAATTTTTATATATCTTTGCGTTTCAGATGATTTTGAAACTTTTTTGTTGTGTTGTCTGTCTGTCTGTCTGTAACGACCAACGCGCATAACTCAAAAACCGCTGGCCCGATTCTAATGAAATTTGGTACCTAGGCTGGGTCTTGGCTCGAGATGGTCCCATTTAAAAATGAACAAAATCCACCAAACACAAGCCAAATAAAATGGTGGGGGTAGATTTCAAAAAGTAAGTTTATGTAAAAATATGGCTTGTGTGATATCAAACGAAAGGTAATTGAGTCTGGAGTTAAACAAAATACATTTTAGTTTATTTAACAAAAAAAGGGTGAGGGTAAATTTCAAAAATTTGAATTTATGTGAAAATATGGCATGTGTGATATCAAACGAAAGGTAATTGAGTCTGGAGTTAAACAAAATACATTTTAGTTTTTTTTTAAAGTGGGGGTAGATTTCACAAATTTGAGTTTAAGTAATAACATGGCTTGTGTAGTATCAAACGACAGGTAATTGAGTCTAGAATTGAATAAAATATATTTCAGTTTTTAGTTATATTAGCTCACACGTACACTATAAATATAGTATCTAGTGTGAGCTTAAGTGCCCATAAATTGGCAGAGTATTTTTCAAAGTAAACCATCCAATAAATCATATACATATTATGTATAATCGAACTAAATTATGAGGCACTCGGGCGTAATGTGGGAATATTTTTGTATTCCAATGTGACATGTAGTTTTTAAGTTATATTTGCACGTTCAGTTGTGAAAAACGATCGCAATGGACATGTCTGATAAAACAAAAATCAGAAACTTACAAAAGAAAATAGGTCGCCAGGAAGAAAATTAATTACTATCCAAGAGTTTTGAACCTTCAAAGTGCAGTTGTTGGGACTTTGGTAAAGAGATACGGAACACGGAAAAATTTATTAAATTTATGAAAATCTCAGACTACACAATATCTTTATTGAGAAAATATTTTCAGATTAGCAAGAATAAATATTAAATTAAATTTAAATTAAATCATACAACGTTACACTTAATCATAATATAATAGCAATTAAAACTAGATTCGAAAAGCACAAAAAACTGTATTGTAATGTGGACCACGAAAATTTACTGAAATTGTTAATAATGTCTTACCAATACAGGCAGTTGATAAAATTTGTGAACTTATGGAAACCAGTTAGGATTTAGTTGATCAACTTTGGTTGATCAACTAAAATCGAATAAAAAGAAGTGTGAGAACAAATCCTTCAACTTTAATCGGTCAACTTTTGTCGATTCCACAAAAGTTTGATCCATTCAAACTTTATCGTTCAAGTTATGCTCGACCTGAAATTTACCTTGGCAGCTCTCCGCTTTCAGTAGTTTTGTTGTTTTGTAGAGTAATGTTATAATAAAAAATAGTTATTGTTCCATTAAAAGCAAAACAAAATGGGTTTAAAGTGGTCAGAGGGTGTTATGTTTAAATTTATAGAACTATACTATATTAATGACTGTCTTTGGAATCATCGACTAGATAGTTACAAAAATAAAGATGCCAGAGAAAATGATTTAAATGTGGTAGCCCGGGAAATGGAAATAGACGGTCTACAGCGGATGTTAAAAATAAAATAAAAACAATAAGAACCATTTACAAACAAATGTACAACATTGACACTTGCACGTATTATTGCCCTTGGCGCCATTTTTATTCAACTAATTCGATCAATTTTTTGTTTGTGGTCTGAACAAAAACTTGACCGATTTTAGTTGATCAACTAAAATCAATTCTTCAGAACGCGCCTTAAGTTCCGAATTTGGAATAAGTTTAGTTCCATAAGTAAGTTATACACTTTCTTCAATAAGTTGTAAATTACAAGTGAAATTAAAGAAAGAAAAATAAGAAAAAGTTTTCTGCTTCGGCCGGGGATCGAACCCGGGATCTCTTGCTATCTAGGCAAACATTCTTCCACTGAACCACCGAAGTCACACATAAATTTTCGGAAAACTTCTACCTATGCGGGCCGCGGTGTCTCAATACAAGAACGAGAGACACTCAGGTATTAACTCGACCAAGTCATCCAACTGATCTCTAAATTCTTCTTTCCCACTGTCAAAGGTATGATAATGGATATGGATTATGGCAAGAGTTGAACTTGAAAGTGCAATTTGACACGTATAATTTAATAATATTTTATACAAATGAAAAGTTTTTTTGAATGAATTGTTAAGAACCCATTCGGGAGGAATGTTATCAAACTTACACCGGTAATAATTTGTATACCAGCACGCCGCTCCAACTAATATGGGGAAAAAGAAAAACCAGACGGTAATAACGCCCCCAGCTCTACTCCTAAACTTACTTGCTTTTTTTAAGTCCTAATTCTTTTTCAATTGTTGTTAAAGCCAACTGGTTCCTTTGTGTTGTTGGATTTAACAACGGTAGGTATACAGTTCTAGACCTAAATTGAACTAATGGATCGTGAAAAAAATTGCGGTTACAGGGTACTTATCTACTCCTACATACTCGATACAAAGGGCTATTGTTTGGCGAAATTGAAAAAGCATTGTTGAAATAAAATTCAATTCACTAAGATCTTGAAATTTGATTGTGCATAAGAAACGCTTTTGTTATTTGTCCCACAAGAATTGTAAGCTATGATTTGATTTATCTGCCATTTGCACCAAACTCCCCCTAGAAAAGGAATAGCAAGCTGACACCGAGTTTGAAACTGTTTGATTTCCAGCTTCACCTACTTTTCAGATTTTTGACAGAAAATAAATTTGATTAAAAAAATAAAATAAAACTACAAAAAATTATGTTTTTGTAAATTTTTATTCGTTAAAATGTACACTTATCCCATTTTCAAACAATTTTTGTTTTATATCAATTTACCAGCGTTTTGGGGAAAGCTAAGCTACATATGGGTTGCCTAATATCTGTAGGTTTTTTATTTTCAAACTGAATTTTTACCAAGCATCTGGGTACAGCGTATCCCATTTTCGATGGGATTAAATGGAAAACTCGGTTGTTATTAAAAATATCAATTTTCTGATTGCACCTTACCGTGCCCTTAAAAATGGTCTAATTAGATTTTTGCTGTATCCCGTGGTATCGGTATAACAGGGAGTTTTTGAAAAAATTGCATTTTTAATAATTCCTTGTATCTTGCTTATTTTGCAAGATATTTTTATTCTGTAAATACGTATGCAACTTTTTTAGAACAAAATAATGATGTTGTCAATTTTTCAAAATTTGTTAGTTTAAACCTGCATTTTTTTTATTACTATTCTGATTGGTTTCATGCTATTATCTTAAGATGAGAAAACTTTAACATTTTTTTGACTTAAGGTTAAAAAATGAATATTTAATATCTTTAAAAAATTTTTAGTCCGAACCTTTAAATTTCCAACGTAAACATAAATTAAAAATTGCAAGATACACTAGTTGAACGATTTTTAGTTAAATCTGTTTTAAAACGTTAATTAAAAGATTTATAAATAAAGAAAAAAACGTTAACAAGTCACAAAAATAATATCATAGTAATTATTTGATGGTAGCACAGCAACTCATGAAATTTACTTCAACATGGAAAAACAATAGCGTGGAATTGACATTGCCATTTTACTTGTCATGTTTGTGAAGTAATCATAGTAATTATTTGATGGTAGCACAGCAACTCATGAAATTTACTTCAACATGGAAAAACAAAAGCGTGGAATTGACATTGCCATTTAACTTGTCATTTTTGTGAATGGCTCACTCAAAATTATTCTAAAATGACTAGAAATCGACTATATCCAGATTTTGAAAAATGTGTTATGTTTGACTGCTTTATTCTAGTATCAAAATCCCAAACGGCAGAAATATTTTTATGCAAAATGCGTTAAGAAAAATTACTCAAAAATGCCAACAATGTCCTACACATAATGGCAATCAGTTTGAACATTTATATAATTAAAGAAAAATTTGTTATTATTTTTTGTAATTCGTTATTTTTTTTTGTATTTGTCATAGACTTTGTTTCAAACAAATCTTTAACTTAGGGTAAAACAGTTAAACTAGCAATTTTTTATTTATGTTTATGTGGGAAATCTCCAGGTTCGGACTAAAAATATTAAATATTTTTTTTAACCTTAATACAAAAAAATATAAAATTTTTATTATTTTGTGATAATAATAGCATCAAAGCAATCAAAATAGTAATACAAAAATCCAGGTCCGTATTTAATTTTTTTATGATAAATACCATATCTTAAAAACTAAACAATATTTAAAAAAACTGACAACGTCATTATTTTCTTCTTAAAACACAAAAGGTTTGTACAGAATAAAATTATCTTGCAAAATGAGCGAGATATAAGGGATTGTTAAAAATTAAATGTTTTTAAAACTCCCTGTATTAGTTATTTGATCAAACTAAGTATAGACAGTGTTACATTTTACCACACCTGCAAACTTCTTACTGTACATGCGATTATCTTAGTTTCGCGTACAATGCAGTGACTGCCATTTTGTTTTCGACGGCAAAACTTGACCTTCCAAAACAAAAGAACACAGAAATCAGTTTAAATGCATTTGGATCCGGTGTCGCAACTATCCGTTTCATTAGGGTTTTTAATTTCTCGTATCGATTCTGCACATGCCCAGTGTAACAAAACGTGATTTGAATATAAATGGTACTTTTGCCATTTATAAGTTTTTAAATATTTTTACCCAACTGCAGCACGGCGAATGTTTTTCGATTGCTGTATGTAAATAAGTATGTTTGTGTGACGCTAGAGGCTAAACGGCTGAACCGATTTTGACAAAAAAGATGTCGTTGAATTGCTACTGATTCCGAAGGTGCTATAGGCTATATTTTTTAAACAGAAATCACCATGGCGGTCTTTAGACGTCATTTTGTCAAATGATGTAGGCTTTAAGGCATACAAATTATCTAAATTTCAGGCGATTTTATTGAAATTCCTTTGATGACCCATTGCAAATGTTATCTTATTTGCTGTAGTTACTTTGTAGTACTCCCTGCTCCCACCCATCTCCCCTCCTGTCATTCCCCCCACCCAATAAGGCGCTGACTGTGACGTAGCATGGCACCCCGACACAAAATAGGATTCTCGAACGTACCACCATCTAATCTAATCGTGTCATTGAATGAACTTACACATTATTATCTGATTATTTACCATCTCTTTTCAAATTAATCTATTAGGAAGGGCGCCTAATACTCTTAAACAATCATGATTTCAATAAACAAACAGTGGTCTACTCGTTTTATTTACTAAACTTACACATTGTCATCCAGCTACTTACTCTCTCTCTTTAACTCAAATTAGTGGGACGCGCGCACCCAACCTAAAACAGTCTTGGGGTTAGTTTGCAAATAGAAGTATTTATAAAATGTCATTTTGACAATCAGTGTCAATCGACGTTCTTCCATCAGCACACAGTGGGCTCGCGGACCTGATTTTTCGCCAAAAAGGGTTAAGTTAAATACATACTGAAACTTCTGAACATCTTTACTAAAAAGAGTAGATAGTTCAGTAGGCCTTGAAAAAAATATTATTTGATTGACGCAACTTTCAGAAGTGTCATGTTTCCTTTCAATGGAACGCGTTAAAGTACCATTTTGCGACAATATTTTATGTTGTATAAAATTCTCATAAAATAAATCTTGTAGAGGGAGGTAGTAGATTTATCCCTCTACATTTTGATTTCAATTTTGATGTATAGCCAGTAACGGTTTTTGCTTGGGATTTCTGAAATTCTATAAAAATATAGATTTCTTATAAATGTTTGCTTCAGTCATCAACCGTTTTCTTGAAATTTTTATTTTCTTAAAGAGGACATATCTTTCAAAAGTTATATTTTAAAACTGCTGCCACAAGTTGCCCATATGAAAGATATTATTAATTTACTAGAAAGGAATTTCTTCGAGAAAAAGTTATATATAGCCAGTCTTAACAAAATTGCTTGTTTATTAGTTTTTAAACACTTTAGGCTAACTTTAACAAATAAAATAGAAAAATTATATATTAATAAAAAATACAAATAATGTAAATAATATTCAAAAAATAAAAAGTTCAAAATAAAAAAGAATTTGATGTTCAAAAATCAAATAAAAAATACAACCTAAATATCTCAAAAACCAAAATTTACGGATGAAGTTAACTTTAACAGGTGGGTTGTTCTATTTTGAATCATCAGCAGTTTACCAAACCTGACTTTTAATAAACTAATATAAAAACGTGGACGCTTTAAAAATATTTATTTTGTTGGACTTAGAAACAACAAAAATCATTCTTAATTAATTATGCAGTTGTTTAATGCTGCCAGTTATTTTTCTTTTTTTGAATTTTTTGGAAAACCTAACCTTAAAGTTTGTTTTGATATTTTGGGCTTTCTGGAAAAACCTTCAAAAAAGAAAGTCCTGTTTGGGAAAAATTCCGATCAGGTGATAATTTCTCCCTTTGTTGAAAGTTATTTTCTTTTTGATCACCTGATCATTTTGGTAAGATCATGCGCGGTTTTTGCTCACGCTGGGAGTTTGAAGCGCCACCCTGTGTGTGACAGGGGAATGAAGAAAACCACTTCCGCCAAAAAACTAAAAGAAGTCACACGTGTTTTCGGGTTGAAGACCGAAATTCCAGTCGCAAGGAGGGGCGGTGCCGCCAGTGAAATTTTGGGAGTGCTGCAGAATTACAGAAGGTAAGCTTCTAGCGTGTTGCCGATTTTTTCCTTTGTTTTTTAGTTTAATAGACTCTGTTTTCCCAGGCGGGGCGAATTTAATTTTGGGGTTATTTTTTTGAGATATCTCTAGTTTTTCTCCCATTCAGGGCTCAGATCTCTAGCAGTAGTTAAACTTGCAGGTTCTTATCCGCTACAAATTTACGTTCGTATTATTTTCTAGTTTTTGGTACAGCCAAAGAATAATATTGTTTAACTCTTTTTAATATTTTAAATTTTTTTGTTTGGTTTTTAGATTTATTATTATGGAAACTTTTTATTCTTTCCAATGCGCATTACACGATGAGCTCAATTTAACCTTAAACAACCCCAAGTACCAAGTTTGACACAAATCGGTTTATAAATAGGATAGTCTATTGGATAAGGATTTTGGATCGGCCGTGCTAGTTTTGTTTGTTTGAGAAAAAAAATTATAATAAGCGACGTTAAACAATAACAAAATAATATTTAGCGACCATTAACACTCCAAAGTTCTAAATTTTTTATAAAATTACTTTTTTCTCATTTTAAAACAAAATATTGTTACAAAACCTATTTTTCTAATTTTGGTCAAAAATTAGGTCCGGGAGCCCATTGTGCAGCTTTATGAGTTGGACAGCAATAAAAAAATTAGCAGTGCTTTAAAAAGAGATGCAAATGAGTATGTTCCAAAATTACAACTTATGTCGGGGCGCAGTGTTTTAGTGACGTCACGAGTCAGCGCCTAATTCAAAAACCATATTCGCATAATTTTATCAAATATAGAGAGATTTCTAAAATTCTTTCTGCATACGCTTTAAGATTTTTTATCCAACACCACTTTACTAAGCTTCCCCCACCTCACCCTCTCTCCTCCCCGCCATCCTTATTAGTAATAGTTATAGCTATAACTTTCACAAATATAAAGCGATTGCAAAAGTTCTTTCTGCACTCGCTTGAAGATTTTTTTCCAACATCATTTTACTAGTTTCCCCCTTCCTCTCCCTCTCTTTTCCCCACCCTCCTCGTTATCAATAGTTGTAGCTATACCTTTCAGCACACGCTTTAAGATTTTTTTCGACTTTATTTTATTGGTTCCCTCCTTCCTCTCTCCTCCCCCACCTTCACTCAATAGAAGGTAACACTTCGCGTCCGTAGAAAATCTACACGTACTTTTTGGGTAAAACTAAATGAATTGTTAATGCACAGTGCTTTTTATAAGCCAACTGCTAAATTTACTTGTAACTACTAGTCGCAGTTGGGTACAATATATATAATTGAGAAAAACGTTTATAGTATATTCTTCCTCCAAGAACCGCCAAATTCCCTTTCGAGATCGTGTAAAATAATAACTTTAATAATGTTTAACACTTTTATGAGTCATTTCAAGTGCTGAACAAATTGGTAGCTTGCTTGCAACGTTTAAGCTTTGGCCACTTGATTTGACAGTACCCTGTACTATGAACCGACAAATAAAAAGAGATGCTTCTTTAGCCTATTTATCGTTCTGCAGAACATAGTAATTAAATCGCAGGTCCATAAAATTCAATTGAGATTTGTGCTTCTGCTTGGCTTCCGAAAATTTTCCGGTTGAGAATTACGAAACAATGAAGTTTTATGGTTATAGCCTAATAGTAGTTGTTTTACTATTGTGTGTTCTACCATTTTCCAGTCCCATAATTCTCTAGTAGCAGTGGCGTATCGCGAAAAACTGTTCAACGTTTAATTATCGTAGATTTAAATAATAATGTGGTACCCCGTGAGATAGTTGTGGAAGATTTTCTTAAACTACCCTAGATCGATTGGAAATAGATCACAAAATTTTAAGTCAACGTGTGTTTGCCTCCAATTTAATAGGAGAGCCGGTGTGACTTCACAAATCCAAGATATTATATTATTTGAATTACTTAAAACATGCAACTTTTTTTTCCCAAAAAAAGTGAGCAAGAAAGTTTTATATCACCCCAAGTCAATTAACTATGGATCATTCAATACAAAGTTGCTTGTGTAATGTCATCATTCCAAGATTGCGGTTTTTTCCATGTTTTTTCACAAACTTTTGCTTTTAACTTTTGTCATATCAACTTTAGAGAAAAATTGTATAGGTTGTGATTTGTTTGCAATAGAACAATAATTATATTGTCGCTTTAGTAAGCTTTATATCTCAAGAAGTACAAAGATATTGTTATATTTTTAAATATTAAAAAAAATTAACATTGAGCAAAAAAGTTTAGGACTACCTTTGATCGATTTGTGACAGATCACTCAATGTTAATTTGCCAGGTGTTTGTCTCAAATTTGAGTAGGAGCGCCTATATGCTGTGATAAATCCATTTTCAATTTTTTTCGCAAACTATAGCTAATGACTTTTGCTAAATTAGTTTTACAGGAAAACTGGAAATAAAGTTTTTGTTTGCAAAAGAACAGTGATGAATATAGTAAAGAAAATAGCTGTATATCATTATAAACTACCAAATATATACATTTTTTTAATATAAAAAAATATAGTAATTTTTTTTTTGGCCAAAACATTATTTTATATCTTAGTTTTCAACATATACAGGTAAATTCTCTACTCATAATGCTCTCTTGCAAACAAAAAACGTATTTACAGTTTTTCTGTAAAACTAGTTTAGCGTTAAGTTATAAGAAAAAGTTTGTGGGAAAATATGCAAAAAGCCGCCATTTTGGATTTATGGCTTCACACATTCCCTTTTACTTAAATTGGAGGCAAACACTAAGCGACTTAATATTTAGTGATCTATCACCAATGGATCGAGGGTATTCTAAAACTTTCTTGCTCAGTCTAGAAATTTTATAACTTGTTAAATGTTTAAAAAAATAACAATATCTTTTTTAATTCTTGAGATATAAAGCTTGTTGTAACGAAAATTATATTTCCGTTCTATTGCGAACATATCATAAACCATACAATTCCTTTTTAAAGTTGACGTGGCAAAAAACATGGAAAAAATCGCAATCTTGGATTTATGACGTCACAGCTACTCTTGTTCAAATTTGAGGCAAATACCCGGCGACATAAATTTGAGTGATCCATAACCAATCGACTTGTGGAAGTCTTAAACTTTCTTCTAGAAATTTTTTATCTCAGGTAAAAAAAAATTACTTACTTACTTTTTTGTATTTTTAAAAAAGTTAATATCTTTGTAAGTTTTTAAAATATAAAGCTAATTTCTTCATTATATTAATTGGCGAACTCTTGCAAATAAAAACATTTTTGACAGTTTTTCTGTGAAACTAATTTAACGGAAGTTGTAGGCCAAAATTTGTGAAAAACATTAAAAAAAGCCGCCATCATGGAATTATGACGTCCCGCAGGCCCTTCCACTCTAATTCCAGGCAAACACCCGGTGACTAAGAATTGTCTAATCTATCAAAATCTTCCACAACTATCCCACGAATTAAGTAATCGAACAAGCACTTCGAGTTTATGCATTATAATAAATGTATATTTTATTGATGCGAGTACAATAATAGACTTAAGAATACTAAAGGTAAAAACGTTTACAACAAATGAAATGAAATGCAACTCCTCATCTCCGGTAGGTTTAGAGGTAGTCGGGTTTCTCTAGATGATTCCAGGTAAGGTCGACGTCGGTCGTATAACTCCTCCACCCCAAGGTGGATGCTGGCCGGATCAATTTTCTGCTCACATTGTTTTAATTGTGAAGGAATGACGTTAATGCTGTCTTGTGGAGTTTGCATTTGAATTACAACTGGATTTGTGTTTTTTGATTGTTTGCATTTCCGTACTCGCTTATAGATTAAGTATAAATATATAAGTGTAAGTATTACATATACAAGTAATGTCCATATACTGTGTACTTGATAAATGCTTGATGTTTTGAAGTGCGGATAGTTTTCTTGAATTTCTCTTTTTAGGTTGTTTAAGCTATCTAAGTCAATATCTTTTATACTGTTTGATAGGTCCAACGGATGTATAACAGTTGGTGCATCTTCTATGTCAGGAAAGATATACGACTGAACTATTGCTGCTGTTGTTTTGTTGTTGTTCGTAAAAATTTGTCGGTTGATCTGAATTAGGCAGTCGTTTGGCAGTCTGATAAGGTATGTTCCCAAAAGTGTATGTACTTCTTCTTGATGTTGACAGGAAGTTTTAGCGTTTTCTTCATTTGGAAGAACAAATATCCATTGGTTTGATTTCTCTAGTTGGTGAATGATTGGTGTGGCTAATTTAATTTGTGTTTTCTGGCAGGTGGTTGGCTGATTTAGGAGCATGCTGGAGTCAATTAATGAAATTTCGTAAGGACTATCGGGTTCGCTGTTTTTGAAGTCTTCTTTTTTGCAAATATATTCATTTCTGGTTATTTCTGCGCATAGTTCTTGATAATATGCATGCTGCAATTTGTTTTTTATCAAAAAAAATTTTCGCGGAAAACAACTTTAAATTGTATTGGCACGGGATATAAATGAAAGTAGTCAAAAATGTCTTTAGATGTGATTGGAATGTGTAGGAGAAAAGTAATTTTATTATTCAGAATAAAACAGTCTAAAGTGATAAATTTTTCATAAAAAAATACATTTTGAAGAGTAACATTTAATAACATTTGTTGTTCTCCTACTTTTTCTTGCACAGACAATAATTCTTTGTGAATATCAGATAACTTTATTATACTTGGATGCATGACCTTTAGTTTAGAAAATCTAATTGAATTTTCAACATCTTGCAAGATTGATTGAATAATTTCATAGGAGTTTATAAGTTGAAGCAAAATATATTTGATAAAAAGGGAATTTTCTCTGTAGCCAGAATTTTTAACAATTGAAGCAATCTGATTGATTTTGGACTCTAAAAATTTTTCATTTTAAATTATTTGTTGAACCGTTTGATTAAATTTAGAAATAACACTAATCGATAAGTTTTTAAATTGTTGTTGACAATGTTTTTTGATTATTTTGTAACTCATGAATCATTTTTTCATAGTACTTGCCATCCGATGCGTCTAAATTGCCTGAAGCAGCCTTAAATACAGACCCTAACATGTTAATCATTCCACGTCTTAATCGTTTGGGATGAGGCAAAATTTCTGATATTTTGGTATCGATCCTGGTTTGTAATATTTTTAAAAGTTTTAGGTAATTCTGTGTATCGTTGGAATATCCAGTATGGCTATCTATTAAAGTCGTGATATTATTTACTTTTAAGTTTAATTTATTGGTTTCCCACAGTATGGGGTCTAAATCAAAGTAATGAATTAAAGTGTAGGTATATTCTATTGTTTTTGCAGTTCCTAATTTTATTGGCATTATTCCAAGATTATTATCCAGTTTTTTTTATAATCATTTCATCCTCAAGACCCGAAGCAAGCCCGAACCTGAAACACAAAACCCAAAGATAAAAGTTACCCAAAGTCATATTTATTTTTAATTAGCGGTCTTTTTAAATTAGACATATGAATTTTTCCGTTTGAGTTTGTTGATATTGTTTTACTTGCTGGGTTTACTGACACCGTTGTAGTGGGTTCTAAGAATTTGTTTCCTAGTTTTTTCCGTTCATGTTTACGTATATATACTTCTTGATTGGGTTGAAATAAAATAGGATCATCGCGTTTTTTGTTTAATTTATTGATTAAAGTCGTTTTGAATTGGGCTAGTTTTTCGTTAATTTTTGAGTACAGTAATTTAGATTTTTTTTATGATCATTAACATAGCTACTCATGAGAATATGGTCTAAATTTTGGTCGAAAGGGCCGCCTGACGAGATATGACCGTTTACAATGTCCATAGCTCAGAGTAATAACATATAAAGAGAAGTAGTAGGCCCCTTTTCGGCGGACTTTCATTCTTTTGTTGGTAAACAATGTAGCTTTTCCGCTGTTGCCGCCTCCTCTGCCTCTGTAAAATTTTATAAATAATAAGTAAGGTTCAACTTCTTACCTTACCAAAATATATAGTGCTTTGAGTTGGTTAGGCTATTCAAACCGTGCGATAATTTGTCATGCGTTTATTAGCCCGCGTCGCGTCATTTTATGTTGTGTATTTCTTATTACATCCTGCGATAAAAACTCATTTAGACAACATAATTTATGAACAGCCCCTTTTCCTACAATTTTTTCAGGACGTGGCAACAGGTGTATGACATCATATTACGAATTTCGTGTTAGCAGGGCCGGGTTTCGTTTTGAGCTACTTGGACTATATCCCCAGGTAAAAAGGGAATAATTTTTCCTATTGTAGAGAACGATTAACTATTAGTCATTGTTCCAACAGCTTTAACCGGTAATAAGGATATTCTGTTTTATTATTTTAAAATGCAGCTTTTCTATTTGGAGAGTTGAAGCACTATTAACCATCCAAACTATTTCATAGGATAATTTTCTCTAAGTATTTAGTAGTTTTGTAGTTTTTCTGTGTGAAACCACACCTTAAGGAAAACAAACGTCTTAGAATTAAATAAATGGATCCATGACGGATCTGATACCTTCCTAGCCCATTAGCACACTCCACGTTATATCAACCATGAAAACAGTTTTTTGTAAATATCTCCGAAATAAAAGCTCGAATACGAATTTTTTGGTTGTAACAAATTTTTTTTTAAAAACACGGGCTACTATATTCCGAAAACCGCATATTGATGCGACGTTCCGTTAAAAAGTTAGCATTTTTTAAACTTTTTAACTGTCAAAAAACTGTCATTAGCATTGATGAATTTTGACTAAAATCTAATCAGCTCGTTGCAGTATCGAGTGCTATTTTACCTGAAAATTTCATGAAAATCGGTTAAGCGGTTTAGGAGCTATCGCGTTACGGACAGATATACATACATACACACACAACACAGACAGACATCATGACGATATTGCTAGGGTAGGTCAAAATACACCCAAATAACACATTTTCGGTGTTATCTCAAAAAAAATTTTTTGTCAAAAACAATACCTTCTCTAGCCGTTGCTGTGCGGGCTAGGAAGGTAAAAAGGGGGCGGCCGACTGCACACCAAGTAGTATAAGTAGTAGCCGTTAGACTGGATTGTTTAGTTTACACTTGAAAACGGTTAGATATATTTACTTACTGAAACGTCCTGTTTAAAATAAATCAACACAAAAATATTTATTATAAACAAGAGTACGCGAAAATGGCATTCCGTAAAAAGAATTGAGATAAAAGTAAGGCCAAGTTGTCCAATACAAATTTCATAATGAAAGATTTTTAGCTCACACATATACTATACTATAGTAGTGTGAGCTATGGTGATCCTAATTTTTTCGAGAAAAAAAAGTTGCTCCGATTTCAAAATTTTTTATATATCTTTGCGTTTCAGATGATTTTGAAACTTTTTTGTTGCGCCGTCTGTCTGTCTGTCTGTCTGTATGTCTGTCTGTCTGTATGTCTGTCTGTATGTCTGTCTGTCTGTATGTCTGTCTGTAACGACCAACGCTCATAACTCAAAAACCGCTTGGCCGATTTCAATGAAATTTGGTACCTAGGCTGGGTCTTGGGTCGAGATGGTCCCATTTAAAAATGAACAAAATCCACCGAACACAAACCAAATAAAAGGGTGGGGATAGATTTCAAAAATTAGAGTTTATGTGAAAATATGGCGTGTGTGATATCAAACGAAAGGTAATTGAGTCTGGAGTTAAACAAAATACATTTTAATTTATTTAAAAAAAAAGGTGGGGGTATATTTCAAAAATTAGAGTTTAAGTGAAAATATGGCGTGTGTGATATCAAACGAAAGGTAATTATGTCCGGAGTTCAACAAAATACATTTTAGTTTCTGTTTTTTTAAGGGTGGGGGTGGATTTCAAAAATTTGAGTTTAAGTCAAAACATGGCTTGTGTGGTATCAAATAAAAGGTAATTTAGTGTGGAGTTGAATAAAATATATTTGAGTTTTTAGTTATATTAGCTCACACGTACACTATAACTATAGTACCTAGTGTGAGCTTAGGGGCCCATATATTGGCAGAGTATTTCTAGTTGGAAATGTTTTTCTAAACTTTGCTATTACAGCCGAACTTCTTTATGTTCAATTTAGCACTGTGTCATTTACAGCTGTAATAGCCAAGTTTAGAAAAACATTTCCAAACTAGTTTCTTACTTTCATTTTGAAATTTGTATTGGAGAACTTGACTTTACTTTTATCTCAATTCTTTTTACGGAATGCCGTGTACTTGGTTTTTTTTTACATGAAATGTTTTTTAAAGGAATTGAATAATATTTAATTTTTAAAACAGTAAAATATGCGGAATAATGTTCAAATCTTTTGCAATGCCTTACTTAAAATTTTGGGGTTTTTAATTTTTTCCCATGGTTTTATCATAGCTGCTATCAGCCTTCCAAATCTGAGCTCTCTAGCGTTTCTGAAAGTGGACAATGTTACTTTTGCATAACTTTACATGTATAGGGGAGGGAAGTAAATTAAAATTTTCGTGTTTTTAAATTTTTTCCTATAGTTTTATCATAGTTCCTATCAGTCTTCCAATGCTCAGCTCGCTAGCGTTTTTGGAAGTGGCTAATGTTACTTTTACATAACTTGACATTTATAGGGGAGGAGAGTAAATGAAAATTTTTGGGGTTTTTAAATTTTTTCCCATGGTTTTATCATAGTTTCTATCAGCTTTCCAAAGCTCAGCTCTCTAGCGTTTCTGGAAGTGGGCAATGTTACTTTTATATAAATTTACATTTATAGGAGAGGGAAGTAAATTAAAATATTGGTGTTTTAAAATTTTTTCCTATAGTTTTATCATAGTGTCGTTCAGTCTTAAAAAGCTCAGCTCTCTAGCGTTTCTGGAAGTGGACAGTGTTACTTTTACATAACTTTACATTTATATGGGAGGGAAGTAAATTAGAATTTTGGGGTGTTTTTTCCTATAGTTTTATCATAGTTCCTATCAGGCTGCCAAAGCTCAGCTCTCTAGCATTTCTAGAAATGGGTAATGTTACTTTTAAATAGTTTTACATGTTTAGGGGAGGGGAGTAAATTAGAATTTTGGGGCTTTTTGATTTTTTCCAGGGGTTTGGTCATAATTTCTATCAGTCTGCCAAATTTCAGCTCTGTAGCATGTCTGGAAGTACAGTAGAATTTTGATGATCTATACATGATATAATTTAGACGTTTTTTGAAATTTCGTAACTACTTTACTACTCTATAGAAGTCCATGAAACTTGTAGCGGTTGTTAACTCTATGAAGGTCTACGACTGGGCAAAGTATGAGATTCGTAGCTCTTTCCGAAGTAGAGTTTTAGATAGGTCAAATATGGGCTGAAATGTTTCAAGAAAAGATGGTACGGCAGCGCGAACTTGGCGAGGCACTGCCGTGCTATCAGATAAAGACAATGGAAGGCCAAAGTTTTATTTTTACTCAATCATTGTCTACGAGTTTCAAACATAAGATTATTTTTTCACTTATATAATGGCAACAAGTTTAATTAGGTGGGTCCTCAAGTCGTGAACGGTTAGCCCAGATATTCCTAAGCTCGGAAGACGACACTGACAGTAACATGTGTTTGTATTAAATGCAGTGTTGTCTTGGCCGTCGGACTCGGTATATTGAATTTTTGATGTTTTTTTCTGTGTACTGAGTTTTATTTTTGTAAAAAAGAACTTAGTTGGACGTAAAAATAAACAAGAAGTGCTATGTTTCTGAAAATATTGTGAAAATTCAGCCCAGTGTGGTTTTTTCGAGATGATTCCAGTGACGCAGCTATGTTGCCATCGCCGGGGATTCCGCAAATTCTAAGTTTTCAGGAATGACCGCCACGAATAGGGAAAATTTACACGGGGCCGCGGTTGACTTCTTCTCTTTATATTATTATTACTCTAAGGTCCATAGGCTTCATTTTTGTTACTGAATGTATAGTATGGTTATAGGCCAGGACCGCGTAGGAAATTTTATTTGTAATAGGTTTTTTAGAAAATCCTTGATTATTTAAAAGACAAATATGTTCTGCCAGTGTTGAGTGAAACCGTTCAATACTCCCATTTGAATCGGGGTGATTTGGAGAAATAAAGTGAACTTTTAATTTGTGTAAAAGTAAAAGTTCAGTAATTACGCTATTTTTAAACTTTGAACCATTGTCAAAATTAACTAAAAGGTTTGGTACACCGTGATGTGAGAAAAATGTCAATAATTTGTCGGCGATATCAGAGGCAGTCAGTGTTTTGAGATAGTATGCCTGAGCGTATTTAGAAAAGCTATCTATTACTGTTAAAAATTTATTATGTTCCGCGGTATAAGTGTCGATGTATAGGATTTCAAAAGGTTTAGTTGGGGTGGGGGTAATATTCATTTTTACTTTAACCGGGTGTCGTTCGTACCTGCTAATCTGGCAAATTTCACATTGATTTATGTTTGTTTGAACGGAACTTTTAAGATTTGGCCAGTAATATTTTATTTTTATTTTATATTCTGTTTCGTCTGTCGTCGGGTGATTGCTTTTTCCTTCATGATAGTTTTTTATAATTTCTGGAATGTCATTTTTTTCGGTAACGTCTAGTAACTTGATAAAAAGGGTAATAAAGGATATTTAAAATTCTTTCTGACGACTTCGCAAAACGGTTCATAGAGGTCAGGTTCCTGGAAATATAAATAATAAAGTTTGTTCGGCAAAACATTTTCTTTTATGTTTGTTTGAACGGAACTTTTAAGATTTGGCCAGTAATATTTTATTTTTATTTTATATTCTGTTTCGTCTGTCGTCGGGTGATTGCTTTTTCCTTCATGATAGTTTTTTATAATTTCTGGAATGTCATTTTTTTCGGTAACGTCTAGTAACTTGATTGTACATTTCTTAAAGCGTAATAAAGGATATTTAAAATTCTTTCTGACGACTTCGCAAAACGGCTCATAGAGGTCAGGTTCCTGGAAATATAAATAATAAAGTTTGTTCGGCAAAACATTTTCTTTTATGAAATTGATAATGTCATTTTCAAAATTATTCTGTGATATTTGAACTAAATACCTTCTTTTTGTCGAAAAAAGTATTTGTAATTTTGGTTTTACAGGAGAGTGCAACACTTTAGAAAAAATTATTTGGTTGGCCCCATAGTTTACGGCTGTTTCTATTATTGGAATCCCCACGATAGGGTCTTCGTCGTTATTAGTATGTATAGTGATATCATCGTCGTTATTTGGGTTTGGTCTATTTGCTGTTTTTTTCTGTGTGATGGTCTTATCTACTTGTTGCTGAAATCCTGTCGAACGGTTTAACATGGCGTCTACCTGTGAGATGTGTGATATTTGGTCCAGATTGTCGGTGTCTGATACATGTAATTCTATTCTTGAAAGTGCGTCCGCGTTAGAATTTAATTTTCCAGATCTGTGGATCAAAGAATAACTATATTCTTCTAACTTTAAACGCCATCTGAGCAATTTGGAAGAAGGGTCTTTTATGGAATGAAGCCACTGGAGGGGCTTGTGGTCCGTGATAATGAAAAAGGGACGTCCAAAGAGGTATGGCCGAAAATATTTGGTTGCCCAAACGATAGCTAATAATTCACGTTCAATTGTGCTCAGTTTGGTCTCACTGTCATTAAGGGTACGCGAAGCGTATGCAACCGGAAGGTCTTGGCCAATGGGCCCTTGCCAAAGTACTGCACCTAGTGCGAAGCTTGAAGAATCGGTGGCCAGGTTGAATGGTTTGCTAAAGTCTGGATATTGGAATATAGGATCGTTTGTAAGAAGTTTTTTGCATGTGTCAAAACAAGTTAAAAATTCTTCATTATGGACAATTTTTGCACCTTTTTTTAAGCATCTAGTGATAGGTTTTGTGATTCGGGCAAAGTCCCGCATAAATCGCCTCGGCCTTCTCGGATATTATAATATCCGAGAAGGCCGAGAAATTCGCGTATCTGTTTCTGGGTAGAGGGAAGTGGCCAATCAAGAATGGAACGGATTTTATCCTCATTAGGTTTTACTCTATCTGGGGTCACCACATGGCCTAAATAGGCGACTTCTTTCTTTAGAAATTCTGATTTTTTAAACTGTATTTTAAAGTTTGATTCGCGCAGCCGTTGAAAAACAGCTCTTAGGCGGTCAATGTGTTCTTGTAGTGACGTACTAAAAATAATTATGTCATCTTGATATACCAAGCACATTTCATTCTGGATGCCTCTTAAAACATTATCCATCACTCTTTGAAAAGTGGCGGGGGCGTTTTTTAAGCCAAACGGCATTCTCTGAAATTCAAAATGGCCGTTTTCTGTACTAAAGACGGTTTTTTCGATATCTTTTCCTGACATCTCAATTTGGTGAAACCCACTTGCCAAATCTAAGGTTGAGAAATATTGACATTTTCTAAGTTTATCAAGGAGATAAGTGACGTTAGGAAGGGGATAACGGTCATCTACAGTTTTAGAGTTCAATGACCTGAAGTCAAGAACAGCTCTATACTGTTGTTCCCCTGAAGCGTCCATCTTTTTTGGGACCACCCATAATGAAGAGTTCCAAGTAGAAGTGCTGGGTCTAATAATTTTTTGATCAAGTAACTGTTGTTTTTCTACTTCTTTTTTGTGAGCAAAAGGTAATGGATACGATTTTTTGTAGACTGGTATTTCATCGGTGGTCCGTATATTATGTTTTATTTTGTTAGTAAAAGTAAGTGGCGTATTTTCTTCATAAAACACATCTGAAAAGTTATTTATTAGTGTCAAAAGTTGATTTTTTTTCCTCCGAATTTAAATGGTTTAAACGAAATTTTGAAAAGTCCAATTTTATTTCATGCATTTCAACAATATTATTAAAATTGATTTCTTCAATATCTTTGCAGTTCCATTTTTCTACTTCAAATGGTAAAGAAAAATCCATAGTCACGCTTTCACACGTATTATTTAGGATTGTAGTCAAGGCAAAACCATTTTTAGCTGAGGTTAAACATTCTGGGATTTCGCAATTGTGTATTTTTTGATATGGGAGAATTATCTCACCATTTTTTACGTTTACAGGTACTCTTATTACCTGATGAACACGAGGTGGTATTGTAATACAATTATTTATTTGTGACTTGGTTTTATAAAATTGTAACTTGACCTTTGCATATGGTGTAGCGAGAATTCCAGAGTTAAAATCAAGATTAGCTTGCAAAATTTTCAGATTGTCAATCCCAATAAGGCCATTAAAAAAATCGTGAAATTTAAACAAAAACAATTTTAGATTTTGGGCTTTTGGCAAATTAAATAATTTTGAGCAGGGCAGATGCGCACTAAACTGATGAGCAGACTTTTGAAATACTGTTGAGACTACAAAAGGAACTTTTTTTATTTGGTTCGGGTACAATTTTTTTGTTATCTTTGGATCTAAAAATGACCTTGTCGAGCCGCTGTCGATTAGTATTTTTAGGTTGTGTTCCGGAAATATAATGTATGGTAGCTCACTGGAGCTATTCATATTAAAGGGTATTTCTTGCGGTGTTATAGTTTGGTGTCCCGACTGAGGACCTCTCTAAAATTTACGGCATCTAAATCGGTTTGCTCGTTTGCGTTGTATAGTAAAAAATCATTATCACTGGACTCGGATGTAAAGATTTGGCAATTATCCAAACGTTCCGAGAGGCAAAATTGATTATCCTCGGGGTAGTAACCGTTTTGTTAATAATATTCATTGTAATACTGATCTGTAAAAGTTTGATCATATTGAGAAAGTTGGTTGGCTTCGGTATTATACATTTCTTCCACTTCCATTTTTTGCATTTGTGAAGTGCTTGGTTGGTAGTTATTATCTTTATAATAGCTGCTATTTGGCGTTATTTTTGAACTATTGCGCGTAGATATTGACATAGGTGTGGGCGGCGGTAAGGCTTTTTGGGGAATTTGTTGGGAGCGAACTATGTTTTGTGGCCTAAAAACTTGACTATTTGTAGCAAATCTTTGTTGTGGTCTGTACGCCGGTCGAGGATAAAAAGACTGAGGCCTAAATGTTATCGGCGGTTGTCTAAAAAAACGACTTGGTGCATAAGCATTAGATTGTATGGAACTTGGTCTAGGAGAGAAAAAACTTTGGGGCGTTTGAATGTGATTAAACGGAGGTTGAGGCAATGACACGTTTTGTTTCAGATAGGAACTATTCATTTCATCGGTGACATATTGCAAGGCTGTTATTAGATCGTGAGGCTTCATGGATCGGATGGCTCGTGCCAAATCTGTGTCCATTAAACCTGACAAAAATGTCTTAAGTGCAAGGTTTTTACAAAAATCAATTCGTGACTTTCTATTTTCTATGTGGGTGTTTATGTACGAGGAGAGCAAATTAAGAGTGTGTAAAACTCTGTTATAAAATTGTGTGTAACTTTCATTTGAATCTTGTTTTAATGAACATAGATCTTTTGTAAGAGCAACCTCTTTGGTCGGCAAAATTTCGAATAAGGGTGTTTTTAATATCGGCCCAAGAAGTCGATGAATCAATATTTACGACAGTACTTGCTTCGCCGTCGAGTTTTCCTATTAACGAGTTCAACAAATAAATATTTTGAAAACATCCCGGGTCGGTTGTATTTGAAAATGTTTCTACAATTTTGTCACAAATACTGATATACCTATATAAATCATTCGGATTGCCGTCAAATTTGGGTACGCAATTGAGATATTCTGGTTTAAAACTCATTTTAGAATTTTCACTTTTTATCAAATTTGTTAGAAAGGTCTGGCTTTCCTTAGAAGCTGACAAAAAATCGAATTGCGGAGATTCGCGCGCCTGCAATGTTTGAGAAGGATTACTGAATGAAGAACTTTGCGCGTTTAAGTTTTGAGGGAGGTTGGTTTCAAGTCTTAAATTTTTGAGCCACTCAATTATATCTACTTGATCGTCGGAATCAGACATAAATTGCAACTTACATAAGCAGGTAAACAGCGAAGGTGGTCATTCCTCTATCAGAACAAGGTTCTGCTTGGCGATTTTGTCCTCACAAAAGTCCTTATCCTTGCGAAACTAGACGATGCTGTTCTAGTTCCCGATGATTGTGCTTCACAGGTCTTCGATAGACTGGGATTTTCAATTTTGTAAAATCCACACTGCCAATCGCCAATCACCAAAAGTTATTGAAGCCGAATAAGCCGATCGCGATGCGTTTGAAACTTCGAACTCCGTTGACTGCGCCAATTAAGTAATCGAACAACCACTTCGAGTTTATGCTTTATAATAAATGTATATTTTATTGATGCGAGTACAATAATAGACTTAAGAATACTAAAGGTAAAAACGTTTACAACAAATGAAATGAAATGCAACTCCTCATCTCCGGTAGGTTTCGAGGTAGTCGGGTTTCTCTAGATGATTCTAGGTAAGGTCGACGTCGGTCGTATAACTCACGGGACACGATTTTTGACGATAAGCCTCTCAACTAACTACAAGTTCTTAAAACAAAACAACACACATCAAAACACGGTAGAAGAAATCGTTACCATTAAGCTGGGACCAAATGCTACGTGGCTTGTTCAACCTGACTTTTGGATCGGATTTGTGTATTTAAAGCATACTCGTGTAAATTTACCAACAAGGTTTCAGGATTCAACGACGCGGAGTTCGGCGATCCATAAACCAGGCTTGTCGAGTCACGTGCCGTAAGATCCCGTCTTTATGATCGAGTGCCTGTAAAACAATATTTGCCCCTTTATTTATTAAAAAAAAAAAATGCCAACCGCCATTTACCGCTCTCTTGCGTTGCATGCCAATATACGAGGTAGACAACTTCAATTCCTATATCAAGAAGTCGCACATGCGCGAGATAAGGTATACAATTACATAACAAGGATAGCTAGCATCGACGCAATGCTCTTGCTCGCCGCCTTTTCTTTTGAACACGCGCGGCTGGGTATCTCTGCTTTACACACGTATATCATATAACTTATCACAGGCACTCTAGATTTTTGGATGAAAAAATTGAATTGTTTAAAAAAAGGGACTTATCTGCCTTAGTTTCTTTCATTGAATTAGATTTGAATTATGGGAGTCTTTCCGGTTCAGAATTGATTGATTGAAGTAATTTAATTAAGTTAAGTATATCACGCCACAAATGGCAGTATTTTTGCATACTTATGTGAAACCTATATATGTCTACAAATGTGAAGTGAACTTTGGTACAATTTATCAAAGAGAAATCCATTCAATCAAAAAATAGGGGTCATTTAATCAAATACTCAATAGGAAAACTGTAAAATCCATTTAATAAAAGTGTAGGTACTTAAGTTTAATATAACTCTTTTTTATATTATTCCAATTGAGCATGATTTATCAAGAGCAGTTGACAAAATGACCCCTTTGTATTCTACCCAATCATTCTTAAGTGGTAATTGGTTCGGCATTATTTAGTATGTGAGTGCAGTGCGTGGGAAGGGAAATCCCAATTTGTATACCCCATGAGATTTAACGTCATAAAAAAGCGGTGTAGAAGTCAATGAAAAATTAATTGTATTAATAGCCCAATGGCTGCTCGTCCATAGGTTTGCAGGTTTGCACAACCCCCCAAAAAAATAGGTAAAATAATAAAACAACTATTAATTATATATTTTTAAATTACCACCAGTATTACGTACATTTGTAGGCTACCGCACCTCTTATATCGCGCGCGCCGGCCATCCCTCAGCGACGCCTTTATCTCACGGTTTGCAGGTCGAATGCAACCCAATTCGCCTATGACAAAGCGCGCGAGATTTTGTTTCTATGCGTGGATTTCAAAGCCGTCCCGTAAAGCTCAGTGAGATTGCAGGTCGACTGCAACCGATTGTTTATTTTGCATGCTAATTTCTTATTTTAATTTGTCGTGTTGTCCGTTTAAGTAAATCCCGATAGGTGTGTATTGAATGTTAATTTTGCAATTTATTCCTTTATTATTAAAGCTTGATCCGTATATTTGTGTGTTAACAAATTACGATTCTCCTTTGCAACCTCCAGATTTTGATTCTACGAGCCGCCACTGTAATAGCCCACACTAAATTACTTTGAAATTTTACTATATGTGGTGGGTTACAAATACTTGCAGCTTGCACTACATTCCTAATATTTGATTATATCAAAAATATGTTTTTCTAACTTTCCTAGCCATTTGCAGGCTAAGAAGTTTAAATAAATGGATCTATGACGGATCTGAAGCCATGATATATCAGCCTTGAAAACAGGGTTTTGTAAATATCAGAAAACCGCATATTGATACAATGCTCCGTTAAAAAGTTAGCATTTTTAATATTTTTTCATTTTCATTTGCATTAATGGATTTTGACCAAAATGTGTGTCGAAGACTATTTTACTTGAAAATTTTGTGAATCAACGGTTTAGCAGCTATCGTGTTAGGGCCTATCCTTAAATGACGTAACGCTCAAGGGGGAGGGGGGGTTAGCATTGCGTTACACTCAATGTTATTTTAATGTGTTTTTTCTTAAAAATGCGTTACGACGGAGGGGTGAGGGTCAAAAAACATGAATTTTTGCGTTACGTAAAAATGAAACACACACACACAGACAGACATCACGACGATATTGCTAAGATAGGTCAAGATACAGCCAAATAACACATTTTCAGCGTTATCTGAAAAAAAAAATCGTCGAAAATAATACCGCTCTAGCCATTGCTACGCGGGCTAGGAAGGTAAAAGCTTTTATATACATAGGTATTAGTTGGATTCAACGGCGTTTCTGGAGCTGGCCATAAAATGGAGGTGATACTGACTTCAGTTGTCTCCGTAGTAATGTTAGATTTTTGCCTCAGACCCGAGGCTACCCTAGCTGATACCGTAAATTGGCAGTTGGTTTTCTAAAGTGGGTATCAACATTTTATTTTTCCTTTTCAGGTTTTATAACCTGTCTAACGAGACTGTAACATCGATGTATACGGCTACCACTACCTTTTTCTGAGGGCCAGCCTGTAAATGAATTTATTTAGTCTATGACCAAACCTCAAAAAATTCCTTTCATATTTAATGTTAAACCGTGATTTAGGATACCTACTGAGATTGACTTTAGCTGTCTCCGTAGTAATGTTAGATTTTTGCCTCAGACCCGAAGCTACCCTAGCTGATACCGCAAATTGGCAGTTGGTTTTCGAAAGTGGGTATCCACATTTCATTTTTCCTTTTCAGATTTTATCATCTTCATTTCATCGCCTTTCCATCCATTGTGGTTGTGACATTCAGAAAATGTCTAACGAGACTGTAACATCGATGTACCTATACGGCTACCACTACCTTGTTCTAAGGACCAGCTCGTAAATTTATTTATTTAGTCTATGACCAAACCTCAAAATATTCCTTTTATATTTAATATTGAACCTGTGCTTAGGATACCTACTGAGATTGACTTCAGTCTTCATTGTAAAATTTTTGCCTGAAAGCCGAGGCTGCCCAGCTGATACCGCAAATTGGCAGTTCGTTTTCTAAAGTGGGTATCCACATTTCATTTTTTCTTTTCAGATTTTATCACCTTCACTTCATCGCCTTTCCATCCATGGTGGTTGTGCCGTACTGAAAATGTCTAACGACACTGTAACATCGATGTATACGGCTACCACTACCTTGTTCTGAGGACCAGCCCATAAATTAATTTATTTAGTCTATGACCAAACCTTAAAAAATTCTTTCATATTTAATCTCGTTTTGTCTTGCTTCAACAATAGGATGTTTTTGGTCAGCATATGTAAATGTCAAATTTGTTCTGGTTGTGATAAACTTAGTCGTTAATAACGATAACTTTATGTCAATAAAAAAAACTTTTTGGACGCGACACACTTTAGCGTTAACAAACTACCATTTGATGTTAAACTAGCGTAAAAATGTTTATTGTTCTTTTTTTTACCCAACTGCAGTATGTTGACAGGAAGGGTAAAGTTTTACGATTGTTGTATGTAAGTAAATATGTTTGTCTCACGCTAGATGCTAAACGGCTGAACCGATTTTGACAAAAAAAGTGACGTTGAATTGCTACTGATCCCGAAGGTGCTATAGGCTATTTTTTAAACAGGAATCAACAAGGCGGTCTTCAGACGCCACTTTGTCACATGATTTAGGCTTTAAGGCATACAAACCGAACCGAATCACCCCCTCCCCGCCTCTCCATCTCTTCTCCACGCCATCTTTATTAGTAATATTTATAGCTATAACTTTCACAAATAAAAAGCGATGTCAAAAATTCTTTCTGCACACGCTTGAAGACTTTTTTCCACCATCATTTTACTAGTTTCCCCCTCCTTCTTTTCTCCCCTCCCTCCTTATTAGTAATAGTTGTAGCTATACCTTTCACAAATATAAAGCGATTTCAAAAATTCTTTCGGGACACGCTTTAAAATTTTTTTCGACACCATTTTACTAGTTCCCTCCACCCTCTCTTCTCCCCCACCTTCACTCAATGGAAGGTAACACTGTTCGCTTCCGTAGAAAATCTACACCTACTTTTGTCTTTTTTGGGGTAAAGCTTAATGAATTGTAAATGCATAGTGCTTTTTATAATGCTGAATAAGAATTAAACCTAAAAGGAAATAAAAAAAAATTAATAAAAAAAACACCCAACTGCTAAATTTACTACTTGTCGCAGTTGGGTACAAAATTACCCAATAACCTGATTCATGAAAATACAAATCTGTATAATTTCGTAAGTGCGCTTTGGACATCAAAAATAAAAGTTGAAGCATGGCGTACATTATAGGTATACATATCAATTTTGTACTCAACTGCGACTAGTACTTATAAGTAAATTTGACAATTGGGTGTTTTTTTTATAAAAAAAAAATTTTACTACAAAACTGCATTTCACAAGAAAAATAATTTTAAACTTGTTAAAACAGTAATAAGAACTAAAAATGTTAAAACATAACAAAAGTATGAATTTGGAACGCGATTTAAGTTTTGGTCGGTTAAAATGTCAATGTAAAATAACCATAATACCCCAAATAAAGTTAGCGCTAAACATCCGTAAATACCCACGTCCTTTATAGTTATTAAACACAACGGCGCGAGAGGTGGCTACTGCGCCGTCTCATAATAATCATACCGATTATTCTAGAGACAAATAAAGATACTGACCAATAACACTCTAATATTTGATTGCAGGTAATTCATACTTGATTAACTTTATCCCTACACTTTTTATTCATCTTCTGCAATGTTTGATAAAAGCAATTTATTTTTTATAAAAGAATATATTTTTGTTTGATTTCAGAGCCCTGGAGACACTACGAGTTTACTCTACAAAAAAAAACTCCCTCCATTGTTCCAGTACTTTCCAATAATACACCGTTGGGCATCGTCCATGAACTAACACAAACTTTTAATCAAATAGTCTATTCCCAACGCAGCGGCCTCAATGTAGGGGAGCTCGGAAATTGCACACGATTGTTGTCTCGCCTCAGGGCCTTTTGACAAAGTCTATACAGAGCTATACATTGTATACACGCTTAGATGGGTGATTGTAGGGTACAGACTTCATCGTAGAAAAACTAAAAGAAAACGGTATTGTCTTTCTACAATAAGCATTTTTTACAGCCTGTTCCACTTCAATTCTTGCATCGAGAAGTCGCAAATGCGAGAGATACGGGACCATTCTTCAACTATGTAACGCTCAGGGTGGAGGGGGGGTTCGTCTTCTTCAAAATTCTCTTTTAATCCCTAATCTGTCGTGCATGTATGTGATTACTTAGAGAGCACAAAAAGGTCCATTGGACGCCCACGTCTGGACATTCCAGACGTTCATTGTACGTCCATAGCTGGACATGCAGATTGCACATTTTACACGTCTAATGAACGGCTGTTTCTTGACATCCAGACGGACGCCCATTAAACATCCTTTGGCTGGTTAATAAACAACCCTTTCTCGACGTCAAGGCAAGTCCATTGAAATTATTTTGTATTGTAATTTTATATTCCAGTGGACCATTTAAACATCCACTGAGCAACCATTTTCAGGTCTTGCTAGGTACAAAAAATACCTATTCAGTATACCCTTCTTTATAGTGGATCATTCACATCCATCTCTAAAATCGTACACCTAAGGACCTTTACTTAGAATTAGAGTTGTGTCGCGATTTCACGAACTGTGACTTTGTCACTGTGGTCTGTCGCAGTCACGATCTGCTCCGGTCCGAGTAAAATAGCATCAGTGACATTTTGTCACACAGCAAAGGTTCGGTCGGGGCGGTCCAATTTTATCAGACGTTATGAAACTGGACCGCCCCGACCGAACCTTCACTTCACCGTCGCAGCTTAAGAACGTTATCGTTCTTTGTCGCAGCCAAATCGCGATCGCAAGTACTCCAAACGGTTCCCGTAACTGTTTGCCAGCCCGCTCCGACTGTCGCATCGACGCGGTGTCATAGTGCAGCCAAGACATTTATTTTTGTCTGCCCGTTAGGTGAGGTGAGCGAAAAGTTCTCTTTCACAGGTGGACTTTGAATACTTTCACCAGGTGATCCGTGCTTTCACCACCTTTGTGCAAGGGAAATTAATCCACCAGTGTGAGCGCTCACCTCACCTCACGTCACGGACAGTCACGAATGAAAATACTCTGCCAATATATGGGCCCCTAAGCTCACACTAGGTACTATAGTTATAGTGTCTGTGTGAGCTAATATAACTAAAAACTGAAATAAATTTTATTCAACTCCATACTAAATTACCTTTTGTTTGATACCACACAAGCCATGTTTTGACTTAAACTCAAATTTTTGAAATCTACCCCCACCCTTAAAAAAAAAACAAAAAACTAAAATGTATTTTGTTAAACTCCGGACTCAATTACCTTTCTTTTGAGATCACATACGCCATATTTTCACTTAAACTCTAATTTTTAAAATATACCCCCACCCTTTTTTTTTAAATAAATTAAAATGTTTTTTGTTTAACTGCAGACTCAATTACCTTTCGTTTGATATCACACACGCCATATTTTCACATAAACTCTAACTTTTGAAATCTACCCCCACCCTTTTATTTGGTTTGTGTTCGGTGGATTTTGTTCATTTTTAAATGGGACCATCTCGACCCAAGACCGAGCCTAGGTACCAAATTTCATTAAAATCGGCCGAGCGGTTTTTGAGTTATGCGCGTTGGTCGTTACAGACATACAGACAGACAGACATACAGACAGACAGACAGACAGACAGACGGCGCAACAAAAAAGTTTCAAAATCATCTGAAACGCAAAGATTTTTTGAAATCAGAGCAACTTTTTTTTTCTCGAAAAAATTAGGATCACCATAGCTCACACTACTATAGTATAGTATATGTGTGAGCTAAAAATAATTACACATGCTTTGATAGCCTATGTGGGCTGCTGTCCAAGATAGTAAACGCAAAAATTTTTTTGTTAGATAATAAAATTAAAATTTGTTTTTTTTAGGTTAAACGATTTTTTTTAAATTTACACTAAAATGTAAAAAAATTTTTGTAAATATTTGTTTACAACAGTCTAGATTTAACAATAGCGTTAATTGCCATTATATATTAGGGATATTTTGTGTTCGGTTTCCATAAAAAACCTCTTTATTTTTCTTTTATTTTTGAATTTTACTTTTATTTTTCCTATTTTTCATGGACTAAAATTTTGTCTTGAACATAAAATTATTAGTCTTAAATTTATATTAATCCTAAGTAAATGGGTCAACTATTAGTTATTATAAAATTTACCTAAAGCAAAATTGCATTAAAATGCGAGAATTAAACGCAAAAAATGTAATTTCTATTCTAAATTTAAGAATTATCATTTTATTTCTTATTTCTTTATTTTTATATACTTTGGCACTACAAGCGTCCTCTATCGTGTTTCTCACATATCCATAAAATTTAAAATATAGTGATATGGTTTCCTATAGAGGGTGAAGTGCTGTGCGCATGTGCGAAAAAACTGCAAGCGCAGGATTGAGAGACAGACAAAGTGTGCTGCGCGTCGCCATGTCTAGAAAACGACAATCTTAAAATTTTAATTTAAAAAATAGTGAAAATTCACTGTAAAATACCGCAAATAATTAAAATTATCGTGCCATCATCCTGTTGGAACTTCAAGTCACATAGCTCTTATGGAAAGGTGTACACCTTGCACTTTGGAACTTCAAAACAGCGGTAAGTCCCTCTCCATGAGGCTATATCACAATTTTATTTCTCTTTCAAATTTAACCTACAATTTTTAAATTAGTTACTTTCTCTAAAAGAGTTATACCGCAATAGTAAGGCAAAAGTTAAAATAAAAGCAAAACTAACGAATGGCTTTCAAGTAAATAAAGGTCTTAAACAAGGTTGCTGTATCTCGCCTACGCTCTTCAAGATATACTTGGAACAAGTCCTTAAAGTATGGAAGAGAAAATGCCAAAACATGGGAATTCCGTTGGACGAAACCACCTTGTATACTTTATGTTTCGCCGATGATCAGATAGTAGTGGCTCAGGATTATGACGACCTCGAATATATGACACGAAAACTAATGGAAGAGTACAATAAGTGGGGACTAGAGGTTAATCTCAATAAGACAGAGTATATGTGTATCGGTGGAATGAAACAGGATCTAATCTTAAATACCGGGCAGCGAATTCACTCCTGTGATGAGTATAAATACTTAGGTCTAAAAATTACAGCTGACGGAACACTAGACAAAGCTATAAAAGATCGAAACGTACAAGGAAGAAAAGCAATAACTTTATTAAATGGAATAATTTGGGACCAAAGTATATCAAAACATAACAAAAAGCTTATATATAACACCATTGTAAAAAGTATTATTACATACGGCTCAGAAGTATGGCCAATCAAGGATAGAACAGAAAAAATGCTTTCCGCTACGGAGATGGACTATTGGAGAAGAGCAGCAGGGAAATCAAAAAGAGAAAGAGTTACAAATCAAAGAATCAGAGAAATTATGACAGTGGGTGAACGTACTTTAGTGGATGATATAAGAACAAAACAACTGGTGTGGTACGGACATGTACAAAGAATGAATGATGAAAGACTACCTAAACAAATACTACAATGGAAACCAACTGGCCGAAGAAAACGAGGACGGCCAAGGAGAAGCTGGAGAGAAGGAATAGACAGTGAAATAAGAATAAGAGGCCTAGATGATGAATTATGGGCAAACAGAAACGAGTGGAGATTGGGTATCGGAAGACGTAGAACGTTGTGAAACCGATAAATATATATATATATATACTTTCTCTAGTTAAATGAATTTCTTGCGCCAATGTTAATTATAGTCCACTGTATCTACCAAAACCCAATCTGAGCCATCGGAGTGCTACATTTTGGGTCAGGTGTTTTACACTTTGTTAACGTTATTGTGATTACTGAGTCTACGCATTAGCAGCTTCTTGCTCCTTTTTGGTTATTTACGGTAACGACGCCCGGTACTTACGGTGGCCATCCTTTAATGTTACCGTTATTTTTTAAGCTTAGTTTTGTATTTGTTTTTTTAATGCAGTCGAATTTTTTACTAAAATTCGGTAGTTTTGTTTGTAAAAAGACATAAATCTAATAAAAATAAATAAATAAGTAAAAATAAACATAAAGTTGAAGGTGTGTGAAACTACTAAATTAACGTTTGTGTTGTGTTTAGTATTCCAAAATCTATCTTTTTTGCCCTGAATATTACCGTTATTCTTAGCAACAATAACGGTAACAGCTGTCAAATTTTCTGTTATTTTAACTGACCCAACATGTCCCTATTATTAAGTTCGATAAAAATAAAATAATCATATTTTATAAACCAAAATATCAACAATCAAAAATACAACTTTAGAAGTCTACAAATCGAAAGTACCCAAAGATTGTATCAGAACCGATTAGATGAAAAATTCAAAAACACAAATCATTCATTTGAAGAGATATATACAAACATAATAAAAAGCTTGAAGGAAGCAAGCAACGAAGCTGTTGGATACCAAGATAATAGAAATAACAGCAAGATGTGGTGGAGGGAGAAAATACAGGAAATGGTCAAAGAGAAAAAACGCACATACTTGAAATGGCTCAGTACTAAAGAGCAAAGGGACCTAGAAATCTACAGGGAAACCAGAAGGCAGATTAGAAATTTGATACGTACAGAAAATAATGAAATGTTCGAGCGCAAATGCCACGATATAAATACACAGGTAGGAGGTAGGCAGAGTTCTGAAGTATGGAAATTCATTTCTACAGTGAAAAACCCAACAAAAAAAAAGTGAACATCCAGATCATCAAACCAGAACAATGGACAGAACACTACAAGGGACTGCTGCAGGAGACGAGACCCGAATATCTAACAGCCTCTCCGAGGAGAGACACAGAAGTACATGGAGAGGAAGTAATCATCGAAAAAGAAATGATAAAGAATAGTATTAAAAAGCTTAAATCAGGAAAACTAGCGCACCTGGGGGAATATATGCTGAAATGCTCAAATATGGATCAGAGAAACTACTCGAAAATCTCACATATATTATCAATCAATGCATAAACGGACATTCAGTACCTAATGATTGGAAAATTGCATTCATATCCTCAATACATAAAAAAGGAGACAAGCTGGATTGCAAAAATTACAGAAGAATTTCAGTGACCAGTACTCTAAGTAGTACGGTAGGATTCTTAGAGATCTAATAGAGAATGATTTTCATGAACAGAACAAGAAGAAGAGCAAAGTGGGTTTCGTGCAGGCAGATCTTGTAGTGATAATGTTTTTTGTCTTAAACAAGTAATTGAGAAAAGGAGCGCCAGAAATATAGAGACTCATGTTACCTTTGTGGACCTACAAAAAGCATATGATACCGTTCCAGTAGAAAAATTATGGACTGTGTTAGAGCAAACTAATATCAATCATACATACATAAAGCGATAAAAGAACTATACAAAGGGTCAAAATCTAAAGTTAAAATTGGAAATAGAATTTCAAAAGAATTCCTGGCACAAACAAAAGGCTTAAGACAGGGATGTTGTATCTCTCCAACTCTTTTTAAAGTATATGTCGCAGTAGCTCTAAAAAACTGGAAACGTAAAGTGCACGGCATGGGAATACAACTTAACGACCGATTTATATGATAAATCTACAGTTTGCTGACGACGACCAAGTAATTGTAGCTAATGATAAAGAGGACATGGAGTATATGATTAGAAAGTTAATGGAAGAATACCAAAAGTGGGGATTAACAGTGAACGTGGACAAGACACAGTACTTATGTATTGGAAACGAATCCAGTGAGTTAGAACTAGACAATGGAGAAACATTATCTCTATGCAATGAGTATGCATACTTGGGTGTCACGTTTGATAAGACAGGAACAGATTGTAAAGAACTGGAAAAAATAATAGTAAAAGCAAAAGAGGTTATTGGATGTCTTAACAGTATTTTATGGAGCAGAGAGATAAAAAACAATGTAAAATTTAATACATATGAAACAATGGTGAAAAGCACGCTGTTGTATGGAATAGAGACTTGTCGCGTAACAGAAAAATACAAAACAAAAATGGAAAGTGTCGAAATGGATGCAATAAGAAGATCAATGAGAATACCTAGAATAGATGACATAAGAAATGACATCATAAAAGAAAAAATGGGAATCGAGGGAAGCATAACGGATGACATCAGTAAAAGGCAACTGATATGGTACGGCCATGTACAACAGATAAACGAAGAAAGATTACCAAAGCAAGTCCTAGAATGGCAACCAATAGGGCGCAGAAAAAGAGGGCGTCCTAAACTAGAATAGCAACAGTCAATCCAAAGATCAATGAGTCAAAAAAATCTAACAGAAGATGATTGTCAGGATCGAAGGAGGTGGAGAATAGGCGTCGGACAACGTAGAAAAACGTTCTAAACTATATAAAAATTTTGTTTATAAAATTGTATTGTCACCAGATCAAAACATAAATCCTAAAAACGGCATATATATTCGTATCTGTTTTAATTCCAAAGCTTTGAATTTCCTCCCTTTACAGATTTTTTATATGCGGACGTTCCTCAGAAGGTTTATCAACGCCTTAAACATTACAAACAAGCATCTAGATCTGTTCAACTCTTGCATTAACTTGCTGGGGGTTCAAAAAGCGGGTTCAAGAGTCTTTGGATAGTTTTCGAAAGCTATGTCGTTCTTACTGTTTCATGACATAAGGCCCTATCCTGAGTTCTAGTATATACTTAGATTTAGCCAATTAAAATTCATTTATTTCTTTATAAAACTTACAAAAGGCATGGCCCTATCTGAAATGTTGACGTATAACATAAAGGACAATCTTAAAATAATATAGATTGTAAAAATCGAGATAGGGTCTTACATCATGAGACGGACAAATTATGTCCTACATGGAACCGAAAACATTTTTTAATTTAGTGGAGAAAATGTAGAAAATTTTGTTTGCATTTTTACAAACCGCACTTTAAAAACAAATAATCGTACCAGAGAGGGCAGAGAGGACGACATTAATCAGACTAAAATCCAACAGGTGTTGTAATGCCACGTTAAGAAGAAAAAGTTGATTTTACAATGTTAACCAATAAATCTAATACTTTTTAAATACCCGTTCGCATACTCCGACTCTCAGCTGGCAATGTAGGATGAATCGAGGCCTGGCAAACCAAGTTTAATCTCTCAAGGACCCTCTCGACAATATGGCGAAAACCACTCGGCAACTTGAGACCGCGTCGATACGCCTTCCTTCCAACTTACAAAGAACCTTTCCGGGAAGTCATTCTTATCGCTTTGCGTTCAGGCAGGCATTATGATAGCTCTTCTCATGTACAGCATGTCCCATTTTTGATAGTATTACATGTATGGTCCTTGCCAGAGACACTTTTGTGACATTTCCAACCTCTTTATTTATCATAATATGCAACAACAAAAAATCTGAAAAATGGCTTGCCTTTAAGTTGTTTTTATCTGTGCGTTTTTTTGTCAACCTACAGACAGCATATTTTTATCCAGAAACAATGACAGTTTTACCATTAATTTTATACCAACATGACATATTTAATTTTGATTATATTTCTGGTTAGGAAATATGTTTATTTCATATCAAAGCAGGGCTATCAAAACGGACGGGCCACGATCCTCCACTTTGTTGACGTCACATCCGGGGCTGATTTTTTTTTGATGATCACGTTACGACACAGCTGATTGTCTTTAAAATATTGAAGTTAGAATGACGGTTCATGAATATTTAATTTTTTTTTAAATAACGCCGTTTTTGAGATTGTTTATACTTTATTCTTGCAGAACAATTTTTTTTAAATGTATAGTAATCCTTAATTTTTCATAGCCGCTTCATTAGCTCACACAGGGCTATCAAAACGGACGGGCCACGATCCTCCACTTTGTTGACGTCACATCCGGGGCTGATTTTTTTTTGATGGTCATGTTACGACACAGCTGATTGTCATTAAAATATTGAAGTTGGAATGACTGTTCATGAATATTTGATTTATTTTTAAATAAACCCGGTTTTGAGATTATCCTTAATTTTTCAGAGCCGCTTCATTAGCTTACACAAAAATTAAGTTTAAAGCAGAAGCGAATGTGACAATCACAGATGACAAAGTCAAATACATGTCAAATATATCAGTTGGCATGTGGTTCATGGCGGGTAATTTGAATTCAAAATAAAGAATGCTAAATTTTGAAGATTTTAACCTTTTAATCATGTTGATTCCTTACAAAACTTTTGTGGAATATCGGGACGGTGTCTGAGAATATTTCACTGAAATTTCGCGGAAATCTGTAGTGCCATTTTAAAAATATCATAAAAAAACGTCTGACCTCCCATAAGACCCAATGTAAAATTCAGCCCCGGGAGAACAGCTGATTTTTTCAGGGTCGTGGCCTCTATTTTTGTGTTGGCCTTGGCTCACACAATAATTCAGTTTAAAGCAGAAGCAAATGTGACAATCACAGATGACAAAGTCAAATACATGTCAAATATAACAGTTGGCATGTGGTACATGGCGGGTAATTTGAATTCAAAATAAAATTGCTAAATCTTGGAGATTTTAACCTTTTAACCATGTTGCTTCCTTACAAACTTTTGGTGGAATATCGGGATGGTGTCTGAGAATATTTCACTGAAATTTTGCGAAAATCTGTAGTGCCATTTTGAAAATATCATAAAAAAACGTCTGACCTCCCATAAGACCCAATGTAAAATTCAGCCCCGGGAGAACAGCTGATTTTTTCAGGGTCGTGGCCTCTATTTTTGTGTTGGCCTTGATCAAAGTCACAAAAGTGTAACTGCGTTTGGCAAGGACTTTATAACTCAGTGTTTGGCACTTTTGTTTGAAAGAAAACCAGGGGGCGCCGTCAGGTGCCTTCTGATAGGGTCACTGCATCCTGGAATTGTCGCCAGGGTTCCAGGATGCAGTGACCCTACCTTCTGAGTTAATTTTTATAGAGCGGAGCGCCAAACTCAAATAATGCACCGGGTGCCAATCACCCTAGTTACGGCGCTGTCCGAAGAAATTTTCTTTTATTTTTTTTCATTAGCTTTTGTGAGTTTTCATGATTCGCACCCATATGTAACTACTGGCCTAATTATCGTAGTGTCGATTTTATGCCTGAGAAATTTCGTTAGAATATTTGACTTTGTTTCCGTTGATTTTTCTCTGGTTTATTTCCTTTATAAGTTTTCTTTGTTTATGTTTGCTCCCAAGTATATAAAATTTTCCACTAGCTCAAAACTATAACCCAAGTACATAATTGAAAATTATGAACATATCTTTTTTTGTTTTTAAAGGAGTTACATTGACCAAGCAGTGTTCTGAGAAGCAGTGTTCTGAGGAGTCCCATAAGGACGAAACAGTTAACCGTCAACACTTATAAGGTGTCCATTAGATCTTGGACCCCCGTGAGGTTAATCTTTCGAGCTACCCACGCAAAAATATGAGAGAAACAAAAACTTCTCTTTACCGGATTAGCCACGAAAGTTTGTTTGATTTTTAAAGTATTTAGTTTTTGACTAATTTATTTTTAGTCCTCATTTTTTTCGGCCTTTATATCAAGCACTGTTACAGTTTCGATCAGAGATCTTTCGTCTCTATTACGAACACCAATATCATCTGCATAACCAGCCCATATAAGTAACTCGAAATGACGTCACGGTTACTTAGAGTCACCAGTTGACATCACCCGTCAGTTACAGATAATTTTTCTCTAAATTCATTGTAAACTACACTTCAATTTTAAAGATTTTGGAATTACCAAGTTTGAACGCACTTAAACTTAAAGTTTTAAAGCAAACCACGTCTGCGAAGCTGGTAAGCCTGTGTGGTTACTTGTGACGTCATGGTTAGAGTTACTCAGCCAGGAAAAACCTAAAATGACTAACCACGTTAGTCACCTGGTTACTTCTGGTTACTTCGAGGAAAAAGGCTTAATGTTGTAGAATCATTTTTATAACAACCCGTTTAGGAGAGGTATTTGATTTATTTCTAATACAGAATTATTGCAATAAAGTCAGGCTATAATTGTGCTAGGCAGTATTTTGACACCTTCACATGTAAAATCAGCTGTGATCTTCCAATATACCTATGGCCTTTGTTTACTATATGAACCGGAATAAATACTGCCTTCAAATACCAAATTGCAAATAATGCAAGGACCTAAAACTATAAACAACAAGTGATATTAAAGAAAGAAAAATAAAAAAAAAGTTTTCTGCTTCGGCTGGGGATCGAACCCGGGTCTCTTGCTATCTAGGCAAACATTCTTACCACTGAACCACCGAAGCCATACATAAATTTTTCGGAAAACTTCCATATATGCAGGCTGCGGTGTCTCAATACAAGAACGAGATACCCTGAGAGTTTCTCGTTCTTGTATTGAGACACCGCAGCCTGCATATATGGAAGTTTTCCGAAAAATTATGTATGGCTTCGGTGGTTCAGTGATAAGAATGTTTGCCTAGATAGCAAGAGACCCGGGTTCGATCCCCGGCCGAAGCAGATAACTTTTTTCTTATTTTTCTTTTTTTTTTTCTTTCTTTAATTTCACTTGTTGTTTATAAATACTGCCTTCCTTTATTAATGGAAAATAAACGACTTATTTTTAAATTCGAATTTGGTATTTCAATTTTGAAAGACAAACTGTCAATTTGTAGTGTGAAACTGTCAGAATACTGCCTGGTACTATTACAGCCTGGCTTTGTTGTAATAAGTCCCTAATATTAATAATATTTAAGCTAACTTTAAAGTCAAAACCTAGTGAAATAGTTTGTACAAATAAAAATAGGTAGGTATACATTTTTTTAGTAGAAACCATAAAAACAGATTGCTAAATATAAAAAAAAGGAAAAATTAAATCACAAAAAGTTTGAAGTTTTGGCTTTTTGGACAAAATTTATTAATGATAACTTTACATCAACGACCGGCTGAGATGATTAAGAATCAAAATTATAAATATAGTAGTAGTTATTCTCGGCAACGCAGCGAGTAGTACTATTGTTGTGGTACTCCTAATAAAATTGCAAAATTAGTGATATCGAGAAAAAAATTGAAAATTCTATTAGTTACCTTTTAATAAGTGCTTTTAGATAATGCAGTGATAAATTAACCGAATAATTTGTATAGAAACAACATAATTTAAATAAAACTACTGTTATCTTTGTGATAATTTTAGGCGGTCGTACGCGCAACTTTGCTGTTTAGTAGGAAGCGGTGCTGCCGTCTTGTGCTAGTTCAATTTCCTGACTTAAAATGACGCGCTCTTCAGCGAATTGCGGAGAATGTAATTCAAGGGTTGCCAAGCAGGGCCCTAATATGCAATGTGTTGAGTGCAAAAAATGGTACCACTCAGGTTCGTGCACCAAAATTACTGAAATTGAGGAACGTCTTCTTCTCGAACAGAAGAAGCCCTGGAGCTGTAAGAAATGCAGAAGAATTTCGTCAAGTGGACTAGGCCTAACCGTTAATACAGAATCTTTTTCTAACATGAACAGGCGCGCTTCTTCTATCCCAGAGGAAAGAGATCTGGAGTCAATTTATTCTCTACTACTAGAGTTGAAAACCGAAGTGGCAGTAGTTCACAGCGACATGGGTGAGCTAAAAACATCTCTTGAGTTCTTGAATGGTATGCACGAAGAACAACGCCAAATCAACAAGGTTATGAGTGACATGATCGAGGAAACTAGATGCGAAAATAAAAAATGAAGAGAGGATTTTGCATTGGTTCAAACCAAGCTAATGGAAATGAAGGCAGACAAAATAAATTCTAAACTCATGATTAATGGTGCTTTTGATAAAGAGGTTAGTGAGGAGATAATGCTCGAAAAATCTCTAAAAGTTCTAAAATTGGTTGACAACTCAATCATTAAGCAAAACTTGGTTAGTATTAAGACAATTAGAGTGAACAACAAAGCGCCTATAGCATCTGTCTCCCTAAGTAAACAAGAAATGGTGAAAAACATAATAAAAAAGCGAGAAGTCATGTGGAATAAATACGTTTAACACAAAAATATATATAAACGAGCATCTATCCGATCTAACGTACAACTTATTTAAAGAGGCAAAAAAATGTAAGGATCATGGATCCAAGTATGTCTGGTGCCAAAATGGATCGGTGCTTTTACGTAGGAAAGAAGGTGAGAAAATTATGAAAGTACGCAACACATTAGACTTACAAAAGATTCTCTCTGAAAACGTAAAATAAGATCGCAAAATATTACAAAAAAAAAACAAAAATCTAAACCATTGTATAGATACTTGGTTATTATACTTTTATATTTCAAAGTGGAACACAATAATTTATTAGATTCTTACCGCTCATGTGAAAATAAAAAATGTAACATTGTAAATGACGTAAAAATGTTTTCCATAAATAGTGAAAATAGCTTAAATGCTATACATATAAATATTAGAGGGATTAAAACTAACTTCGACAACTTCGTATTATTGTTAAGTTCTTTAGAGGTAGATTATGATGTAATTATCATGTCTGAGACCCACATTGTCGAGAATTACGCGGACTTTAGTATTAGGTCATACTCCATCTTTTATAACGAAAGTTCTATCAACTGATGCGATGGTACTATGATTTATGTAAAAACCAACCTAGTGTTATAGCACAAAATTATAAATATAGAGAATAATAAATTTTTACGCATCGAGCTAATAAAAAAAATACAAAAATCGGACTGATTGTCTTGTTTAGATGAAAAAATGTATTCTAATATAATTTTGGACCTAATTACACAAGGTCACTTTTCTCCATGCCCCATAGAGATTTTTTCAGGAGATACCAACATCAATTTATTAGATAAGAAGGAACATGTTATAAATTATCTTAATTCTTTGTCAGGCTTACGTTATTTTCCACATATTACGATTCCCACAAGAAAAGACTCTTGTTTAGACCATTTTTTCGTAAAAAGCTTGGGCAACTGTAACGCTGCTGTTATCAATAGTGATATTACAGATCACTTTCCAATAATACTAAGCATGGATATAAGTCATCGCGAATCTAGACAAGTTAATAAGTTCTGTAAAAAAAATAATTTTAATATGCTACATAATTGTTTTAATAACGAATCTTGGGGAGATATTCTGATCGAAAGTCATTCTGATGCTATTGCTGAAAAACTAATTGAAAAAATAAAATTTTACATGGAAAAAAGCACTAAACATTTTTTAATACTAAATCAGCATAGATGCCTAAAACCGTGGATCACTACAAACCTTGTTAAAAGTATTCGCCATAGAAATAACCTTAAAAAGGCTGTTGTAAGATCTAATTATTGTCCAAGAGCTGCTAAAACATATAAGGGATATAGAGATTGTTTGTCAAAAGTTCTAAAAAATGCGAAATACTCTTACTACAAGGAAAAAATAACACAAGCTTTAAGAGATCCAAAAAAAATGTGGCAAAATATTCAGGACGCTTCAAACGAATATCGGGAAAAAAGTAGCATAAAGCTTATAAAAAAAGAAAATGGACAAATGACATCAGATTTGCAAGAAATAGCCAATGAAATGAATACATTTTTTACCTCAATTGGTAAAAAACTTGCCTCTAAAATAGAGCCAAAACTCCAAACATATTCGAGTTTGTCTGATAAGTCCATGTTTCTGGTACCGGTTAGTGAGAAAGAACTTATTATAAGCTTATGCGGAGAGGACGGTATTTCTTCTAGAATTATTAAGGAAAATCACAAAAGCGTTAGTAGGCCATTGCTTCATCTAATCAATGCTACTTTTTCTTCAGGGTACTACACAAAAATTTTTAAACATTCTATTGTCATACGAATCCACAAAGGAGGAGACAAAACAGACAAAAACAACTACAGACCCATAGCTTTGTGTAGTGTCCTTAATAAAATAGTTGAAAATTGTATTAAGATGAAGTTGTGGGACTACCTTGAAGAGAATAAAATCATATCTCCGCATCAGTTTGGGTTTAGGCCGGGAGTTAGTACCGATAATGCATTAAATGAAGTCAACCAATTTATTACACAAAGTATGAATAAGGGTCTCAAACCTCTAGTTGTTTTCTTGGACTTAAAAAAAGCATTCGATACGGTTGCTCATCTTATTCTTTTTAAACGATTTGAAAGCATTGGGATTCGCGGTGTGGTACATAGGTTGTTAGAATCCTACCTTGATCATCGGTACCAAAAAGTAAAAATAAATGACATTTATAGTGAAGTTCAAAAAGTGGAGGTAGGCGAACCTCAAGGTACAGTGTTGGGCCCTATTCTGTTTTCGGTGTACGTAAACAGCCTTTTAAATTTTAAAGTTAGTTGTAGAATTGTCTGTTTTGCAGATGATACTGCTCTAATAATCGCAGGAAACTCATGGCTTGATGCACACATGAAGGCAGAGTTGGACCTACACACAATAAAGTGCTGGTTAGACTCAAATCAACTGACTTTAAATATTGAAAAAACAAAATTTATATCATTCTCCATGACTAAACGGGGCATATCGGAGAAAGATTTATTACTTTACATAACTCTTCATGTAACATCTCTTTAAATTGCAATTGTGATGCAAAAATACAATCATGTAACAATATGAAATACTTAGCTTAGACATATTTTAACTTTTCAAGTAACAAAAATAGTTTACTATTCTTTAGCTGAATCAATTATGAACTATGGTAGGTATCTTATGCTGGGGGTCAGCATGTGAATCTATCTTATCCCCATTAAAAATAGCTCAAAAATATGAGTTAAAAATTATGTTATTTAAACCTAAAATGTATTCCACCGACTTACTGTTCTCTCAAACTGAATTTTTAAACTTAAGACAACTGTACTGTGTAAAAGTTATATAATTTTCTCTAAAATTTAAGTTATTTCAAGCTTAAATTGTTCATTCGATACAAACCAACGCTGTAACCGAATCAAAACTCTGCAGTTCTATACTTAATTTTTCTGCTACACAGAAAAATATTTTATTTACAGGAGCCAGATTATTAAACCTGTTACCAACTTCTATAAGAAATAAACATAATTTAACAAAGTTAACAAAAAATAAAATTAAAGACTTCGTAAAAGCTAACTACATCTCTTATTACAAAAATATTAGTCTGGTTCTCTGAGTAAATAGATAGCATATACTTATATTATAAGAAAAATAAATAAATAAATAAATAAATTATTTTTCATTCAATTATAGGTTAAAATATAATATAGGTAATACTTATATAGGTAGATATAAGTTCCGAACGCTAACTAAGGATACACAGAAATTCCTGAATTCATCGTATCCTTAGCTTAGCGTTTTATTTGTAATGCAATGTATTTTATATAAGTAAATAAATGGAAAAAATTAAATGAAAATGAAAAAGATAACATTATAAGTTGCATACATGTTCTCTTTTATATTTATAATTTTGAATTCTTAATCATCTAAGCCCTGAAGATGGCCCAGACATAGGGCCGAAACGTCGGTTGTTGATGAAAAGTTTTTATTAATAATTTTTGTCCAAAAAAGCCGAAACTTCAAACTTTTAATGAAATCAAAAAATGGACGTGATCAAAAAATTTCAAAATCACAAAAGATTTATTACCCAAATAGGGATGTTGATTTGTCTCTTATTATTGACATTATTTGTTAAAAACTGTCATCCCTTTCTAAAGTGTTCTAGATAAAAGGGCGGACGTCCTATAAATCTATTCGAAACCTAATATATTATGCGGGGATTACATTACCAATCATTTAACCAAAGCTGGCACGACGCTCGTCGTTGAAAAGATTTTATCAAAGAGAGCGCCCGCACAATTTTGTCCATATTTTATTATTCTATACGCCATAATACAGGCTATGAAACGTTAACATTTTTGCCAAGAGAGATAAAACCATACCATAAAACCGCATTAAAATAATAAAAACAGCTACGCATCGCATCGGGCGGTAATAACTAAAATTTATCCTGAAAATGAAGGCTTTTATGTGATAAAATTTTATTACGACATCGGAACAAATGACAAACGTGGGTACTTAACTTTATTAAGGTCTGACTTAGGGCCGGTGTATCAATACAGATAACCTGAAGCATCGGGCTAACCTCCCTTGGTTTAGGTTTCCTTATAAATCGAGGGTTAGCCTAGTTTAAGGTCCCTATATGTTGACATATTTGGATTTCATCCATTTATGTTTTTTATTTTATTTGTGCCTTTAATAACAATTAATTCATTTTGGTTTTTGGTCTCTCGGTGATTGCAGGGGGTTGCTCTACTTTTGGCCGATAGTGTATCTACATTACTCTAAGGTATCTACTTATTCAGGCTTACTGTCGCAGGAAAGCTGCTCTATCTACAATATCAATTGCCAATGAATCACGTGAAATTTTACATGCCATGAAATCAGGGTCTGAAAGAAAGGACGTCTAGAAAATGCTCGTTAGACAGCATAGGTCATTAAATTGACTTGACTAGTACAAAAATTATGTCAGGTCCCTCACCGCTCCTCTCACAATATTTTTTTTTTTTTACTCCTATAAACTCCGAAGTGGTGGAGCGGGGACTAGAGGGACGCTAAAAGAGAAATGGTATAAATTTTCAGTGCCTATTTAGTTAAAACGACGGAGTGTTTTTAGAGCATACTGGGGAAATAATTAATATTAAGAAGAATACAAGAGCTGTCTTTTATATTTTGTATGTAGTAACAGGGCGACTTACATATAGTTTTATAGCTACAGTGAATTTTTGAAGTTCACAAATCAGTCGAAAAATGCCGAGCAGATTTTCGGGCTATCATTTTTACAACTTTCGAAGGAAATTACCTTAAAAAGAATGCCTTGCCGAGTTCATTTCTGTGTTCGGTAATGCAGCATAACATCAGTCAACAGTTTTTCGTTGATTGAAAATTCAAGCGTGACCAGATTAGCCTTAGCGACGATCCAAGGTCAGGTGTACCAAAAATGGCAGTCATCCAGGAAATATGATATATCGTGATTGAAGCTTCATTGTGTATTTGAAGAACCTCAATTTAAAAAATTTTGCTTTAAGAATTAGGGGTAAGAAAATTAGTTTCCCGCTGGAGTAAGAAAATTAGTTTCCCGCTGGATACCTTATCTGTTAACCGAAGAACAACAAGAATCAATTGGTGTCAGAAAACTCTAGACCGCTTTGAGGCAGAAAACTTTAAAAACGTGGACAGCATTTTCAGTGGTGATGAATCGTGAATTTACTCATATGAACCCGAAAATAAACGTCCGTCGTCTGTTTGGGTGTTCCAAGGTTTAGAAAAAACAACAAAAGTCATCCGTTATCGTAGTGTGTCCGAAAAGATGGTCGCGACATTTGCATCAAAAGCAGGTTATGTAGCAACAATTCCTCTGGAAGATCAAAGGACTGTTACTGCCGATTGGTACATCACCATTTCTATGCCTAAAGTCATCGCAAAGCTTCGAAGAACGAACCCTGAACGACGAATCATCCTTCACCAAATAATGCAAGTTCGCACAAAGCACAAAAACCCACTGAATTTTTAACCCAACAAGACGTCGAATTATTGAACCATCCTCCATAAAGTCCCGACCTAAGTCTCAACAATTTCTATACTGTATATAGTATATATATTGCCTTCAAGAATGCAATATTGACAGTACCAACAAACGAGTGGAATTAGAACTTTGACAACTGGTTTGAACGCAGGCAAAAGTGCATTAATTTTCGTTGAGAATACTTCGAGAAACACTAAAGTCTTTTAAAGTTATCTACACTGTTTTATTCCAGCTGTATATGCAAAACTTAAAAGAAAACCCTCGTATAATATAATATTTGACCTCAGCCTTAATGTGAACCAGGAAGCTTTGTCTTGCTAGGCTGGCGCTCAGTAAATATCCTTAGATAAAATTGGCTAAAATATTAAGATTTGAATTTTCAAAGAAAAACTTTACTTAAATTTTTGAAAACCGATTAAGGTAAAAAAATCCAAAATTAGTATACTAGCTTTTCAAGAGGTAACAAATCGGATTTTAATATTAGTTTGAGCCTAATTCATAGAAGGCGCTTTCTATTATATTAATAAAATTGTTCATAAAAACATTAATTTATAAACCCCATGATTTATTGGGAAGGTAGAATTGAAAAGATAAAAGCATCTTCTGATCTCCAATATCAATAACCAGTTTCGGTCATGGTTGTGTAGTATTTGAACTGCACCTTTCAAATTCAGCATTTATGCATTTACTGCTTTGATCAATCCGATGCTAAAGCTCTGCCATAAAAGTAACTACAAAGTGCTGGGGGTGGCTAGCCACCCTAGAGTGTTTCAGCCCCTTTTCAGTTTTCTTATTTACTATACTTAATTGTTTTCTTTTTTAAAAAGGTTTAGTTTATTTAGGCGCAGCCTATAGACCCCCCAGATAGTTAGTTAGGTATATGAACTCTGCCCGAGTAAATGAACATTTTCAAAAACAGAAATATTTTTCCGCTGTATTTACCAAATGCAATATGACAGCTGTCATGAGCGCACCCAGGGGGGGCGACTTGTAATTTTAGAAAACTGCTTTCTATTTCGCTCAATATTTCCAACTCACTCTAAATTTCCCAAATATCCGTAAAGAAGAAAAATAAAATAAAACATCGGCAGGGGATATTAAAAATAATAATTTTGATAAAATAAATTTGATACCTAAAAAAATAATCGAAAATTTAGTTTTTCGCCTATCTACGTTGTTGGTAAGTATTTCACTTTTTACCCAAGTGCAGCACGCTGAAAGGAAGGATAATGTTTTTAACTTGGGATATGTATGCATGTATATACAGGGCTCGACTTCGAACGTTTAGCCTGTATGAAAAGCGTATAAAAAAGGATGAACTTATGGAAAGCAAGAAGTCAGTGAGGGACCAGAGACGCGCATATTCATGAGCGTTTACCGCTGGACTCAAAATTCATGAATAGATTTTTATTACTAAAAAGGAGCAACCACAGTAAGATTTCCACTTTTAAAAGACGAAGAAATAGTCATTATTATTTATTTCGTTATTTTAGCTTTAATCAGGAAACATTAAATCGAGAAAAATTCAATTTTTTGATAATATTTTCTTACCAATAACCTTGCTCTTTTATTAAAGTCGCGCTTAAATATTTTGATTGTGCGTGTAGTAACCTCCTTTAACATGCTACGGATTCGCAGTATTGATTCTTACGGATTCGCAGTATTGATTATTAGTCAGTTCAAAAGATATCTAAGAGATGGAGATTAAAATTAAGGGCTTTTAAGGATTTTATTAACTTCTTTTTTCTTAAATTAATAACCTTCCGAGTACTGCTCTTCCAGTCCGGTACCAAAAATCAGGCATTTCAAAAATGAAACACCAGTAAAATCTACAAAGCAGGTCTCAATACAGTTTAAGCTCTACTTTTTATTTATTAGATGCTCAAACCGTCCTCCCTGTTGAGCCTACTCAGCCGGTAAGAGTAACGTCATTAGATCGTGAAAAGAAAACTATTTTCTTGAATTGCTAACTTGACAACAGCGCTAAACTATTTATCTATCTTAGTGCCATTTATTTAAATAGCGATCTTACTTCAATTCACATATTTTCAATGGCCAAACGATCGTTGACGAACCCTGTATGTATGTTTGTGTCGGGCTAGAGGCTACACGGCTGAACCGATTTTGACAAAAAAGGTGTCGTTGAAATGCTACTGATCCCGAAGGTGCTACAGGTTATATTTTTTTTTAAACAGGAATCAACATAACGGTCGTCAGACGCTATTTTCTCACATGATGTAGGCTTTACAAATTACCTAAATTTCAGGCGATTTTAATGAAATTCCTTTGATCACTTATTGCAAATATTATCTAATTTGCTGTAATTACTTTGTAGTCCTCGCTGCTCACAGCCATCTCCCCTCCTGCCATTCCTCCTCTTTAAAAACCATATTCGCATAATTTTATAAAATATAGGTCGATTTCAAAAATTCTTTCTGCTTACTCTTTAAGATTTTTTTCCACTATTTTACTAGTTCCCCCCTCCCTCAATCATCCCTTCCGTTCTTATTAGTAATAACTGTAGCTATATCTTTTATAAATAGAGAGCGATTTAAAAAATTATTTCTTCACATTATTTTACTAGTTTCCCCATCCACCACTTTCACTCGATGTGTGTAAAAACTAGTGATGTAAATGGAAATATTGGAAATTTCCGAACCTGTCTCGGAAATATTGGAAATATTGGAAATATTTTAAAAAATATTATCCCTCATATTTTGTAACCTTATAAGCACATAACGAAAAATTTTTATTTCCGATACTGAAGATTTTGAGGAAGCAGACTGGCAAGACGATGTTATTGAGTGTGATGCTGATGACAGCGATGAAGATATGCCTCTTGCTCGACTAGTGAATAGGGTAGTGTGTCAAGAATTAGATTTTTTTGTACAAATTTGACCTTATTTCTGTTTATTTGTTTGAAGAATAACTCCTGATTTGTGTTCATGTATAAGCCTTCTGCGTTTTCCGGTGTTTTGTTATAATTTTTATAAATAAATATTCCCTTTTTTCTTTTTTTTTTAATATTTCATATGTTCCCAATATTTCCATATATTTCCAATGTTTCAGGAAATATTTCCGGAAATATTTCCGAAAATATATTTCTGGAAAAAACACTAGTAAAAACTCATCTAACTACCCTTTGGGCATAGTTCAATGTTTGACACAAATGCATGATTTAGATAATAATTAGGTACCTGGATTTAAGTAGTTAAATGCGCATGTGCACACACACATATAGAATAAGGCCCATATTTCCGTGAACCAGTAGATTAATTAATTCCTCTTTTTTTTCAGGTCTACGGAATAGCTAATGCGTAACTCATAAACTTCTACTAAAAGTAAAATTCATACAACGATAAACAAGTGAATTGTTTTTAATTTTATGAATTTGATGCACTTTTTTATCAAATTCATCAAACTAAGCAAGCAGGAGCTTAATGAATTGTAAATGCATAGTGCTTTCTATAAGGCTGAATAAGAATTAAACCTAAAAGTTGGAAATAAAAAATTTTTAAATAAAAAACACCCACTGTTAAATATACTTGTACTTACTAGTCGCAGTTTGGTACAAAATTACACAATAACCTGATTCATGAAAATACATAACTGTATAATTTCGTAAGTGCTCTTTAGGCATCAAAACTAAAAGTTGAAGCATGTCGTACATCATAGGTATACCTATCAATTTTGTACCCAACTACCACTAGTAGGTTCAAGTAGCTTTAGCAGTTTGGTGTTTTTTTATTTAAAATTTTTTTATTAGACAGAAACTTCATCTTCTGCACCTCAATGGCTTAAACACATTAAATAAGCGTCTTATTTTTGAATTCTTGTTTCATTGTTTCAACAAAGAATTGAGCAATAATAACAAAAAAAAAGTTAATTTAAAGAGATAAAAATAAAACTACTTATTTAACAATAAACATACCAAACCTGGCATTTTTTTTAGTCCAGGATTACACCAAAAGGCGTCGTTAGTAAGCCATGAAATTATATTGCTAAATAAAAGAGCAATAACAAACGAAACATACAAAGTGCAAATTGTACGTTATTACGCCAAGCTTTAATTTCATATTCTTGTAATCCAATGCTCTTGAAATACAAGTCGTGCTTTCATTTGGGGTAACCCGCCTTAAGCCTTTTCTCTTTTTTGAAAAGTTCCGTCGCGGAAAGCGGTCAGCTCGTCGACCGTCTTGTTTTGGCGATTTTATCCAATCGGAGGATTCAAATGAGATCGATTTTTTTGAATCCGCTTAACTGAGCAGAACGACGTCATGCCGCTAAAAAACAACGCTTTAATTGATACGCTGTCTAATTTTGTTTAAGTTCCAACATAATATGTCGTGGAACGTTTGGAAACAGCAACTAAATATCACAAACTGAACGTATTTTTTTAGGTGGCGATTAATTCCAGCCCTAGGGAGATGAATATTTCCAGAATAATAAGAGAAACCAAACCAAAATAATTTGGTAGATATTTATCGCTGTAATTTTTCAAAAAGATCGCTTTTCTTATGGGAATTTTAATACATGAGGGAAATATTCAGCCGGAGTTTGTGACCTAGAAAGCTTAAAACCTAGTTTTTCTGTGCTGGAGATTTTAATTGATGAACTTTTTTAATACTGTTTGCTTTTTAAATTTGATATACATACCTAATTTTTCTTTTAATTCTTTAGAAACTATTTTAAAATAAGGAAGCGTACTCCTCCAAATCGCTGCCAAAAATGCTTAACTTAAACTTAATGTACATTTTAAGTTAGGGAAAATAGACTTTATGGTCGAGTTTAGAGGTGAATTGAATAAAATAAACCAAGGTCTTATTCCACTTTCAATTTATAAAGTGAATGTGGAAAAAACTAGTTCAATTTTCTAAAGGCAAAATGTAAACTTGTTTTATTTAAGTGATAAACTCAACAACATGAGGTTTTTTATACTATAGTGTTTTGTTCCACATTCTTACCTGCGTTAAATTTAATCAGAATTGTGTATTTTTCGGATTTAATTTTTGGTTTATCATTTCATGTTAAATTTGAAAATTTGAAAGCAAATATCTCAAAAACTAATCGATGGATTTTCGAATTTTTTACACGGCTGTGAAGATATTCAAGAGGACTTCAATACAAAGTATCACTAGACCCACGTTCCCTATTTAAAATATAGGGGTAAAGTATATCCCTCGAAGTTGGTGCAAGCTACAAAAATTTCAAGCCAAAAAGTGTCCCCCCCTCCCCTCGAACAAAGTCGACGTGTTCGAGTGTTGAAATTGATTTTCTTTCACAAAATCACTAATGTTCTTTAATAAAAAACCTCCCTTTGGTACATAAATTTTAACAAATCTATTAATTAGTTGAAGTAGCATAAGATTACAAAATTATAAAAAAAATGGTGCTTTTCCAGACATTAATAAAAAGCTTACGAGGGTTTAAAGGTGGGATTTTGAGTAATTTAAAAAAAAAAAAAAAAATCATATCTTTTTAGCCGTGACTCTAAGGACCCAAGTTCCAAGGTTGAAAAGGTGGCAAATGACCCCAACAATATCCCAAAAAATTTTGACGGTTCATGTGCCGAACACCCTGTATTTTTGTTGGTTTCTTGGGGATGTGGTTCATTAAGAAAACTAGCAATTACAGATTCCCATTTATTGTACACACACACATTTATTGTACATTACAGCCACGTAGTTTTTAAGCACTAAAGAAAATATAGGTACTGTCCTTTTTGTCAATTAAAATTATTTGTTTCAGTTTGTTTGGGGGCTAATCCTCGACGCGAGTCGCGACTATTAAAATCTGAGTAAGCCACATATGTAATTGAGTATTTTAAACATGAAAAGTTGGTCCATAAATAAAACAGCTGATTCTGATTCGAATCGATAAATAAACTCTAATCAAATCGGGACCGAGAGAGATTTTCATTCTTTTTGGCTTAGTGCCAGCCCGCATAAAACGTCTCGTCAGTTTTAATGATTTATGAACTCGCTTTATATAGCTCTGGAAAAACTTATCTTTGAGTATAATGAATTTCTGCATTAGAGACTAGCAGCCACTTACACCCAAGTTTTAATCATAGGACTGCCAGACCAGACGAAAAAAGATAGACAATAAAATGTGTTTTTTGATTTTGATATAAAGGATCACTGGCGCAACTACAGGGAGGCCTAGGTGGGCCGGGCCCCCAAGAGCTTTTCAGGACCTCCCTAGAAAATTGAATCAACCAACTATCGTAGTTGAAAAACTGACGTATACTTTACACACAAAATTTAAATTAATAGCTTATACTTATATTAAACAGTTTTGAGAAAAAATACTACTTTCTCTTCCAGTTTCCAGTTTAATTCCTTCCAATTAACCACTATCAGACAGGCCGTGTAACCATTTATGCCCTTTTTAAAATTAAATTACTTTTTTCAAAGCCTTGTACTCTAAACGCTACTACATAAGAATTGTAGGAACCTACACTTTTTCAAAATTTCACAACAACATTCAATAATAACAATTTTTTTATTATTCATTAGTTGTTAAGTGAAACAACAACGCATAAAATATAGAATTTTCAGTATAATTATCTCCAAATTTTCGTCTGCCGCGCAAAACTACAATCAATTCTAAATCTTTCCCCAACTCCCCTCTTTGACGGATAACTCAATCCATTTTTAAAAGCTCATTTCCTGAAACCCGAAAACACTTCCGCCAATAATAACGAAATATTACTCCTAAAAACTACCCTCTAAAACTTTATCCCTAAAAGCTCATAAGAATCTTAGTTTAATAGCGCCAATTTAGACAATTATTATAAATAAACTCTTATGTTACCTGATTCTAGAGGAAAATATATGGATATTTTCGTCCTTATTTTGTCCATTTTTCTTAAAATTTGCGACTGCTGCGCTTTAAGATTCGCTAATTTTTGTACACACTTATTCAACCAAACGTTCAAAAAAATCTTTGACCTCTCGCTTTTTTTTTGCTATAAAAAAATATGGTTACGCTAGCCAGGCCCCCCTGGACAAGAAGGGACTCCTTGACTTAACTAGCTCGTCCAGTCATTTTTTGGCTACGATGCCAATTAATGAATAGCCATTGCTTTATAGTTATGGAAGTATTTCTGTTTCGGGAATGACACAACTCGACGACGACGGCGCCGGCTTATTCGCCGCAGGGTAACTCGCCGATGGCTGATTTATCTATAATAAATTAAACAAATAAATTGGCGGTTTTTAAGAGCAATTTTTAATCTATTTTATTTAGCTTGACTCCGTTTATATTTCGTCGGTATACTGGCAATATCCACTAAGTCAATTTATGTCGTTTTTGAGATATTTGTATATTCATAGTGAAAAATACCATATCTTTATGTTAGTAAAACCAGCCATGATTAAACCTGGCCTACAAAATCAAATTTGAACGTAATTTCAATGAATTTAAAAATTTTGTTCCTAATATCAGAATTTTTAAAATGCGATTTTTCAAAACTAACTTTTTTCACTTAGTGTATATTGCCAGTATACCGACGATTTTTTGTTTTTAAAAAGTATTTTTTCTAAAAACTACTTTTTAAAAACGTTTTTCTGAAAAACATTTGTGCAGGAAACAATATTTTTTGTTAACCATTTTTTCGGTGGAAAAAGGTCGGTGGCGTGTCAGAACAAGTAAGGATACGTTTGCGATCAATTTACCAATGATTTCAGCCTCCCAAAAGAAAGAGAGCTAATTTAAAGTAAGTTCGAGCACGAGTGCATGAGACAACGTAGGGGAGAGTTGCCATCATCGTACCACTTTTGACATATTTGCCTATAACTCAGCTATTTTTTGTCAAAAAACACTAAATGTTATTTCTCAAAAAACTACGATACTCCCTACAATAAATTACCAGGTACGAAAAAAAAAGGTTAGCTAAAAGTACCTTTTTTAATTAAAAAACAAAAACATTTCAAACGGTACGATGTAGGAGACCCTTCTCCAACATCGTACCCCCCTTCTCCTACATTGTACCGCTTTCTCTTAGATCGTATACTAAAACAAGTGACTGGAGAAAACATGCCTATTTTTTTTTTAATAATCAGAAATTATAAAATACAAAGTCCACTAAGATGTTTTTAACATGTGTCACAAACATAAATTTGTTTTTTGCCTTTTTCAGCGGTAGAACTTTTATTCCTGCTTTAGACGTCGAAGCTCTAGAGTCGACGCAATCGCTTTTTTAAATTTATTTTTGTTTTCTTCATGTTTCTTTTTCGTAAAGTCCTTTTTTTTTACTTCAACAACCTTCTTTGGCTTCATCTTTTCCTTCTTAGCTTTGAGTTCCTCTTTGTAAGGGGTGGACATGAGCTCAACTGCTTTTTGAGCTGGTTTCGTTTTCTTTTGCTGAAGCGATATTTTTGGCAGTGGCTTCAACATTTCCGGCGAAAAATATAAACTTTCTTCTTCTAGAGCTTCGTTGCTTTTCTTGGTAATTCTATTATTTTCATTTTGTTGTTTTGTATAATTTATGAGTGGTATTTTATCATCTGTATCAGACGACTGCGAAATGTAAATATTTTCTTGAGAAGTTACTTTTTCTATGTTTCTCTTAAATTCATTATTGTCCACGTCATTTTCTTTTTCTTCTGTAACATCCGTAGAATTTAGGGCGTCTGCAGCTACGAATTCTGAATCTTTAAATACATATCTATTGATAGGCCATATACCTGCTCCTAATGTAATGTAATAGCAGCCTGCATATCCTACTCTGACCATTTGTAATATTCTCTTTTCCGTTTTATTTCTCTTTCTGCCATCTGAAAACAAAATATTTTGCTCAGATTTTTGCAGTTGCCTTCATCGTACCGGTACGATGTAGGGAACATGATAGAGGTACGATGTAGGAAACTGACTTATTATTGTTTCTAACCTATAAATTCGACACAAAGCTTTTAAGAAAAATTACAAAAACTACAATTTAAAAAGGCCAAAACAATGTTCTATTTGACAAAATATAATAATTTTTAATTGTGGCAATGGTACAATAATAGGATACTTACGTTTGATGTAAAAAAATTACATCGAAAAAGGTTAAAATCTTTCTTTCAAGTTTTCACCGCCTTCCCCTGCTTGCACAGTACAATTGCTACTGCGTTAAAAGTTGTTCGCGGGGTAGCTTTATCTATAATTTTCGAGGTGGCGCTACTGGTCACAGTTTAGCAGGAAATGCAGGGTTACGATGTAGGAGCCGGTACGATGATGGCAACTCTCCCCTATATAAAATATATGATGTGTGCAAGGTAGAGAAAGTACCCAATAAAAGGCAGGTAGCGAAAGCTTTACTGACTGGCTATTATGTTTATATACTTTTGAAATGTATACCTTATCTCTCGTACTCGCGATTAGTCGATAAAATAATTGCAGTGGGAAAGGCAGTAGGTAGTTTAGGTTAGGTAGGTAAAGTTAATTTTTTAAAAATCGTTTTTTGAATAAACGTTTATGAAAAAAAAGTAGTTTTAATAAACCGTTCTCCGGAAAATATTTTTCTCAAATATTTAGTATTTACCTATGTATTTGAAATGTTGTTTTTTTCGAAAACAAAGGTTCCGAAATATGTATATGCAGTTGGAAAAAAAATCGTTAATAGTTTTCCAAAAAATGTATTTTCTCTATACCAACCAAAATTTTTTGGAAATTACAACTTTTTAACAACAATAGTTAGTACAATAGACGTTGTAGTATATGTTTTTAGCTGAAGGTCAAATTTTGACATATTTTATTGTGGATTTCTTTTTTTAAATTTTATAAGGTTTAAAAGATTTTATCAGGTAAAACTTTGTTCTTTGCAAATTGAATATTACGTCAAATAAAAAATTATATTTTTGACTGAAAAAAATTACTATATATGTACATATCTAAAAAAATTCGCAATTTTACTTATAATTCTTTATAATCTCATATAGTTAAAAATTCCAAAAACGTTTCCAAGGTAACTAGCAGAGTTACGAAGAGGCTATATTAGCTTGTAAAATTTCAGCAATTTTATGCTCCACTTTAAATGCAAATGAGAAAACTAAAAAATTTAATATTCCGCTCAGAGCTTAAATAGGTACATCGGGCTAGGTATTTAAAAATGCTAATGCCATAGCAGGCTTACTCGCAGAATCGAGATTTTTGTCAGGCATATATCTAAAAGTAAAAGCACTAGCGCACCTTGAGGTAACGAAACCCCTTGATGTCGTATTTTATATATTTCATTCTTTTATTCATAAGATATCTGGAAAACATCTAAAAAAAGGCCGAGGCCCCCTTGGATGCCCCCATTGAAAAGTGAAGCGTAACATAACTGGCCCTGTTAACAACGGAAAAGTTCATATCGCGTAGGATAGTTTTGCGCATGCTTCAGTTTGGACACGTGAGGGAAACAGCTGTGTGAACGTCATTTTTCTTTGTTTATATTTTGCATTCAATATTTATTTTAAAAAGTCGAGGAACTGTAGGAATCTAGCTCTGACGTGTAGAAAAAATGATCCTATTACATGAATACGTATTAATAAGTTGCTGTACTACTTACAATAAGAAATAGTACCCAATCGTAACATGAACATCTTTAAGTTAAATAATGAGCCAATATTTTGTTTTAAAACATTACAAACTTAAATATATATATATATATATATATATATATATATATATATATATATATCCCCTAGTTTAATTATATGATTTCAAATATTCTCAACCATAGTTTTTTAGTAATTTTTCAGGTACAATGTTGAGAAACCGCCACTTTATCATTATGTACTTGCATTTTTAGCAATGTTGCGCTGTGTTCAATGCTAAAATTTTATCGACGTAGTTAGAAAAGACATTATTTTGAACATGTATTGTGCATTCATTGCGTTTCGTACAATCGCACGTTTTCGTGCATGCAGGAAGTACAAAACATAAATTTCAACTCTTTGATAAGTCTATCTGCGTTTCTGTTTTCAGCCCGCACGTAACATAAAATTTTCTCTGTGGGTTTTTAATGTTTCGTTAGTTACCCGGCAGTTTTGATGATGATGGCAATAATAATGATAAAACGAAAAGCCTGTTTTCATGCGATTGTCGTAAATATATGAATATGTTTAATCTAGATAGAAATATTAAACGCAGCGCAAAATTTTACGTGAAAACCACTAGACAGGATCCAAAAATGACTATTTAACGCCCTGATAGCTGCTGGTGTAATACCTATATATTTTTGAAATTATGAAAACAAGGTATCTAATATTTAAATCCAGAAATAAAAAAAAGCTGAAATTAATTAAAAGTGAGGATTAAAAGCTTTGACCTATATTAATGCATACCTTTTAAGATGTAACATTTTATTTATTTAATTTTGTTCTTAAAAGGGTACTGATTGAATATTTGACTAAAAAATATTAGTTTAATTAAAGAAACAGTAACACAACAATTAAAATGACTTTACGAATACCCCAAAAAAAAAACTCGAATTTGGCCCACTCTGAACTTAAGGATAATTCAGGTAATTTAAGTTTTTGTGTCGTCCCAACAAGGCATCTCTGAATAAATTTTCGCTAATAAAAATAATAATTGAAGTTAAATTTTTTTAAATTTTCACTCCTGCTGCAGAAAGACTTTTAATATGTTTTTATTAGTAAACGTTGTTTTTTGCACAATATCAACTCAAAAGTTAAAAATTATATTTGAACTTTATGTATTTTTTACATGATCATAACTGAATAAAAATATTTATTTATTTAGTATTTTTGGTCTCACCTCTTTTTATAGATGGCAAACTTCGCTGATTGTTTTTTTATCTTTGTAACTGGAATAAGCATTTCTTACCAGATGACTAACCACCGCACAGTGGTTCAAAACGCTCTAAAAATGACGTATTGGGACTCCTATATAATTTTAAGCAAGTCATTAATTAGCTATTATTATACTAAGAGCATGACCTATACTAACTGTTTTTCATTGCCTTACTTCTTACTATCGCCGAATTGCTTATCGCCGGGTAACTAAAGTAGGGTCACTGCATCCTGAAAAACTAAAGTGTTGCATTTTTTTTATTTGTTTGTCTCCCGTCATGGATGGAACAATTTAGTGACTTGTTTACATTGTTTTTTTATTAGAGAAAGTTTTTTTTTAAGATAATTTAATATAGATAAATTAGCTATTGGTAAGTACTTCAAGAATATAATATTATTATAGATATTTAATGGTATAAAACGATTTTTTTAGCTCACACATATACTATACTATAGTAGTGTGAGCTATGGTGATCCTAATTTTTTCGAGAAAAAAAAAGTTGCTCCGATTTCAAATTTTAGCTCACACATATACTATACTATAGTAGTGTGAGCTATGGCGATCCTAATTTTTTCGAGAAAAAAAAAGTTGCTCCGATTTCAAAAATTTTTATATATCTTTGCGTTTCAGATGATTTTGAAACTTTTTTGTTGCGCCGTCTGTCTGTCTGTCTGTCTGTTTGTCCGTCTGTCTGTCTGTCTGTATGTATGTATGTATGTATGTATGTATGTATGTATGTATGTATGTATGTATGTATGTATGTATGTATGTATGTATGTATGTATGTATGTATGTATGTATGTATGTATGTATGTATGTATGTATGTATGTATGTATGTATGTATGTATGTATGTATGTATGTATGTATGTATGTATGTATGTATGTATGTATGTATGTATGTATGTATGTATGTATGTATGTATGTATGTATGTATGTATGTATGTATGTATGTATGTATGTATGTATGTATGTATGTATGTATGTATGTATGTATGTATGTATGTATGTATGTATGTATGTATGTATGTATGTATGTATGTATGTATGTATGTATGTATGTATGTATGTATGTATGTATGTATGTATGTATGTATGTATGTATGTATGTATGTATGTATGTATGTATGTATGTATGTATGTATGTATGTATGTATGTATGTATGTATGTATGTATGTATGTATGTATGTATGTATGTATGTATGTATGTATGTATGTATGTATGTATGTATGTATGTATGTATGTATGTATGTATGTATGTATGTATGTATGTATGTATGTATGTATGTATGTATGTATGTATGTATGTATGTATGTATGTATGTATGTATGTATGTATGTATGTATGTATGTATGTATGTATGTATGTATGTATGTATGTATGTATGTATGTATGTATGTATGTATGTATGTATGTATGTATGTATGTATGTATGTATGTATGTATGTATGTATGTATGTATGTATGTATGTATGTATGTATGTATGTATGTATGTATGTATGTATGTATGTATGTATGTATGTATGTATGTATGTATGTATGTATGTATGTATGTATGTATGTATGTATGTATGTATGTATGTATGTATGTATGTATGTATGTATGTATGTATGTATGTATGTATGTATGTATGTATGTATGTATGTATGTATGTATGTATGTATGTATGTATGTATGTATGTATGTATGTATGTATGTATGTATGTATGTATGTATGTATGTATGTATGTATGTATGTATGTATGTATGTATGTATGTATGTATGTATGTATGTATGTATGTATGTATGTATGTATGTATGTATGTATGTATGTATGTATGTATGTATGTATGTATGTATGTATGTATGTATGTATGTATGTATGTATGTATGTATGTATGTATGTATGTATGTATGTATGTATGTATGTATGTATGTATGTATGTATGTATGTATGTATGTATGTATGTATGTATGTATGTATGTATGTATGTATGTATGTATGTATGTATGTATGTATGTATGTATGTATGTATGTATGTATGTATGTATGTATGTATGTATGTATGTATGTATGTATGTATGTATGTATGTATGTATGTATGTATGTATGTATGTATGTATGTATGTATGTATGTATGTATGTATGTATGTATGTATGTATGTATGTCTGTCTGTCTGTCTGTCTGTCTGTCTGTCTGTCTGTCTGTCTGTATGTATGTATGTATGTATGTATGTATGTCTGTCTGTCTGTCTGTCTGTCTGTCTGTCTGTCTGTCTGTCTGTCTGTCTGTCTGTCTGTCTGTCTGTCTGTCTGTCTGTCTGTCTGTCTGTCTGTCTGTCTGTCTGTCTGTCTGTCTGTCTGTCTGTCTGTCTGTCTGTCTGTCTGTCTGTCTGTCTGTCTGTCTGTCTGTCTGTCTGTCTGTCTGTCTGTCTGTCTGTCTGTCTGTCTGTCTGTCTGTCTGTCTGTCTGTCTGTCTGTCTGTCTGTCTGTCTGTCTGTCTGTCTGTCTGTCTGTCTGTCTGTCTGTCTGTCTGTCTGTCTGTCTGTCTGTCTGTCTGTCTGTCTGTCTGTCTGTCTGTCTGTCTGTCTGTCTGTCTGTCTGTCTGTCTGTCTGTCTGTCTGTCTGTCTGTCTGTCTGTCTGTCTGTCTGTCTGTCTGTCTGTCTGTCTGTCTGTCTGTCTGTCTGTCTGTCTGTCTGTCTGTCTGTCTGTCTGTCTGTCTGTCTGTCTGTCTGTCTGTCTGTCTGTCTGTCTGTCTGTCTGTCTGTCTGTCTGTCTGTCTGTCTGTCTGTCTGTCTGTCTGTCTGTCTGTCTGTCTGTCTGTCTGTCTGTCTGTCTGTCTGTCTGTCTGTCTGTCTGTCTGTCTGTCTGTCTGTCTGTCTGTCTGTCTGTCTGTCTGTCTGTCTGTCTGTCTGTCTGTCTGTCTGTCTGTCTGTCTGTCTGTCTGTCTGTCTGTCTGTCTGTCTGTCTGTCTGTCTGTCTGTCTGTCTGTCTGTCTGTCTGTCTGTCTGTCTGTCTGTCTGTCTGTCTGTCTGTCTGTCTGTCTGTCTGTCTGTCTGTCTGTCTGTCTGTCTGTCTGTCTGTCTGTCTGTCTGTCTGTCTGTCTGTCTGTCTGTCTGTCTGTCTGTCTGTCTGTCTGTCTGTCTGTCTGTCTGTCTGTCTGTCTGTCTGTCTGTCTGTCTGTCTGTCTGTCTGTCTGTCTGTCTGTCTGTCTGTCTGTCTGTCTGTCTGTCTGTCTGTCTGTCTGTCTGTCTGTCTGTCTGTCTGTCTGTCTGTCTGTCTGTCTGTCTGTCTGTCTGTCTGTCTGTCTGTCTGTCTGTCTGTCTGTCTGTCTGTCTGTCTGTCTGTCTGTCTGTCTGTCTGTCTGTCTGTCTGTCTGTCTGTCTGTCTGTCTGTCTGTCTGTCTGTCTGTCTGTCTGTCTGTCTGTCTGTCTGTCTGTCTGTCTGTCTGTCTGTCTGTCTGTCTGTCTGTCTGTCTGTCTGTCTGTCTGTCTGTCTGTCTGTCTGTCTGTCTGTCTGTCTGTCTGTCTGTCTGTCTGTCTGTCTGTCTGTCTGTCTGTCTGTCTGTCTGTCTGTCTGTCTGTCTGTCTGTCTGTCTGTCTGTCTGTCTGTCTGTCTGTCTGTCTGTCTGTCTGTCTGTCTGTCTGTCTGTCTGTCTGTCTGTCTGTCTGTCTGTCTGTCTGTCTGTCTGTCTGTCTGTCTGTCTGTCTGTCTGTCTGTCTGTCTGTCTGTCTGTCTGTCTGTCTGTCTGTCTGTCTGTCTGTCTGTCTGTCTGTCTGTCTGTCTGTCTGTCTGTCTGTCTGTCTGTCTGTCTGTCTGTCTGTCTGTCTGTCTGTCTGTCTGTCTGTCTGTCTGTCTGTCTGTCTGTCTGTCTGTCTGTCTGTCTGTCTGTCTGTCTGTCTGTCTGTCTGTCTGTCTGTCTGTCTGTCTGTCTGTCTGTCTGTCTGTCTGTCTGTCTGTCTGTCTGTCTGTCTGTCTGTCTGTCTGTCTGTCTGTCTGTCTGTCTGTCTGTCTGTCTGTCTGTCTGTCTGTCTGTCTGTCTGTCTGTCTGTCTGTCTGTCTGTCTGTCTGTCTGTCTGTCTGTCTGTCTGTCTGTCTGTCTGTCTGTCTGTCTGTCTGTCTGTCTGTCTGTCTGTCTGTCTGTCTGTCTGTCTGTCTGTCTGTCTGTCTGTCTGTCTGTCTGTCTGTCTGTCTGTCTGTCTGTCTGTCTGTCTGTCTGTCTGTCTGTCTGTCTGTCTGTCTGTCTGTCTGTCTGTCTGTCTGTCTGTCTGTCTGTCTGTCTGTCTGTCTGTCTGTCTGTCTGTCTGTCTGTCTGTCTGTCTGTCTGTCTGTCTGTCTGTCTGTCTGTCTGTCTGTCTGTCTGTCTGTCTGTCTGTCTGTCTGTCTGTCTGTCTGTCTGTCTGTCTGTCTGTCTGTCTGTCTGTCTGTCTGTCTGTCTGTCTGTCTGTCTGTCTGTCTGTCTGTCTGTCTGTCTGTCTGTCTGTCTGTCTGTCTGTCTGTCTGTCTGTCTGTCTGTCTGTCTGTCTGTCTGTCTGTCTGTCTGTCTGTCTGTCTGTCTGTCTGTCTGTCTGTCTGTCTGTCTGTCTGTCTGTCTGTCTGTCTGTCTGTCTGTCTGTCTGTCTGTCTGTCTGTCTGTCTGTCTGTCTGTCTGTCTGTCTGTCTGTCTGTCTGTCTGTCTGTCTGTCTGTCTGTCTGTCTGTCTGTCTGTCTGTCTGTCTGTCTGTCTGTCTGTCTGTCTGTCTGTCTGTCTGTCTGTCTGTCTGTCTGTCTGTCTGTCTGTCTGTCTGTCTGTCTGTCTGTCTGTCTGTCTGTCTGTCTGTCTGTCTGTCTGTCTGTCTGTCTGTCTGTCTGTCTGTCTGTCTGTCTGTCTGTCTGTCTGTCTGTCTGTCTGTCTGTCTGTCTGTCTGTCTGTCTGTCTGTCTGTCTGTCTGTCTGTCTGTCTGTCTGTCTGTCTGTCTGTCTGTCTGTCTGTCTGTCTGTCTGTCTGTCTGTCTGTCTGTCTGTCTGTCTGTCTGTCTGTCTGTCTGTCTGTCTGTCTGTCTGTCTGTCTGTCTGTCTGTCTGTCTGTCTGTCTGTCTGTCTGTCTGTCTGTCTGTCTGTCTGTCTGTCTGTCTGTCTGTCTGTCTGTCTGTCTGTCTGTCTGTCTGTCTGTCTGTCTGTCTGTCTGTCTGTCTGTCTGTCTGTCTGTCTGTCTGTCTGTCTGTCTGTCTGTCTGTCTGTCTGTCTGTCTGTCTGTCTGTCTGTCTGTCTGTCTGTCTGTCTGTCTGTCTGTCTGTCTGTCTGTCTGTCTGTCTGTCTGTCTGTCTGTCTGTCTGTCTGTCTGTCTGTCTGTCTGTCTGTCTGTCTGTCTGTCTGTCTGTCTGTCTGTCTGTCTGTCTGTCTGTCTGTCTGTCTGTCTGTCTGTCTGTCTGTCTGTCTGTCTGTCTGTCTGTCTGTCTGTCTGTCTGTCTGTCTGTCTGTCTGTCTGTCTGTCTGTCTGTCTGTCTGTCTGTCTGTCTGTCTGTCTGTCTGTCTGTCTGTCTGTCTGTCTGTCTGTCTGTCTGTCTGTCTGTCTGTCTGTCTGTCTGTCTGTCTGTCTGTCTGTCTGTCTGTCTGTCTGTCTGTCTGTCTGTCTGTCTGTCTGTCTGTCTGTCTGTCTGTCTGTCTGTCTGTCTGTCTGTCTGTCTGTCTGTCTGTCTGTCTGTCTGTCTGTCTGTCTGTCTGTCTGTCTGTCTGTCTGTCTGTCTGTCTGTCTGTCTGTCTGTCTGTCTGTCTGTCTGTCTGTCTGTCTGTCTGTCTGTCTGTCTGTCTGTCTGTCTGTCTGTCTGTCTGTCTGTCTGTCTGTCTGTCTGTCTGTCTGTCTGTCTGTCTGTCTGTCTGTCTGTCTGTCTGTCTGTCTGTCTGTCTGTCTGTCTGTCTGTCTGTCTGTCTGTCTGTCTGTCTGTCTGTCTGTCTGTCTGTCTGTCTGTCTGTCTGTCTGTCTGTCTGTCTGTCTGTCTGTCTGTCTGTCTGTCTGTCTGTCTGTCTGTCTGTCTGTCTGTCTGTCTGTCTGTCTGTCTGTCTGTCTGTCTGTCTGTCTGTCTGTCTGTCTGTCTGTCTGTCTGTCTGTCTGTCTGTCTGTCTGTCTGTCTGTCTGTCTGTCTGTCTGTCTGTCTGTCTGTCTGTCTGTCTGTCTGTCTGTCTGTCTGTCTGTCTGTCTGTCTGTCTGTCTGTCTGTCTGTCTGTCTGTCTGTCTGTCTGTCTGTCTGTCTGTCTGTCTGTCTGTCTGTCTGTCTGTCTGTCTGTCTGTCTGTCTGTCTGTCTGTCTGTCTGTCTGTCTGTCTGTCTGTCTGTCTGTCTGTCTGTCTGTCTGTCTGTCTGTCTGTCTGTCTGTCTGTCTGTCTGTCTGTCTGTCTGTCTGTCTGTCTGTCTGTCTGTCTGTCTGTCTGTCTGTCTGTCTGTCTGTCTGTCTGTCTGTCTGTCTGTCTGTCTGTCTGTCTGTCTGTCTGTCTGTCTGTCTGTCTGTCTGTCTGTCTGTCTGTCTGTCTGTCTGTCTGTCTGTCTGTCTGTCTGTCTGTCTGTCTGTCTGTCTGTCTGTCTGTCTGTCTGTCTGTCTGTCTGTCTGTCTGTCTGTCTGTCTGTCTGTCTGTCTGTCTGTCTGTCTGTCTGTCTGTCTGTCTGTCTGTCTGTCTGTCTGTCTGTCTGTCTGTCTGTCTGTCTGTCTGTCTGTCTGTCTGTCTGTCTGTCTGTCTGTCTGTCTGTCTGTCTGTCTGTCTGTCTGTCTGTCTGTCTGTCTGTCTGTCTGTCTGTCTGTCTGTCTGTCTGTCTGTCTGTCTGTCTGTCTGTCTGTCTGTCTGTCTGTCTGTCTGTCTGTCTGTCTGTCTGTCTGTCTGTCTGTCTGTCTGTCTGTCTGTCTGTCTGTCTGTCTGTCTGTCTGTCTGTCTGTCTGTCTGTCTGTCTGTCTGTCTGTCTGTCTGTCTGTCTGTCTGTCTGTCTGTCTGTCTGTCTGTCTGTCTGTCTGTCTGTCTGTCTGTCTGTCTGTCTGTCTGTCTGTCTGTCTGTCTGTCTGTCTGTCTGTCTGTCTGTCTGTCTGTCTGTCTGTCTGTCTGTCTGTCTGTCTGTCTGTCTGTCTGTCTGTCTGTCTGTCTGTCTGTCTGTCTGTCTGTCTGTCTGTCTGTCTGTCTGTCTGTCTGTCTGTCTGTCTGTCTGTCTGTCTGTCTGTCTGTCGAACCGAACCGAACCGAACCGAACCGAACCGAACCGAACGACCAACGCGCATAACTCAAAAACCGCTTGGCCGATTTTAATGAAATTTGGTACCTAGGCTGGGTCTTGGGTCGAGATGGTCCCATTTAAAAATGAACAACATCCACCGAACACAAACCAAATAAAAGGGTGGGGGTAGATTTCAAAAATTAGAGTTTAAGTGAAAATATGGCGTGTGTGATAACAAACGAAAGGTAATTGAGTCCGGAGTTTAACAAAATACATTTTAGCTTTTTGTTTTTTTTTAAGGGTGGGGGTAGATTTCAAAAATTTGAGTTTAAGTCAAAACATGGCTTGTGTGGTATCAAACAAAAGGTAATTTATTATGGAGTTGAATAAAATATATTTCAGTTTTTAGTTATATTAGCTCACACGTACACTATAACTATAGTACCTAGTGTGAGCTTAGGAGCCCATATATTGGCAGAGTATTTTTATATATCTTTGCGTTTCAGATGATTTTGAAACTTTTTTGTTGCGCCGTCTGTCTGTCTGTCTGTATGTCTGTCTGTATGTCTGTCTGTATGTCTGTCTGTATGTCTGTCTGTATGTCTGTCTGTATGTCTGTCTGTATGTCTGTCTGTATGTCTGTCTGTATGTCTGTCTGTATGTCTGTCTGTATGTCTGTCTGTATGTCTGTCTGTATGTCTGTCTGTATGTCTGTCTGTATGTCTGTCTGTATGTCTGTCTGTATGTCTGTCTGTATGTCTGTCTGTATGTCTGTCTGTATGTCTGTCTGTATGTCTGTCTGTATGTCTGTCTGTATGTCTGTCTGTATGTCTGTCTGTATGTCTGTCTGTATGTCTGTCTGTAACGACCAACGCGCATAACTCAAAAACCGCTTGCCCGATTTCAATGAAATTTCGTACCTAGGCTGGGTCTTGGGTCGAGATGGTCCCATTTAAAAATGAACAAAATCCAAACACAAGCCAAATAAAAGGGTTGGGGTAAATTTCAAAAATTAGAGTTTAAGTGAAAATATGACGTGTGTGATATCAAACGAAAGGTATTTAAGTGTGGAGTTAAACAAAATACATTTTAATTTTTGTTTTTTTAAGGAGGGGGAGATTTCAAAAATTTGAGTTTAAGTCAAAATATGGCGTGTGTGGTATCAAACGAGAGGTAATTTAGTCTGGAGTTGGAATAAGATATATTACAGTTTTTTGTTATATTAGCTCACACGTACACTATAACTATAGTACTTAGTGTGAGATTAGGGGCCCATATATGGGCAGAGTATTTAAATGAGTGATAATTTAATAAGATTCAAGTTATTATATCTTTAGAGCTTTACCTAGCTAACTAATAGCGTTTAAAATAACTGCTTTTATTGCTTATAATAGGGACCTATTGCAATTGTGCCGGGCACTATATTGACAGTTTCGCATTATAAGAACAGCTGTCTTCTTTCAAATTAGGCCATTGTGTATTATAAGAGCCGGAATTAATTGTGACGCCGCTATTAATGGAAAATAAACGACTGGATTTCTAAATTCGACTTTGGTATGTCAATTTTTAAAGAATCGTTGTCAGTTTTTAATGTGAAACTGTCATTATAGTGCCCGGCAGAATTTGTGCCTGGCTTTATTGCAATAGGTCCCTAATATCTCACCCGTTCTTTTAAGATAGATAGATGTCCCAATTTTAACAATAGACAATTTTATGTTATACTGTTTATTGTAAATAATTTTAATCACATAGCCTATTTTGAAAAGAAATATAAAAAGTGTACTTTGTTCCTTATTTAAGGGACGAAAGTGTCACCTTTTATCCTCAAACCTCAAAATTGCGGAATATAGATAATAAACCTTGTAATAATAAATAAGAGTGCCACTTTCATCCCTTGATATATAATATACAGTGTGGCCATAAAAATGCATCGCAACTAATAACTTTTAAATGGAATTAGATATCAATTTTAAGTAAAACATAGTTCTGACTGTTTAGATTTTAGAGCGCCTTAAATTTTCAAAAGGTTCGTAGTTTTAGCTATTAATGTGCGTTATCGATACCGTCAAATTGACAAAAGGAAAATATAATAATTATAATTATATTCTTTTATTTGCAATTCGGATGTTTTATATTTGAATAAGGTTAATGTCAAAGAAAATTGAATTGAATAACGATAACCATGATTTTGCTGATCAAAAACGCTTTATTACGATTGGTGAATATTGTCGATTTTAATGATTTTTGTAGCTAAAAGTCACTTTGTTAATTTCAGTCTATTTTTTTTAATTCATGGCCGATTTTAACTAGTGATACCCTTTTATTCACGACAAGGATGAATCTTCTTATCAGACCCAAATTAAAAATGACAGCGCAATTTTTTTCAAAAATTGGCATTTTCAAAAAACGTGTGCCATCTTGAATTTCAGCGAAATGTCAATTTGAGTAATGGGGTCGTATGGCTTAAAGCTTTAGCTTTACAATAAGCCAAAAGTCTTTAAAATCGGTCCAGTAGTAACGAAGAAATTGAATGCGACAGTTTTATGCGGTTTTGGACCACTGTGCACCGTCAGATTTTTTATTGATATTAAGCCAGAATTAACGCTGGCTAACTCGATTTTAGCGTGTACGTGCAAAATGTAAATATGTATTAACGTTTTGCCATTGCGTGCTAATTTTGTGTAATTTTTGCGCTCAAAAGGTGTGATTTTATTTATTATTCCATTAGTTGGGGCAATCAGTTAAAAAAGCTACATACCAAACAAAACAAATACATAAAGCTGCGTATTTATTTAGGGCGGAATTCGCATGCCTCTCTAAGAGGTCGAACAAGCATTGCGTATGTGCACTAGACTAGTGGCCGCCTGGAACAAGACGGGAAATATGTTGCCCTCCCACCGTTTTTCTCATCACCACTGCAAGTTTTTGGATTATTTTCTTGCAAATGTTGTCAGCGAAGGAGCCCAAAAAAGTGATTTATGCGAAAACAAAGAATTATTGTAAAAATATTGATGTCAGCATAAAAAAGTAAACTTTTTTGTTAATCGAGTTTTTAGCGTTAATTCTCCTACCTTTTTTTATGTCAGAAACCAAATTTCAATCGGGTCAGTGGTTTTCAAGATGTTAGCGTTTAGCGTTAAAACTGAATTGCAATATCTAAGAAAGTTTTGAATCTTTGTTTTCACTTAACTTACTTGACAGAGTAATTTTCATTTCTTCTGAAAAAACCCAAAATTGTTATTCCCTATCTCACTCAAATACTGCAAAATCAACCTAATGTTTTTAAAAAACATCATTATTTTTACAAGCTTTTATTTAGCTTCAGATGTTCTGTCTAACTATCTAACTATCTAACTATCTATCTATCAAATCTTGTGAAGCGTTTTTGACACACTTCCCATTATCCGATTGGGATGAAATTTGGTACACACATAGTGGTCCCATGACAATACAACACTAAGAAAAAAATATCCTCCCACCCCTACCCCCACCCCCTTCCATAGAAAAATTTGTTTTTGACACACTTCCCGTTATCCGATTTTAATGAAATTTGGTATACATATAGTGATCCGATGACAATACAACAATAATGAAAAAATGTCCTCCCACCCTACCCCCTACCTCCTTCCATAAAAAATGCGTTTTTGACACACTTCACTTCAAATCACTTTTATAAAATTTGGTATATGCATAAAGGTCCGATGCAATGAGTTGTATAACGCCCTAAAAGGGCGTTAGAGACGGAAAGACAAGGCATTTTTTATTGACCCTATCCAATTTGGTTCCTATGGTCGGGTATTTCTTTTACAATAAAAACAGAGATAGACATTATTGAACATGTGAAACGGACAAAGATAGGGTGATTTTGCATGCTAATAATACCCTAGATAATATAAGGGTACTTTTATCTCTTTCACACTGACGGCATAAGTGCGACAGAAAAGCAGCTGGCTACCTTTAATCCACCTGCCGTATTTTGAGTGATTCTACCTGTTAATCCGTGTATACAGGGAAAACTGATAGACAATGTTGTCTAAGTACGGAAATGATTTTTTTTGAATTTTGTGCGGGAATATTACAAAAAGAAATCTTAAAACGTTTAAAAACAAGTTTAGAAGTAACTATTTGAGTTTAAACATGGTCCAAAATTGTTTTTTGTGCAAAAGAAGAAAAAAAATCCATAAAAAAACAACATTTCATGGGTAAGTCGTCTTGACAGATAGTTTTTCGTAAAACACGAGAAAGTTCAGTAGCGTCACGATAGATAGTTTTTTCGGCGACCGTGCGATTTTACCCTCACACATTTTGATTCAGAAAGTGTCACTTCCCCGCACTTTTTTTTGCATTGCATGAAAATTAACAAAAAGTATTTGATTTTCTTAAAAATTATTTCTTTTTAAATTCTTACATACCGATTTTTATCCAGTTGTTTTTGTTTTTTCGAACCAAACTTTTGACATGTCACGGTCGAGTTTCATACATCTTGATGAATTGTTACACACACTGATCTATGTTTTTATAAATTTCGATAAATTTAATGTTTTTTGCGGACTTTACAGTAATTTTAAGTTAAATTTTGGTCTTTCATCGCGAAAGTATATATTTATTATTATATGACCACCGCGACCGGTCTACAGGCCGGTATCATATGTTTATGTCCTTCTAATGTCATTTGACTATCATGCTGTCTTACTTAATAAGGTCACTTAGTTTAATTAATAATTTTGTCCTACATAATATAAAAGAAGAATAGAAACCAACAAAAAATTTGTGACACTTCGATTACCCATTTTCTTTGATTGCGATGGATTAGGGTGACCAGATTACGGTTTATTAGGGTGCCCAGAATGCGCAAAAAAAGATTTTGAAAAATTTCCCTCAAAAAATTGAAGACCAAACACTCACTCGCACTCAATGTTTATGGTCGCATACACTAATCCTAACTCGATTTCCGACGATTATGGACAATGGTTACCCCCTGGACATAAACCTAACAACTTTTACTATATTTATTAACAATAGGTAGGTTAGGTTTGGTTAGGTTGGGTTAGGTTGGGTTAGGTTGGGTTAGGTTGGGTTAGGTTGGGTTAGGTTGGGTTAGGTTGGGTTAGGTTGGGTTAGGTTGGGTTAGGTTGGGTTAGGTTGGGTTAGGTTGGGTTAGGTTGGGTTAGGTTGGGTTAGGTTGGGTTGGGTTGGGTTAGGTTGGGTTAGGTTGGGTTAGGTTGGGCTGGGTTGGGTTAGGTTGGGTTAGGTTGGGTTAGGTTGGGTTAGGTTGGGTTAGGTTGGGTTAGGTTGGGTTAGGTTGGGTTAGGTTGGGTTAGGTTGGGTTAGGTTGGGTTAGGTTGGGTTAGGTTGGGTTAGGTTGGGTTAGGTTGGGTTAGGTTGGGTTAGGTTGGGTTAGGTTGGGTTAGGTTGGGTTAGGTTGGGTTAGGTTGGGTTAGGCTGGGTTAGGTTGGGTTAGGTTGGGTTAGGTTGGGTTAGGTTGGGTTAGGTTAGGTTAGGTTGGGTTAGGTTAGGTTGGGTTAGGTTGGGTTAGGTTGGGTTAGGTTGGGTTAGGTTGGGTTAGGTTGGGTTAGGTTGGGTTAGGTTGGGTTAGGTTGGGTTAGGTTGGGTTAGGTTGGGTTAGGTTGGGTTAGGTTGGGTTAGGTTGGGTTAGGTTGGGTTAGGTTGGGTTAGGTTGGGTTAGGTTGGGTTAGGTTGGGTTAGGTTGGGTTAGGTTGGGTTAGGTTGGGTTAGGTTGGGTTAGGTTGGGTTAGGTTGGGTTAGGTTGGGTTAGGTTGGGTTAGGTTGGGTTAGGTTGGGTTAGGTTATGTTAGGTTGGGTTAGGTTGGGTTAGGTTGGGTTAGGTTTAGTTAGGTTGGGTTAGGTTGGGTTAGGTTGGGTTAGGTTGGGTTAGGTTGGGTTAGGTTGGGTTAGGTTGGGTTAGGTTGGGTTAGGTTGGGTTAGGTTGGGTTAGGTTGGGTTAGGTTGGGTTAGGTTGGGTTAGGTTGGGTTAGGTTGGGTTAGGTTGGGTTAGGTTGGGTTAGGTTGGGTTAGGTTGGGTTAGGTTGGGTTAGGTTGGGTTAGGTTGGGTTAGGTTGGGTTAGGTTGGGTTAGGTTGGGTTAGGTTGGGTTAGGTTGGGTTAGGTTGGGTTAGGTTGGGTTAGGTTGGGTTAGGTTGGGTTAGGTTGGGTTAGGTTGGGTTAGGTTGGGTTAGGTTGGGTTAGGTTGGGTTAGGTTGGGTTAGGTTGGGTTAGGTTGGGTTAGGTTGGGTTAGGTTGGGTTAGGTTGGGTTAGGTTGAGTTAGGTTGGGTTAGGTTGGGTTAGGTTGGGTTAGGTTGGGTTAGGTTGGTTCAGATTGAGTATGATCGGTTAGGTTCCGCTAGGATTGTTTAGGTTAGGTTTAGCTATATTCGATTAGGTACGGTTTAGTTTAACCAAATCGAACCGAACCAAACCGAACCGTTAGATTCGGTTTGATTTGGTTCATTTCGATACGGATGGGTTCAGTTTGCTTTTGTTCAGTTAGACCTTCGATAAATTTTAAAAAAGTAAATAATTATTAATTTTTAGTCTTTTAAGGAATAAAAATTGATATAATGTTCAATTAAACTAATTTTTATTTGTAAAAATGTAGGAATCATAATTTTCTTGATTTTGTTTTGAATTTCATGCTTTTTTAAAAATTGTGCATTTTCATAAAAGGACCAAAAAAACTGACCCGATTTGGATCAGTGACCTTAGTTATTTCAAGTTTTTGTTGACAGCTGTAGACGTCAGGGACCGTTTTGTTTCAGTTTGAAATGAGAAAATGCTTCTTTTGTAGCAATTTGTATGGGTTTTAATGGGGTTTTAAGAATGTTTCAATTTCAATTTTTTTAACAAAATCAACGATAGTCCGCAATTTTTTTTTTAGAAATCACTATAAAATGGTCTAAAAGTATCATTTTTCAAAAAACTTCGTAGTTTTAAGAAAGGTGGTAAAACGTACCAGACCCCTGAAATGTGTTGCAGTCTAGGACAACTGGGCGCCGCCAACTCGGCGCCACCAACTGGGCGGCAGGCCAACTGGGCGCCGGGCCAACTTGACGCCGAGCCAACTGGGCGCCGGACTAAAATATTTTTTCTTGATAAAATGTGCAGATGAAAAACAACCTTAAAAAAATTAAAGTGGCGGATCCAAAATGGCGGACTTTCTTATTTATGCATCGATATGTATCGAATATGGAACTTGGCGGTGTTTCAAGTCGCAGAACACTACACCTACCAAATTTCAACACTCGACTTAATAGATGTTGAAAGTTTTGTATAATCAACATATTTATTTTGTTTTTATCTGCACATTTTATCAAAAAAAAATAGTCCGGCGCTGAGTTGGCCCGGCGCCCATTAGGCCCGGCGTGGCGCCCTGTTGGCGGCGCCGAGTTGGCCCGGCGCCCGGTTGTCCCATTTCGAATTGAAATTTTTAGTTCCGAAATTTCATCTGACTCGAGCATAACTTGTAGTCCACCCAAGAAAAGAAGAGTTGAAGAAGACCCTTGTTCAAAGAAAGAAAATATTTTACCTGGAAGGTACAACATTTGTAAAGTTGAAGATGTAAAGTTGAAGATGAAAACAATAATTTTAATACATCCACTGCACTTAGCATGCTTAGAAATTCTTTTTACTCTTTTTTTTTACTGAAGAGAATTTTGTAAACACACACAAGTAAGTATTCATGAATTATTTATTATTCAAACAGAAAATTGTTGATAAAAAAATTCTAGTGGAATTCAAAATTTTTATTTTGCGCCGCCACTGCCCTTTTTTATCCAAGACAAGCAAATAGAATATTTTTGCGATGTTGCATGTTTCCGGACTCACCAAACCAAAATTCTATTTTCATCCCTATTTTGCTCATTAAATTCTTACTTGTATTTGGTCAATTGCGATAAAAGCTTGATATAATGGCAATTTTGGCCCATGCCGGGTCTACCCGTAGGGTATAGAAGTCAATGGTCCGATGGCAATACAGCCCAAACAAAAAATATATTTCTACCTCTACCCCCAATCTCTCCTTCCCCCAATAGAAAAATGAGTTTCCAAACAACTCACGATCAGCGATTTCATTATCATCTAGAATAAACTCTTCTGTTCTGTTATTGAACAAATATTTTTATTTAATAGAGTAGATAGCTGAGACTAAAAAGTAGAAAATAAATTGGTAAATTTTTTTTTATAAAATGCACTAAAAATTAAAAAATTATTTCCTAACATTCTAATATTATCATAATAATAAAAGCGATGGCCGCAAATCAAAGCATAAGTTAATCTAAATTTGTGATCTAAACACTTACAGAATATTCAACATAGCAGGTCATCAAAGATATGTTTGATGTGGTGCAATGTTATGCCATTGTCATACCTATGTCAGAGAAATGCTGGAGTATCTTGGGTCGGGTTAGGTGGGTTTGGTACCTCTGCATTTTTCTGCTAGATTGATTCTTTAGTTCAATGAATAGAGGCCAAAATAGGGGGGTTACCCTACAAAAGGTTCATTTGTAAATTTTGCTAAATTTGTGATTTAAAAAAAATTGTTTTAAATTAAGCACACCACTGGAGCGGTAAATATGAAATATTTTTTACATTTATGTCACACAACGTTTAAAAGAAAATTTTATTATCTACAATGAAGTAAAAAACAATTTTTTTGATAAAGGGCATGGTTTTCAGAAAATCAAATAAAACCTGTGCAAAACATAATTTTAAAAAAAATTAATTAAATGGCCCCCATTTACGAACGTCGCTGGCGGGTTCGTTGTAAGTCAAACCCCATCGAGTTATACACCGTTGAAAGGAGAATTTTACTGTCAATAAAGTTCATCATAGCATTTTTTTAAATTAGGCTTAGTTTTTGAAAAAGTTAGATAAAACTTGTAACAAAAATATTTTAATTTGTGATTTTTTAAATTTGGTTAAATTTACGGGCGCCTCTGAATTTATAGCCATGAAACCAATCCGACTTTCTTGTACAGCATTTTAAAGGAAACTTTATCTGCTACCATAATGTATAAAACATTTTGTTCTATAAGCCTTGGGTTTAAAAAAAAATCGAATAAATCATGGAAAAAACATGGATATTTTTTGACTTTTTAAAATTACTTCAATTAAGGGACGCCGCTGAAGTGTTTATAAATAGTTGACCCCCATCGAGTTGTACCTTTTTTAAAAGGAAATTTCATTGTCTACAATCAAGTATATTACACATTTTTCTCTTAGAAGCGTATTTTTTTAGAGAATTTGAGAGAACCTAAATATGTTAGATTTTGGGGGTCTGGGGGGGTTTTTGAAGAGGTGGTTAGTTTAAGGAGGTTTTTGACCCCTAAGCTCTCTTACCTTAAGTCACTAAATTTATACAAAAAAATAAAAATAAATAAAAAACGTGCCGTTTAAAGCACTAAATTTTAAAAAATTATTATTTTCTAACTGACTTACTTTAAGTTAAAAGTTACTCCCACTCCATTAAAATATTTAAAAATACATTTAAGGAATGGATTTTGTAGCTGATAAAATGCTCTACAAGATATGGTTTTAGAACTTTTACCCTAGAACAAAGTATTTCGGAGCGTATGCCGTCTAAAGTAGAAAAAATCTGAAAATTCGCCCAAGCACGTGATTTTAGTCATTTTTGGAAATTCCCTAGCTCCGTTACTACTGCTCGCAGAACAACCATGGTACCACCCAATTGTAGATAATTATATCTTCTAAAACATTTCATATAACTCTTTTTGCGATTTCGTGTACTGAAACGAAGTTACAGGCAAAAAACTACAAAAAGTGCCAATTTTTGAAGGTTTTTTCAAGATGGCGGAGGAAGCACAGGGGTGGGGGTGACGAAAACTCAGATTTTTAACTACCCTTTCGACCTTAATAACATATCCAAAATTCAGAACTACCGGACCTTTTGTAGGGTAGAACTCCTCTATTCATTGTACTACTTGCAAATAGTGATATTTAATTGATACGGATATCTCTTTTATTATTATGATAATATTAGAATGTTAGAAAATTATTTTTTAATTTTTAGTGCATTTTATAAAAGCTTGTGACTGAAATTTTTTTACCAATTTATTTACAAATCGTTTCAAAACTTTTTAGGTCGCTTGTAAATTGCGTCTTTAAATTCTCAAAAACAAATTTATGGCAAGAGTGCATTTCAATTTATTTTGAAAATATCTATAACAAAGTTTTATGTCTGGTAAATAATGTCTGGTAAAATAAGTTTGTATGCGAATCCTCTATAGGGGGATAGGATTTTCTTTTGGTCTTTTGACTATGTCCTCGCAATATCCCTTTCAATTTTTTTCATAACTCTGGGCTTGAGATATTTGCTGAGACTGATTATATCTGTAGTTGGGAGCCTAAGAAGGAAATTTGGAATCATGTCTGCATTTTCGCGTAGGTACCGTGATCAAATTGAGCATAGAGGCTTAGAGCGCTTTAGTGGCACTTTGATGGAACCCAGTGCAATACAGGAAAAATTAATTATATAACTAATCTCGCGTACAATTTTTTATTTGTTTTACCTTATAGGTACATAGCTTATAAAACCAAAAAATCTATAAAAATTTAAAATTAAAAAACGTTTTTTTAATGGGGAAAGCAAAAGGAGGATAAATTGTTAAAATCTTATTTCGTCTAAAGTGGTCATGATGGGTATTCGTTTTTAGGTAATTTCGTATTTTAAACCAAAATAAATATAAAATAAGTCAATACGTTAAACCGTTCACATGATATCTCAAAAACTGACACCCTAAATGTAACTATTCTAAGATTTATGCCAGGGATTATTAAAAACATATGACCAAGCCTAACTTAATAAAATTTGATAAATTATCTAAAAGTGGACAAAATTGTTAAATTTTAATTTATAAACATAATCTGCAAATCCTTGGACACCAAAGCATACACTTATAATATTAATACATAAGTATGATAATTATTAAGTTTTGTAGCCATGTTTACCAATTATTTATATGTTTTTACTTTCTATTATTGTATTATTATACCTATTCCAAATGATAAGTCGTAAGATAATCTGCTAGTATTCTTTATTTCTCTTAAATTTCACATTGACAGTAGCTCAAATCTCCGAACACAAACTTGAATACCCTGTATATTTTAAAGTTTCTAACTAACAGCTACTAACATAATGTTATTAACTATTTAACTTTCTTTTCTATGTTTTCTTATCTTTTTAGGTGGTAATTTTTTTTTATATATTGACTAAAGAAACACCCTGTATTTTTTAGAATACAATACCAAGTAAAACAATGTCCACCACATTAACAAACCGTTCTTTTAGTTGTAATAAGTGGTAAAACTATGCTTTCTTAGTTAAACTGCATAACCGGCACGAACAAAAGTTTGAGACTATCACTTTTTATTTGATTTTTTTTTAATATCATGTATCTTTCAGCATATAATAAAATTACGCAAACTTAAATTTTTGTAATATAGCCTGTAAAAAGCCGACAAATTATGCCAAGTTTTATTGCAAAATTACATTTAACGCAATAGCTACAATAAATAATGTAAAAAACTAGTAAACATGACAGCAAAGTAATTGTTGCCCAGTATATACGTTCCGATAATAGTAACGATGTAGGGCTTGGTACAAAAATAAATTCCGGTGAATAGTTTATAAAGGAAAATATAGTGATTTTATTAAGATGTTAATTTGACATATCTAGAATTAATTGAATTCTCAGCACTAAAATAAAAAAATATATTGTTTAGTTACTTTTTACCACCTTCCACAAATTTTATTGTTTTAGAAAATGATTAACTTTTCTATTTTTTAGTTTTTTTCGGTGCCAAGTTTTATTGTTCTAGATTTACATTTTAATTTTATACGGAATTTTAATGAGTTAAATGCAATTAAAAGTAAAACACTTTGCACTGGGTTTGGGAAAAGCACCACTTTATAAAATATTACTACATTGTTGTACTATAATCGTGCCAAGTTTCATTACGGTATGCAACAATGCAGACAAAAGTGGCTTAGGCTTCCAACTACTGTCCTCGTAGTGATGTAAAAATTATGGTTTGAGGCAAACCCGAGGCAACCGTGACTGATACTGCAATTCGGCATTTGTTAAATGTTTATATTTTCCTTTTAGATATCATCATCATCATTCATCGTCACTGGTTACGCTCGTACCGAACGAATAGTGACCAGCAAGGCGCCAAAACTCCCGGTTAGTATACGAGCTAGTAATATCCCCCAATTGAGGAATCGCCTATAAACTTATTTTGGTCTTTTGGCTATGTCTTCGCAATATCCCTTTCAAAATCAAACGGTTTTGTTCTAACAAACTAAACGCCGGTACACACGCGATTTTCTGCCTTGTGACGCCGCGGTGCCGCAGCGTTACCGCAATTAATTGCGGTCGGTGTTGCGGTACACACACGCGTTTTTCTACAGCGCGGTACCGATGCGACATCGCGCTGCAGGAAAACGCGTATGTGTACCGGCACCACGGACCGCAATTGCGGTAACGCTGCGGCACCTCGGCGTTACCGCGCTGCAAAAAACGCTTGTGTGTATACCGGCGCTTAATGCCTCTGGGTATCAGACTCTCGAGTGCAACGATTTTTAGGAAAACTGCCCATTTAAACTATAATGAGTACACTGAAAAATACTCTGCCAATATATGGGCCCCTAAGCTCACACTAGGTACTATAGTTATAGTGTACGTGTGAGCTAATATAACTAAAAACTGAAATATATTTTATTCAACTCCAGACTAAATTACCTTTTGTTTGATACCACACAAGCCATGTTTTGACTTAATCTCAAATTTTCGAAATCTACCCCCACCCTTAAAAAAAACTAAAATGTATTTTGTTAAACTCCGGACTCAATTACCGTTCGTTTGATATCACACACGCCATATTTTCAATTTAACTCTAATTTTTGAAATATACCCTTTTTTTTAAATAAATTAAAATGTATTTTGTTTAATTCCAGACTCAATTACCTTTCGTTTGGTATCACACACGCCATATTTCCACATAAACTCTAATTTTTGAAAGCTACCCCCACCTTTTTATTTGGTTTGTGTTCGGTGGATTTTGTTCATTTTTAAATGGGACCATCTCGACCCAAAACGCAGCCTAGGTACCAAATTTCATTAAAATCGGCCAAGCGGTTTTTGAGTTATGCGCGTTGGTCGTTACAGACAGACATACAGACAGACAGACAGACAGACATACAGACAGACAGACAGACAGACAGACAGACGGCGCAACAAAAAAGTTTCAAAATCATCTGAAACGCAAAGATATATAAAAATTTTTGAAATCGGAGCAACTTTTTTTTTCTCGAAAAAATTAGGATCACCATAGCTCACACTACTATAGTATAGTATATGTGTGAGCTAAAAAACCGATTTTATAATTAACAAATATTTGGTAAACCTGATTTTTGTGGTGCTCATTAAAAAATATTAAAAGCAAATATCATTAATTATTGGTAACAAATCTTTTTTAAAGTGTTTAGTTATAAATAATATTTCATTTGTTTCTTTAATAATTTGATGTTTTTTAAATATGAATTGCCTTATATTAACCATAACCAAAACACTCTTTCTTTTAAGGTAACAGAACGTCTTTGTTATTAATACTTAAAATTTCCCAAATATAAATATACTCTTAATATTGGCAAATATTTCTTTGTGTTTATTACAACAAACATTTTTTGTATAATGTTATGGCGTGATTTTGTTATTATAACGGTCTGAATTGGTTTCTATTAATTACCTCGTAAAGTTCACAACAAATTTGGTTACTATTAACAAGCGATAATATCGAGCAATATAACTTTGTACCGTCTCGGCTCGGGCCTTGTCGCGCGTAGATCGTGACGTTTCGGTTGACATTTTGTAGGGAAGAGCGGGGCTAGTTGAGCCACTTTTTACATAAATGTAAATAAAAGCATTGCTATATTACTTACAGTTTTACAATTATAATATGTTTAAGGCAAATATTGGTTTTTAAAACTATGCATTCAAACTTAAAAAACACTTTTTTCTAGCACCCTTGCAAGCGGCCCAACTAACCCCACCCACGGAGTAAGTTGGAGGGTCTGTGTGATGTTATAAATAAATAAATGGCGGCTTTTTTACTGTTTTTTCACAATTTTTGGCTTATAACTTCTGCCAATAACTTAGTTTTACAGAAAAACTAATCGTTTTTTGTTTGCAAGAGAATACCAATCAAGATACCGCGTGAACAAGTCCACATCTAGGGGGCCTAATTTCCATAAGAGGGTAAAAAACAGATAGAATATAGCATATATTAATAAGAGACCGCAATATGCCCGATTCCAGTCGAAAGCGTTTCAGCGTTGCCAAAGGTAACTTTGATAAATAACTACAGGCGCAAGTCGTCGCAGTCTTTAAGAGGCGGACAATCTAAAACATTTTTTTGGGGCGAGAATTATTACATGACGTGATTTTTAGTCCATCATACGTACGCATGCTGATTTTAACCTTAAAATAAAAAAAAATGTTTTTAGAAAATGTATGGGGTTAGCTGGGCCGGCACACCTACATACAAAATTGAGAGAGTCGGCAATCATGTTTGCGTAAATATTAGCATCATTATAATTTCATTAAACTCTGTCTAAATATGTAAAGTTAACTATAAAAAACCGAATGGAGGCATGCAGGTGTAATAAAACAATCTGTAAAATGTTTTCCGAAATAACAAAAAGTTACTTACGAGGTCCAAAAAAAAATGGCTCTGTAGTGTAATAGCGCGTATCAAAATAGCGCGTATCAAAATAGCGCGTATCAAAATAGCGCGTATCAAAATAGCGCGTATCAAAATAGCGCGTATCAAAATAGCGCGTATCAAAATAGCGCGTATCAAAATAGCGCGCTCATTTGCGCGCGTGTTCAAAATAGCGCGTATCAAAATAGCGCGTGATCAAAATAGCGCGTATCACAACGGCGCGTGATCAAAATAGCGCGTATCATAATGGCGCGTGTTCAAAATAACGCGTATCAAAATAGCGCGTATCAAAACAGCGCGTATCAAAATGGCGCGTGTTCAAAATAGCGCGTATTCAAAATAGCGCGTATCAAAATAGCGCGTGTTTAAAATAGCGTGTGTTCAAAATAGCGCTTCTTAAAATAGCGCGTCTAAAAATACCCCGTTTTGAAAGATCGCCATTACAAACGTCGCTGTTACTAAATAGTTAGGGGTTCCTGACTTTTTTCCCGGGATCCTATAGGGTGTAACCAAACCGAACCGAACCGAACCGATTCAAACCGCACCGAACTGAAATGAACCGAACCAAACCAAAACATTTTTTCACAAAATTATTTTCCTAAATTAGCTTCCCGATCCTTATTTTGGTAGGTTTCTATTCTGACCTGTGACTTGGTGACATTTTTTTTTTGGTGGAAAAAGTCAAAGAGTTACTGGAAAAAATGTTTGGGTTCGGTTCGGTTCGGTTCCGTCCGGTTCGGTTAGGTTTAGTTACACACCCTCTAGGATCCCTGAAAAGAAGCCAGGGAAGTTTTTTTTTTGAAAAAAATATGTTAGAAAGAGACCCCTTAGTCGAACTATATGAGTTGTATTAAGTATAGCAAGCCATTGGTTTATTTAACGGTTAAGTAAGTATAACTTATCTGACCTTGCTCAAATTGTTTAGGTGAATATACCTAAGCAGACCTGATACGCGCTATTTTTTACACGCGCTATTTTTAATACCCGCTATTTTGATACGCGCTATTCTGATCACGTGCTATTTTGATACGCGCTATTTTGAACACGCGCTATTTTGATACGCGCTATTTTGAACACGCGCTGTTTTGAAAAGCGCTGTTTTGATACGCGCTATTTTGATACGCGCCTTTTCGTTACAGAGCGAAAAAAAATAGGTCAAAATCTGTTCCTTGGAGATACACACATCACAGATTCTCACTGCGGACTAATGCATGAGCAAAGGCGACTTTGCCACGTGGGTGGCGCTGGCAGCTGGCGTCTAATTGTCGAGTTAATAGGGGTTTCTCAACGTGCGCCTATGCCCAACGAGCCCCGCTCTCCCCTACGTGTGAGCCGCGGTCTAGACCGAACCGACCCGACGCCCTACGTAGCATTGTATTACAGACCGTCGCAGACACTCATATAGAAATGTCTCTGCAGACACTGTGCCCAAAAATCAAGGGGACGCCATGTTTTGGGAAGAACATTGACCAAACAAGGTTTAGTTTTTGTGATTTTGTGCTAATACAGACCTAAATACGCGGGTATTTTTATGGCATCATAATGGTGTTTTGGTTGCAAGAGTCGAAGTGAACACAAACTCATCAGGAATAACGCTTTAAAGGTAGAAATATAGCTTCAAGAAAAAAAACGTATTCATTGTATAAACTTTTTGTTCTGTAAAAACTGATTGTTTTATAAACAAACAGTAAATAGGATTGATTTTTAATTAACTGATTTATGTGCTAATTGACGACAAGTATCCACAGGCGTAGGCTTTATTTGTTTTTAATATAAAATTCATACTCTTTTTTTTGTTTCAGATTTCCGCTTAAAGATGGAAACAATCGGCTTTGATCGTCCACAATCACATAGTAAGTGTTTATTATTATTTTTTTTAGAATGCTTTATATTTGTATTTTGTGATTTTAATAATTTTAAATTTGATGTTATTTGAATCATGGCTTCAATTCTTTGAATTAATTATTAAAGATTTTTAAGCAAAGAGCCTTTAGTATGAAAATGTGAAGTTTAAACCTTTTAACTTAAAGCAAACATTTAAATCTCTGCACAGTGGCGTATATAGAAAACAAATCGGGGGGGGGGGGGAGATGGTTTCGGGGGGGGGGGGGGCGAGACCTCATGAGGCAGTATTTTAGGCTATTTTATGTTTATATTCATAAAATATGTGGAAAATATCTAAAAAAACTTAACTTTAAAGGGGGGCCCAGGCCCCTTCTTATCTACGCCACTGGTTCTGTATTAAATTTACAAATATATAAAATTTATTTTCTTTTTCAGGTCAGCACTGACTTGAAGGTGGAGGAAGTAATTGAACAAAGGAGAAACATTTTAAAAAAACACGGGCTACCCATGCGGCCTTTCATAATGGTGGAGTCCCCGAACTTATAGTGAGGTAAAATCAGTTTATGTCAGATTTGACAAAATTTTGTGTGCATCTTACATGGAACAAACGTGTGTATATTTCATTAACCAACCTTTCCAAAAAAAAACAAAGATTACCAGCCACCATAAAAAAATTTGACTCCACTTTTATAATAAAATACAAATAAATATTTTTAAACAAAACCACTTGCTTTTTATTATTATTAAAATTCTCTTATTATTCTATACCTTATTCATTTCTATAGGGTTAATGGGAAAAAAGACACCAATTTTGATCACACAACTTTATTTCTTTTCGACGATCCATTTTCGTCTTCCTAAGGCTAAGGTATGTAGCCTGAGGAAGACGAAGAAATACAGGTGTGTGATCAAAAGTGGTGTCCTTATTTCCATTAACCCTATAGAAATATACAGGGTGTTCATTTTAAAACTTCCCAACCAAGATTTCTCGAAAATGATTTTTTTTTTGAGAAAATGTAAAAACATGTCAATTAATTTATTAAGGGGGACACATTTTGGCTATTTTATAGTTTTTGTAGTACACACCCCTTTTGAAAAAATAAGTGAATATGTCAAAAACAAATTGATAGATTTTCAAAATTTATACACCTTTGTAAAGATATTAAAGAAACCTTCAAAAAAAAGTGTCAATTGACCCACTTTCCATATTCAAAATATAGGGGTAAAATGTACCCCTCAAAGGGGGTGTGTACTACAAACATTTTAAGATAGCCAGAATGTGTCCTCTTTAATAAATTAATTGACGTGTTTTTGTTTTTTTTTTAAAAATCATTTTCGAGAAATCTGGGGTGGGAAGTTTTAAAATGAACACCCTGTATATTAAACAGAACGTGAACCCTACAAATACCTTATTAATGCAAAATAACTAAATATAATTACAGCTACTAATTATATATAACCCATAATTAATTAATTTAATATTAAATAAGAATGATCCTTATAATAAATATACAGTATATTAATAATTAAACTCACATATATTTTTAAATACCAACAATAAATTAGTGCTTATTGTAGCTTTTCTTTAATTATTACCAGACGAATTTGTTTTTATTAACAAATATTTGTTTCAATTGTTGAAATTTCTGAATTGTTACCTGCAAACAAATATCTAAGAAGCCAAATATGGGCAACGCATTTGGTAACAGTTACAAAATGTTTGTTATTGTTACGAAATTCTTCTCTCAGTGTACTCATTATTTTATAAAAAGTTATAGCTATTGAGTAAAATATAACCAATCATCCTGTACATACAGCAACTATACAACACTCTCTTCTCACATTGATAACGTCAAAATTATTTACTCTTTAATTAACGACCCGGCGTTTAAATAAATGATTGCAATAATTAATGTATGCCTTGTTCACTCTAAAGTGGGCTCTTTGTGAGAGCTGTGTATATTATGTTGCGCTTGGCCATAATTACAAGACAACGGTGCGGTGTGTGTTGTGTGTACATAGCTTAATTGGCTCTTACGGTTCATGGTTACCTACAACTGATCCTATTATAAAAGGTATCAAAGTACTTGTCCCAATTCTCGTCACTGACCCACATTAGTCACTTATAATTTTTTGCCAATATTAAGGATTCTATTCAACGAAATTAAGAAAAAAAAGTGCCCTGATTTCCATAATTATTTGGCAACAACGTCTATTATAACAAAAACATTTCATGTAAAAAAAGCCAAGTAGGCGAAAATGATTTTCTGTAAAAAGAATTGAGATAAAACTAAAGCCAAGTTCTCCGATGCAAAGGAGGAGACACTAAATACATTGTTTACCGGGATGCGTCAAATGAGCTGAATTTGAGATATTTATGCTGAGATTTTTGCCAAAAAAATTGGGGGGTCATTGGATTCGTTTTCGAGCTATACTTATTTAAGCCATTGAAATATAAAAAATGTAACCTTTTGTAGTTTTTTTGTACTAACTTATCGCCAAATAAAAATAAAAACCGATATTAGTCTTATTTTATTGAAAAAATAGTCCTATAAGGAATTTTATTAATTTTTGTATTAAATAAATATAAAAAAAGGAAAATGAAAATGCAAAGACAAAATTAACTTCACTGGCTAGCTATAATTATTTAAATGCGCGCCACTAGAATATGGAAAAATTTGACTTTTTGTAGTTTTTTCCTGTAACTTCTCGTGAAATAGAAATAAAATACCAATATTAATTTTATATTGTTGAAAAAGAAAGAGTCTTTTAAGTATGTTCTTAATTTATGACAAATAGTTTTCGTACACATATCTACAGAGTGGTTCAAATTATGAATAATAGAAATACAGAAATAATAAAAATAATAAATAAATAAAAATAAAGGGTATTTCAAACATTTTTTGAATGCGCAATACACGTGTACTATATATGGAATAGTGTGTTTACTGAAATGCGTCAGATGCGGTCAATTTCAGATGTTAGAGTCTTAACCGTCCTAATATTTGTTTGCCAAGAAAAAGTGGGTGGTCATCGGTTTTGTTTTCGAGCTATACCTATTTAAATGGTGGAATATAGGAAATGTGACTTTCTGTAGTGGACGAAAAGGGATCTAATCACCTTTTTCCGATGTTCTACCAAAAATTTTTTGCATCAGAAAGAAAGATCGACTTTTTAACACTATAAGGCGATGGAAGTTGTGGCAAAAATCCAATCCAAGTGTATAGCTCGAAAACGAAAACCCTTCCCCCAATTTTTTTTAGACATGTTTTAGGATGGCTCGAGCTCTAATATATCGCAAAATTCACCTCATCTGACGCATCACGTAAACACTATTCCGATAGACAGTTTAATTTTTTTATTTAAAAATTGTTTGATATACCCTATAGATTTACTACATAAACCATTATGTATGTAAATAATACTTTATAATAGTTACAATGACTCACAATGAAGCAAATTAATTTATTTTGACTAGGTATGCATTTTTAATTTTATCCCTTTAGGTATATTTAACAAATCACAGTTATTATTCCTGTACTTCTATTATTCATATTTTGAGCCACTCTGTAGATATGTGACGAAAACTATAAAAAAATTAAGAACATACTTAAAGAGACTCTTTTTTTCAACTAAATAAAATTAATATTGTTTTGTTATAGAGAGTAAAAACTCACATTTTTCTATATTCCAGTGGCGCGGATTTAAATAATTAGCTATAATAGCAAACGAAACCGATCACCCCCCAATTTTTTTTAAGACAAGTATCTGGATGGTCTGGTCTCTAACATATCACAAACTCACCTAATTTGACGCATCCCGGTAAACACACTAATCCGTAGACAATTAGTAAACATGTCAAGCATTAAATTTAAAAAAAAAATTGAAATACCCTGTAAGTTTATCACATAACCCATTATGCAAACATCACTTTAGAATAGTTAAAACGATTCACATAAAAACAAGTGAAGTTAATTTTGACCATTTATTTTCCGTTTCCTTTCTTTATATTTAATAAATCTCAGGTATTTTTCCTGTATTTTTTATAAATATTTTGAGCCACTCTGTACGCATGTGACGCAAACTATATGTCAAAAAGTGATCAAATTCTTAAAGGAAATCTTTTTGCAATAAAACAAAGCTAATATCGATTTTTTATTTTTATTTGACGATAAGTTATAGCAAAAAACTACAAAAATGTACATTTTCGCATATTTCAGTAGCGCGCATTTAAATAAATATAGCTCGAAAACGAAACCTATGACCCCCCAATTTTTTTTTGGAAAAAATATCTGGAATGTTTAGCCTTCAACATATCTCAAATACAGCTCACCTGACGCATCCCGGTAAACAATGTATTTAGTGCCTCCACCTTTCAAAATAAAAGGTTCTTACTAGTTTGGAAATGTTTTTTTTAAAACTTTGCTATTACATGAAATGTTTTTGATATGACTTCACTCCTTTTTTAAAAAATTTGGATAATATTTTAGTTTTGAAGTAGTAAAATTTGCAGAATATTAATCAAAACTTGCAATGTTAAAATTTGAGGTTTTTTATTTTTTTTCCCATAATTTTATCATAGTTCCTATCAGCCTTCCAAAGCTCAGCTCTCTGGCGTTTCTGGAAGTGGGCAATGTTAGTTTTACATAACTTTACATTTATAGGGGAGTGAAGTAAATTAAAATTTTAATGTTTCTAAATTTTTTCCTATAGTTTTATCATAGTTCCCATCGGTCTTCTAAAGCTTAGCTCATACATAACTTTACATTTATAGGGGAGCGCAGTAAATTCAAGTTTTGGGGTTTTTAAATTTTTATTTTTTCCTATAGTTTTATCATAGCTCCTATCAGTATGCCAAAGCTCAGCTTTCTAGCGTCTCTGGAAGTGGGCATATAACTTTACATGTATAGGGGAGGGAAGTAAATTAGAATTTTGTATTTTTTTTTTCTAAGGGTTTCGTCATAATTTTTATCTATCTATCTACAGTAGAATTTTGATAATCTATAAATGAGTGAGTGAGTGAGTGGCAATTTCGACGTTTTTAAAATTTCGTAGCTACTTTACTACTTTATGAAAGTCCATGAAACTTGGAGGTTGTTAACTCTACGAAGATCTATAACTATGCAAATATTGAGTTTCGTAGTTCATTCCGAAGTAGATTTTTAGATAGGTCACATATGGGCTGAAATGTTTCAAGAAAATAAGGTACAGCAGTTGTGCGAACTTGGCCGGGTACTGCAGAGCCCTCAGATAAATGCTAAAACGGCAGCTTTTAAAACAAGATTGCTGTGAAATTTAATCCAGTCGAAAGTAAACACTCGAAACTTGCCCGGTGTTATCCTATTTATTTTTTTTATTATTTTGCATACCGAACGACTTGTTTTCGAGTTATTTATTTATTAAATGAGAGTGGTAATTACCTTCATTACCTCCTTACCACCCCCTTGTGTACGCCGGTAAATGGATCCCTATCTTCCAATAATGTCGTTGTAAATAACATTCCAGCATCCCGTTTTATTTTAATAACTACACCGTTATGTTCCCATACCGCATCCCCTTTTATCGCTTCAGAGATAATCAAAATATATAGGCGCTTCAAATTCCACATTATTTATAGCATATGTGAACGGAATGGGACAACTGGGCGCCGCCAACTCGGCGCCGCCAACTGGGCGCCGCCAACTCGGCGCCGCCAACTGGGCGCCGGGCCAACTCGGCGCCGGGTCAACTCGGCGCCGCCAACTGGGCGCCGGCCAACTCGGCGCCGGACTAAAATTTTTTTTTTGGATAAAATGTGTAGATGAAAAATAAAATATATTATTTATATAAAAACATCTTTAAAAAATCCTTTACGCAATATTTTTTACAAGCTTTTATTTAGCTTCAGATGTTCTGTCTAACTAACTATCTATCAAATCTTGTGAAGCGTTTTTGACACACGTAGTGGTCCCATGACAATACAACATTAAGAAAAAAATATCCTCCCACCCCTACCCCCACCCCCTTCCATAGAAAAATGTTTTTGACACACTTCCCATTATCCGATTTGGATGAAATTTGGTATTCACATAGTGGTCAGATGACAATACAACATTAAAAAAAAATATCCTCCCACCTCTACCACCACCCCTTCCATAGAAAATGCGTTTTTGACACCCTTCCCATTATCCGATTTGGATGAAATTTGGTATTCACATAGTGATCCGATGACAATACAACAATAAAAAAAAATCCTACCACTCCTACCCCCACCCTCATCTATAGAAAAATGCGTTTTTGACACACTTCCCATAATCCGATTTGGATGAAACATATAGTGATCCGATGACAATACAATATTATTAAAAAAATATCCTCCCTCCTCTACCCCCACCCCCTTTCATAAAAAAATGAGTTTTTGACACACTTCCCATTTTCCGATTTGGATGAAATTTGGTATACATATAGTGATCCGATGACAATACAATATTAAGAAAAAAATGTCCTCCCACCCCTATCCCCACCCCCTTTTATAGAAAAATGAGTTTTTGATACGCTTCCCATTATCCGATTTGGATTAAATTTGGTATATATATATAGTGATCCAATGACAATACATTATAAGAAAAAAATATCCTCCCACCTCTACCCCCACCCCCTTTCATAGAAAAATAAGTTTTAGACACACTTCCCATTATCCGATTTGGATGAAATTTGGTACACACGTAGTGGTCCCATGACAATACAACATTAAGAAAAAATATCCTCCCACCCCTACCCCCACCCCCTTCCATAGAAAAATGTTTTTGACACACTTCCCATTATCCGATTTGGATGAAATTTGGTATTCACATAGTGGTCCGATGACAATACAACAATAAAAAAAAATCCTACCCCTCCTACCCCCACCCTCATCTATAGAAAAATGTGTTTTTGACACACTTCCCATAATCCGATTTGGATGAAATTTGGTATACATATAGTGATCCGATGACAATACAATATTAATAAAAAAATATCCTCCCACCTCTACCCCCACCCCCTTTCATAGAAAAATGTTTTTGACACACTTTCCATTATCCGATTAGGATGAAATTTGGTATTCACATAGTGGTCCGATGACAATACAACATTAAAAAAAATATATATAATTTTGACGATGTTATTACGATAAGATATCCGTATCAATTAACACAACTATTTGCAAGAATCAATCTAGCAGAAAAATGCAGAAGTAAATAAATAGAGTTTATTCTAGATTATAATGAAATCGCTGATCGTGAGTTATTTGGAAACTCATTTTTCTATTGGGGGAAGGAGAGGGTGGGGGTAGAGTTAGAAATATATTTTTTGTTTGGGCTGTATTGCCATCGGGCCTTTATGCATATACCAAATTTTATAAAAGTCATTTGAAGTGAAGTGTGTCAAAAACGCATTTTTCCATAGATGAGGGTGGGGGTAGGAGTGGTAGGATTTTTTTTTCAATGTTGTATTGTCATCGGACCACTATATGTATACCAAATTTCATCCAAATCGGATAATGGGAAGTGTGTTAAAAACTCATTTTTCTATGAAAGGGGGTGGGGGTAGAGGTGGGACGATATTTTTTCTTATTATTGTATTGTCATCGGATCACTATATGTATACCAAATTTCATCCAAATCGGATAATGGAAACGGTGTCAAAAACGCATTTTTCAATAAATAAGGGTGGGGGTAGGAGTGGTAAGATTTTTTTTTCAATGTTGTATTGTGATCGAACCACTATATGTATACCAAATTTCATCCAAATCGGATAATGGGAAGGGTGTCAAAAACGCATTTTCTATGGAAGGGGTGGGGGTGGGGTGGGAGGATATATTTTTTTAATGTTGTATTGTCATCGGACCACTATGTGAATACCAAATTTCATCCAAACCGGATAATGGGAATTGTGTCAAAAACTAATTTTTCTATGAAAGGGGGTGGGGGTAGAGGCGGGAGGATATTTTTTCTTATTATTGTATTGTCATCGGATCACTATATGTATACCAAATTTCATCCAAATCGAATAATGGGAAGGGTGTCAAAAACGCATTTTCTATGGAAGGGGGTGGGGGTAGGGGTAAGAGGATATTTTTTTCAATGTTGTATTGTCATCGGACCACTATATGTATACCAAATTTCATCCAAATCGGATAATGGGAAGTGTGTCAAAAACTCATTTTTCTATGAAAGGGGGTGGGGGTAGAGGTGGGAGGATATTTTTTGTTATTATTGTATTGTCATCGGATCACTATATGTATACCAAATTTCATCCAAATCGGATAATGGGAAGGGTGTCAAAAACGCATTTTTCAATAGATGAGGGTGGGGGTAGGAGTGGCAGGATTTTTTTTTCAATGTTGTATTGTCATCGGACCACTATATGTATACCAAATTTCATCCAAATCGGATAATGGGAAGGGTGTCAAAAACGCATTTTCTATGGAAGGGGTGGGGGTAGGGTGGGAGGATATTTTTTTTAATGTTGTATTGTCATCGGACCACTATATGTATACCAAATTTCATCCAAATCGGATAATGGGAAGGGTGTCAAAAACGCATTTTCTATGGAAGGGGTGGGGGTAGGGTGGGAGGATATTTTTTTTAAATGTTGTATTGTCATCGGACCACTATGTGAATACCAAATTTCATCCAAACCGGATAATGGGAATTGTGTCAAAAACTCATTTTTCTATGAAAGGGGGTGGGGGTAGAGGCGGGAGGATATTTTTTTCTTAATATTGTATTGTCTTTGGATCACTATATGTATACCAAATTTCATCCAAATCGGATAATGGGAAGGGTGTCAAAAACGCATTTTCTATGGAAGGGGTGGGGGTAGGGTGGGAGGATATTTTTTTTTAAATATTGTATTGTCATCGGATCACTATATGTATACCAAATTTCATCCAAATCGGATTACGGGATGTGTGTCAAAAACAAATTTTTCTATAGAAGGGGGTGGGGGTAGGGGTGGGAGGATATTTTTTTTTATTGTTGTATTATCATCGGACCACTATGTGTATACCAAATTTTATCCAAATCGGATAACGGGAAGTGTGTCAAAAACACATTTTTCTATAGAAGGGGTGGGGGTAGGGTGGGAGGATATTTTTTTCTTAATGTTGTATTGTCATGGGACCACTACGTGTGTCAAAAACGCTTCACAAGATTTGATAGATAGTTAGTTAGACAGAACATCTGAAGCTAAATAAAAGCTTGTAAAAAATATTGCGTAAAGGATTTTTTAAAGATATTTTTATATAAATAATATATTTTATTTTTCATCTACACATTTTATCAAAAAAAAAATTTAGTCCGGCGCCGAGTTGGCCGGCGCCCAGTTGGCGGCGCCGAGTTGGCCCGGCGCCCAGTTGGCCCGGCGCCCAGTTGGCGGCGCCGAGTTGGCGGCGCCCAGTTGGCGGCGCCGAGTTGGCGGCGCCCAGTTGTCCTAGACCGTATGTGAACGCTTTGAAGGGAGTTTTGAAACAAATTGGCATCAAACTGTACTTTCACAGCCTTGTCACATAATTTTACCGTTTAATACGAACAGATTTCAGAGAAACCGAGAAAAAATGTTCTGCCCACATATGGGTATTACGCATCATCAAATTTCGGAGGGGGGGATGGTCAAATGTCAAAAGTTAAAAACAAAATAGGTATTTGTTGAAATAAACCAAACAAATGTTTTTTGATATAAGTTTCAAACTATATCACATATCGAAGAGGCTCGTTTATTCATTTGTTCCAGAAATAGTTTAAAATTTGTTATGAATTGAAAAGCTCTGTTTCCGCAACGCACAACGAGGTAAATACGGTTAATCAAATCAATTTAGACGTTTCTAAAATATCAATTTTTGTTACAACCAATGTTTTACAGATTATACGATTGAGTTAACAGTTCATTTCCTCATAAATTAGTTTTTACTGAGCCGATTTCAATTAAATGGTAAGCAATATAGTAAGATAAATAATATCAAGATTTGCCGCTGTCCTTAATCCAAAACGGCGGAGGATAGTTTATTCAAAGGTTATCAAAAGTTTCCAAAACATTTTTTGACTACCTACTTGAAACAAAAAAAAATCTATTAAAATCGGTTCTGTCGTTATTGAAATATTAATTTTTGTTTAAATCATTGTTTTACAAATTATGCTTCACAATTCACTTCACATTCATGTCCTCATCGATTCCTTATTACCGTTGTTTGATGGAGATTCCTATCAAACAAGGTTATTTACTAAATCGATTTTAATAAAATAAAATGCCTGCGTTAGCATATTCGCTGGTATTATGTCGGACTTAATCGAATTAAACCCTTCATAAAGAATCGGTATTTCTTCTTTCGTTAGAAAGTTTTTGTTTTTATAAATTGGTGTAAAATAGATCAAAAAACTTCCTGTTAACAATAATTAAAATCGCTTTAATAGTTCTCATGATGTTAGTGTTTGTTCTAACGATTATTTGCAATTTAGACGTTTCCATCTCTGCATTAACATAAACCGAAACAGGCAAATTAGTGCAGACAAAATTAGCAAGTCTATAAAATAATGATTGTTGAAACAAAAATTATTATTTCGGGAACCACTAAACCGATTTTAATGACTCGTATCTCGTTGTGTGCGGCTGAGACAGAGCTTTTCTAGAGGTATTAAAGGCAAAGCGGAAGTTTTTTTCCATCGCATCGGTGAATTTGCGATGCCAACAGTTGGTTGATAGCTGACATATGTCAACAATCTGACATTATTTCTGATTGCATCAGATGAAGCCATCAGTTGAAATCAAAACCCGATGGCATCACGCCCACAAATGACAAGAGAGGAAAGGGACATAACCCAACTTGTTTTCGATTTTTCACCATCATTTTTCACCTTCAGCTTCTAAACAAAAACATGTCTGACGAAGAAGAAATTCCTATAGCCCTTGAGGTGCCTAATATGGTGATGGGATTTTGCCTAAATTATTTAAGTTTTATTGGGCAACTCTCAAAAAATAACTTTTCATTATTTGGTTTCTTTTTTCATTCTCATCTACTTCGGCAATATGTTCTTCAAAAAGTTGATAATTGTCAACAATTTAGTCTAATAAGTTCATTCCCTCTTGTTCTTCTTCAATAAACTCAAATTCATTTTGACAAATGACAAAGTTGTTTAAGACGCAAGCCGCGACAATATACTTATAATATTCTCTATTATAGATGTAAAGGTTCCTCGTCTGAGTCGTCAGATAACGAACTACTACTCTCCAATAGCCTTAGCGTAATTTTGGCCGCAGCCCTATTTATTGCATATATGCTGTTTTTTTGACTCGACTCTCAACGAAAAAAATGTTAGGTTATGTATTCCATCAAAACCTTCCGTCGACTCCCAGACCCGGTTGCAGTAGATGGTATCATTTGATGGAATCGGAAATCTATCAGAAAAATATAGTAACTTAACTGATGGATGGTCGATTATACCGGAAAAATTTAAGAACGTGATTAATGGGATCGGAAATCCACTTGAAAAATTTAGGAACCTGATTGTTGCCACCGGTTGCTGATTAGTGGGAAAAAAAACTTCCCCATACATTTTGAAGCAATTAGGAAGACACGATTGTGTTTTACATAGCGTCGCGACGTAGACCACGCGTCGTCGCGACATAAAAGTAATTTCATTTTTATGGTCGCAGCTTGACTTTATTACGGATATTTAGTTTCGTTTGATATCGTTTTTCTTTTTATAAGTTCTTAAAGCTGAAGAAAGTATCGTATCGGATTATTCCAGAACGAAATCATTTTCTTTTTATTGGTAAAAAGAAATAAAATTTATAACGCAGTTATAATAAATATCACATCTATTTTGAGTTAGATATTAGGGAACAGTTGAACGTTTAACAACTCCGCATTAAAGGACCATAACCAGGCATAAAGCCGAATTAACCCTTAGGCTGACCTGGAACATCAAAAAAGGGCTTTTCGAAACATAGATAAATTGGTCGAAACCAAAAATGCCGAACTGCTATTGGAATCATGCAGTAACGGTCATTCATGCGCTAGATTCAGATCACCTTCCTCTATTGTTTCAGCTTGGGGATGTCGCAATAAACCGACATGAAATAGTGAGTCGGAAAACAGATTGGCAAGCTTACAACGCGCGATTTCACAAACCGATCCTACTCTCAGAATAGAGAATAATGAAGATCTGAACACAACAAACTAATATTATTCGCATTTGAAATATTCACAGCAGAAGTTACAAATATCGCCGCAAACCCCACCGCATATCCTCTGAGGTTAAAAAATTTTATTCCGGATAAAAACCGACTGCGGAGAAGAGCCCGGGCTACCCTTGATCCCGCAATAACCCGGCTAGCTAATATGCTACAAGCACGGATCACCCAACAAAAAGTGATCCGTTCTACAAGTCGTAGTTAAAGAAAACGTTAGGGAGTTTTAGACCAAGTGTTAAGAAAAAAAATGGTTGATCTCAAACAGAACTCAACCTCTGCATGGAAAATGGTGAGGGTATTGACTGAAGCAGGGGGGATATACCCACCGCTTAATGAACAAATCAAGAGAGAACTTAACATTAAGTTGGTGGACCCCGTGGTACAGGATGCGTTCCTATACCGGCCCGCAGACAGGCCAGAGACCTACGAAAGGACCCTGGATATGTAAAAAAGTTGCGCCACAAGGGCGCCAATTTGAGATCTTAAAGCTCAGGTAAATCCACATAACATGGAAAGGTACAGACCAGAAATGAAAGAGGTACATAACTATCATGCATGCACAAGCATTATATCTTAGTAGTAGTTGCCACAAAGCCGAATTAACCCTTAGGGTAAAGGGTGACCTAGAACATCGAAAAGACTTTTGTCGAAATGAAGAAAAAATAGTCGAAAACAAAATGCAAATTGTAATTTGGCCGATAATAAAATAGGCGAAACAACTTAAATGAAACGCAGGAAAATGATTGTGTGAATTTACATGATTCTTCATGACCACAAAGAATCCTAAACTTTCATGTAAATTCATAAATCTTTTTTTCTTGTGCAGATTAATAAAGTCCTAAATTTGAACCTTAAACAAAGAAATATTGATTGAACAACAAACTTGTAGGTACACTCGGCCTTACCATTGTATTAAAATATGAAGTGAGGGGTACTTTTGTAAATAGTTGTAAAGCCAGAGGTTTGCCTGAATTTAATTTTTACGGTATATATTTTATATCCTCTTCAGACTCTCTTAGAAAAATTCGTTTTATTATAACTACACGTTTAAAATTTTTGTTGACGGGTGTATCTTGCTTTCAAAAAAATCAGAACTGATGCTAATAGAAAACCAGTAACTCCAGGAGCGCGTTCAGATTGGACGTCGGTCGTGGCCCGGGTGCGTCCTGGCCGTTCAGATTGCATCCGGTGTGCATTTGGTTAGATTTTACTCTGGCGTTCAGGTTGCTGGTGAATTTTTACCGAGGGTCGACTAAATTTAATCCGCATGCGCATTTGATCAATCCTTTGATTTCTAACCTTTACCACATATGTGTATTGTTTATTATTTGCTTTAATTTTTTTTTCGACCTTAAAATCAGTGCTAAAATTTTGACTAGGTACTTACTAGGTAGAAATGAATAACCAAATTAGTACTCATTCTCATAACTTCATTTTGTATGAATTTGGTGTTGGACGAGAACACGAGAGTGGTTCAACAAAAACGTTCGGTTGTTTTTCAAAAAGCACAAGAAAAAAAATCACTTTGGAAATATAATGCATTACATATGACAGTTATCAATTGATCAGCTGCAAGATGAAAATCGTTCAGATTGAAAAATCGATCCGATCACGCACCGTCACACACCGGCCGGGGTAACGCCCTTTACCGGACGCACATCGGGTGTTTTAATCTGAACGCGCTCCTGAGAACGGATTGTGTGCGCAACACCCTGAATTTACATGCAATTTTCTGGCGAAGTGTAGTCCGAATAGGAAATATTCACATCTCCTGAAGCGCCAATAAGATGGTGACTTGTGCGCCATCTACTAGCAACCCCTACTAGAAATTAAAAACCAAATAAATTTTTTCAGGTGTCGTAGCAACTTTTTAAGACACAATGAGATTGTGTGTTGGATAGGAACCGTCCATGAAAGACTGTCAATCACTAGGATGACATTTTATACTTAGAGTATCGTTAATGTAATTAGTAGGTACGGGCTGACTAAATAGCATTCAATAATTTTTATTTTAAATTAATTTGCCTATTCTAACATGCATAAAAAATATATAAACCACGTGACTAAAGTGCATTTTAATCCCTCGGCGAATTATAGCCCGACCATTGATTAAAAGTACCACTTTAGTACCTAGATTTATAATATTACGCCTTCCAGGGCGCTAAAGTATCATTTTCGCCCACTTTTGGAAATCATAAAATATCGTAAAATAAGCACAAAACAATTTTTGGGTTAGCCCAAACTGCAATTTTGCAGGAAATGGGTCTAGCGCAGACAAAAGAGAGACGCCATGCCATGAACATAATAGTTCTATAGAAAGAATGAACGTGCCGGCATGACATAATGATCAAGACCGCCTTTGTTCCAAAGATTGGAGCCGCCAAAGAATTTCGATATGAATTATTGAATTGAAAATTATTGAGCATTGAAATTTACGCTATGTTAGCGATGAACGAAATGAAATAAGGATCTCCGAAGCTGACATTCAATTTCTTATTTTAAAGTGTTTCAATAAAATACCAAATTATGGAGAATCAATCGATCCATAAAGAATAATTCGCCGAAGAGACAACTCACCGAAAACAGAAAAGTAAATAAAAGAATTTTAAATAAAAAAAACACCTGCACCTTTCTAAAACAGAAAAGAGTGCAAACTTCGTTATTTTCGCATGCGGTCTTAGGAAAATCACCATATTATGTCAAGAAAATGTTTAGAAACTTAGATATTTCATACGCATATTGGTTTTTATTTTTGTCACTACAGACTCTTCATTTCTAGAGAAGAAAATATCATAAAGTCCATGGCCTTGTGGTCTTAAAGCCGCTTGACATGAAGCAATACACTTGCAGTTGCATGTAAGATTAGGGTGCCTTCTATGACATATATTGTATAAACAAACAAATATGTCATTCAGGGACACTAATCTTGCATGCAACTGCAAGTGTATTGCTCCATGTTAAGTGGTCCTTAGAAAAAATAGCTTACATAACTCGTTAGGAAGTGACTTTTTATAGGGAAAAAAAGGGTAAAATGGGGTACGTGGGTAAAACGGAATATCGCAGTTTTAGGTAAACTGCGCCGGAATAAACCTTGTTAATATCAGATGTTTTATCCCCGTGACTGGTTCAACTCTCTGCAATATGATTAGTGCCGGTCGGCTGAGCTTAAGTTGGTTTTTGGTAAACATGCGATGTTGTGCGCTGTTTGTTGTAAAAATAGCTTGCGCATTTTGTGACAATAAGGACATTTGTACAGAATTTTCAAAATTTTGTTTATATTGGATAATTAAACAATTATTCATAATTAAACGTGTTGCCTGTATAATTAGCCCTTTACTGTGTATGATTTTTGTTTGAATTTAACTGGTGGTTTGGGCCAAAACGGGGTTATTTCATGGAGGCGAAACGGGGTGCCTTGTTATACGTAACCGATACCCTATTTTGCCCCAATTTTTTTTTGGTACCATCACTGAAAGTTATGTTTTATGTTGTCTTTGCAAAAAATCAATTCAAAATTCGTGTAGGAGAGTCGACAGCGATGACTAGGTCGCTGTAATTTTATAATGGTATTTTTTATTACAAGTTTTTATTTTTTAAAGTATTTTTTCTTGGTTAGTAATTTAATAAATAAAACTTGTCTTACAAAAATATTGATTTTAAATTACACAACCGCCCCGCCCGTTTTGCCACATATAGCTACCCTATTTTACCCCGTATGCAGGGCAAAACGGGGCAAAATGCAGGCCCGTTCTTGCCCGGGCGGGGATCCCCACCATGAACCAAAATCTTTTTTATAAAACGCCACTGCGGACAGACGTCACAGTTAGTAATTGCTAAGATACACTCTATATCATAATTTTTGAGATAACTTTTTGACAGTTATCAGCTGTTTACCATAACAAATAGCACAGGCCAACGAAAAAAAGTTGTCTCAAAAATAATGATATGAACTGTAGGTCAAACTACAACCAAATAAAACATTTTTGACTATCTCTGAAAAAAAAATCCTCGAAAACAATAGGTACCTTCTTTAGCCATTGCTGCGCGGGCTAGGAAGGCATAAACCACAGTTTTTTGGCAAAATTTAAATTTTTTAAAAAAATAAGTTTATTTTTCAAAAATTTTCGCGCATTTGTGTTTCATATAGTACTTCTGAGCTCAAACTTACTAAAACCCGCATTTGCTTTTGTTTTGCCTCATTGGCACCTCCCCTACGGATATACCGGATCCGTCACTGGTTACGAGGCTCTTGGCTCTGGTCTCCCACCGGGGCCCCTAGGTACCCAGTCCTGGCAAAATGGGGTACTTTTTATAAAAATAAAAATAAAATTATTATGGATTTCTAAATCGCTTAAACCGGAAATTAAAAGATAAAGATAACACATCTAGCCAACTTAATTCCAAATGACGAACGCAATGGTTATCATTTAATACGAGAAATAATCCTATAAAATTAAGGATCCCATTTTGCCCCCCCTTTCCCCTACTTGTGTCATTTTCGCACTCGGCTGGCGACCGAAAAAAACTTTCACATTTGTGTGAAATAGTCACTTTCTTCACTCGTTATATAATAAACTATTACCAAGTCGCGTGCGATAAAAATGAACTTTACCGCATTAATTTGCATGCGGAAAGTAGTATTTTACCCAGTGGCGTACGCAGAAATGAATCCGCTCCGCGTCGTTCGGCCAACTGCCGTCGCGTACTGTATAGTATCACTCTCCGCACTTGTTAGGTAAATAACTATTACATAATCTTAACACTTTGACTCCCACCCATAGAAACTATATTTTCTTCGATTTGGACCACCCGTTCACAGATTCCTATTCGCCGGCACAAATAAATTTAGATTTCAAAAAGTCCGGAGCCTACGCCACTTTTGTCTGCATTTTTGCGTACCGTAATGAAACTTGGCACGAATATAGTACTACACTATAGTATTATTTCACGAAGTGGTGCTCATCCCGAACCCAGTGCAGAGCAAAGATACAGGGTGTTTTTAATTGCATCTATCTCATTAAAATTCTGTATAAAATTCAAATATAAAGCTAGGGCAATGAAACTTGGCACCGAGTATAAGGACATAGACACTTTTATTTTAAGTGATAAAAAAATTATACTGCTTTATTTTGTTCCAAGAAATAAAAAATAATAATTTTTTTTTTTTTGAGAAATTTTTGGGTGGGTATGGAGTAGAAAAAAAAGTTCTAGGAGCTTAGTTATGGATAAGTTGTTAAACTTTGATGAGGACATAAGCAAATTGCTTCTCTTTAAAATCAAAATTGCTGGACGGGTGTGACATATACAGGGTCGGAGTACAGGAGGGTTATATTTAATATTTCTAAATTTAAAAAATCTAAAAAGATGGACAAGTATGTGGATTTCTTAGACATAAGGATATTTTCAAAAAGTGTATACCAAATAAAAGATATTTCGCTTTTATTTATATTTTACGAAAATAAAATAAAAATTAGTTTAAACTGTAAAAAGTACAGGCTGTTGTTAAAAATAAGTAAAATTTTTATGATCATTTTAAGTAATTTTTTTTTAAGACGACGGTACAAATCACTATGGAAAACCGAAAGTCAGCCCTTTACAACAATTCTAGTACAGCTTTTATTTTCTTAAATAAAAATTTTTATACAGAGTGTTAGAAAGTAACTCAATAAAACTTTTTCGTAATTTTTTATTTTAGTGCTGATAATTCAAATAACTCTAGATATGTTAAATACATCTCATTGCAATTACTATTTTCTCGTTAATAAAACATTTATCGGACTCTATTTTTGAAATAAGTGCTACATCATTACCATTTTCTGAACGTATATACCGGGCCACAACAACTTTGCTGTCATTTTTACTGTTTTTTTTTATATTATTTATTGCAGCTACTGCGTTAATAAGAATTTTGCAACGAAACTTGGCCCAATTTGTCGGCTTATTACAGCTTATGACACGAAATTTAGGTTAGTGTAAGTTTGTAATATGCTGAAAGATACAAGGTGATATTATAAAAACTATGTAAAAAGTAGTAGTCTCAAACTTCTGGTTATACCGGTTATGCAGTTTAAGATACCATCTTAATTTTACTACTTATTATAACTAGAAGAACGCTTTTTTTACACGGTGTATATTGTTTTACCTAGCTTTGTAATTGTAAGAAAATACAAAGTGTTTCTTTTGTCAATATTATTTATTCCCAGCACTTATAAAATTAGAAAATATACAGAAGAAAGTTAAAATATTAATCACTATCTAGCTGTTAGCTAGAGACATACAGGGTATTCAAATTAAAGTCGGTAATATTGTTAACTTTGGTATTACGAAAACTACAAGGTCGGTTAATTAGACAAAATTTTAATATATTTCCGTTAACTAAATTGGTGGAACAAGAACAAAATTAAACGACGCGTAGGTGAGTTATAGTAAAAAAAATCATTTTTAAAAGATACGCATAGTATACAGTACTGGGAATCCATAAATAATTGATATTTAAATAAAAGCTGTCTTATGACTTTGCCTTCTTAAGTAAAATGTTCTTAATGAAATACAATAATTTTAATTGTATAAAAAATATTTTTTACACAATGTACATTATCATTTTTTCTCAAATATCTATTTAATGATCACTTCTGACAACCAATCTCAAACAGGATGCAATTATGTAATTTTATTAAAAGTATATGCTTTGGTACCCAAGAATTTCCCTCTTAGGCCCCGAACTAAAAATGTCCTCGTGGTACAATTTCTCCACAAAGCCTCGGACCAGCCACAAAAACATTTAACCAGACCAACAATCCCATTCATAAGAATTAGTGCAATCCGTGAGCCGCGCATTATCACGACTTTAAAATATCGATCAATAATTCGTGTACCTGAAATGGTACACATGGTTTATTTCAATAAATTTTTGTGTACCAAAAATGGTACACATGGCGCTCAGAGTGTTAACTTAATCCAGATATGACAGCATAAGAAATTGACGAAAATCTAATTAAATGTATACACGCATGTAGACGTAAACAAAACAGCATTCGGACACAGCTTTTTTTCGATAAATATTCAAATTAATTAAATAACCTTCGGTCATAAAAATTAACCGGATAATTTTTAATGACTAATTTTTCTAGTTTTACTTCTTCTTCGAAACTTTGAACTCGTGATAATAGGGAGTTATTGGAATAAAGAAATGCAATAATAGTGTCAGGCCGTATCTTGACAGTTTTGTATTTTAATATGATAGTTAGTCTTTCAACACAAGGATTTTGTTTACTATACGAACCGAAATAAATACTGTCGACTTTAATTATAGATAAATAAACTACTTAGTTTTAAAATCGGCTGTGATATGTCAATTCTGAAACGTAAATCTGTCATTATACTGCCTGATACTGTTATTGCATGGCTTTCTTCCAATAACTCCCTATTGTTAACAATTTTTATAAAAATCGGTAGTCTTAGGCATTCATGGTATTTTACTTCTCACCTTCAAAAATGTTACATTTAGTGATAGAATTAACATATCAGATATCTAAATCTCCTAGCTTGCGATTTTCCTGTTAATTATTCGACTTTGCATGCTGAAAATCTGCACTTCGAATTGGAATTTGTTCCGGCAATTTCGCGCAGTCTGACCAACCTCAATTCCATTTATTTTCAGTGTTCACAGTCCGCCTTTTAAATGCTCTCTAGTCAATTCGTAATGCCCTAAGCTGATTTATTTAACAGACTTTATGCTAGAGGAAATTTTACGTTTGCTAGAAACAATTTAACTTATTAACTTAAATTAATTCTGTTTTCTTTTAACCCTTTCGTCCCTGAATATAAAAAAAAGTTTTGAAAGTTTGGTACTAAAATAAAAAAATACTTCTGGATAGATCTACAAAAATCAATACAATGAAACCTGCTGGTAAACATATGTACCATCAAACAACCCGATTGTTATGTAGCACATCAAAAAAAGTCGTCAAATAACAATAAAAAAAATGAATTTTATACAGTACCTAAATTTAGGAAGATTTTAGACTTGATTTGTGAACAAAAAAATGATAAATTTTCGCATTATAAAAAAAAAGCGTTTATAATAACAGAAAGCTTTAACACGTGGTGACTTCTGCGTAATTAGATGAGCACTGGGGTAGCAACTCGGCGGTTTTTACTATTTACCATAAACTGCCAACCCAAAAGTCCGGCGCGGGACAAATTCAGCGTATTTAGAACGTTTAATCGGAGTTCCAGGATTTTTAGAAAATGGCTGGTACATATATGTACCATTATGTACGAAAGGGTTTTAAAGTCGGAATTCAATGGTATACGGTTTGCCAAACTTTGTATGTGGTTGGTGTTTGTGATAGCGTTCCCACGTTATCCTTCGGCTTCCAAACACGTATGTGTTTATTTGTTTGGCAAACTGGCTATTTAATCCCAACAGCGTCTTTCACAATCAAATTGTATAGGGTTCGATTATCTGTCCCCACTTAGACTTGGCAAACTACTACAAACACCGTAGGAACGATTGGCAAGCACACTCGGGCAAACTTGAGGCAGAGATTCCAAACTTCCTTAAACAATTTGAAAAATTACTCCAATTGTTATATAAATCCAAATATGATGTCATAATTCATGGCGACTTTAATATTCATTTTCACACAAAAGAACAAACATTTTTATCTTTCAAAGATCTGATAGACACCTTTGATTTCAGGCATGTTATTAAGGAAAAAACTCGTAAAAAATACTGTCTCGATAACATAAAAAATAAGGAAAAGATCGTAGCGGATGCTGTCGAGCCCGGGTTGTCTGATCACAGAGCAATAACGGCTATTATTAAAACCCATTTTGCCCGCCAAAATACAAAAAAAACCAATTTCGTAAATACAGCGATGAAAGTATTCATACCTTTTATAAAAAAATTGAAGAACCGAACTGGTCTTTCGTGAGGGATGACAACCTGTCTGGACCAAAAATTCGTAACCCTTACAAGTATTCTTTCCGGCAACATTAATGAATGTTTTTCTCTTAAAGAAAAAAAATCGACCTCAATTCTGGTAACAAACAAAAGTGGTTTACAGATAGACTGAAATCTATCAGGAATAACCTCAGTCTAATGAAGGAACTTTATCATGACTTCCCAAATTTTGAACTGAAAAAAAACATAAAATCATACAATAACTTCCATAAAAATGAAATAAAAATACTTAGGGAAGAGGGAAACTCAGCCAAAACCTACTGGAGAATAATAAATAAAAACCGCCCTTCAAACAAGGATCAGGCGTCAGAACCAGTTGATTTAAACTCCTTAAATAAATTTTTCACCAATATAGCAGATAATTTAAGCAACAAACTTCCTAAACTAGACAACGACCAGACGTATTTAACTCATACTAAGAACTATCCTACATTTAGATTCACAGAAGTAACTTTTAACCAGGTAAGAGAAGTTTTTAGCAAGCTGAAAAGTAAGAGCAGTCAGGACCACTTTGGTATTTCCATGAAAATTTTAAAATAAGTAAAAAATATTATTTTATTCCCACTTACCCATCTAATAAACGAGATTATTAAGAAGGGTTCATTTCCAAATACAGTGAAACCTCTCCTTGCGGACACTTCTATTAAGCGGACACTCCCTTTAGGCGGACAAATTTCTTGAAACCAAGATTTTCCCTATTTCTTTACATGTAAAATTCACTCCTATAACCGGACACTCTAATAACCGGACGCGGACAATTTTTTTTGGTTAAAAAATTCTAAAACCTCCCTTAACCGGACGCGAACTTCTGACAACAGAACGGAGCGCTGCCCGACATGGGCATAAATATTGTGTAGTATGTTTGCAGCAACGCACCCTGCAGCCGAGGATTTACCTCTTTCAGTATTAATGCGAAGACTAAATAGGGACAATTTGTGTCAGTTAAAATAACATAAAATTTGACAGCTGTTACCGTTATTGTTACTAAGGGCAAAAAAGATATATTTTGGAACATTAAAGACAACAACAGAAACGTTAATTTAGTAGTTTCACACTCCTTCATCTTCTTGTTTATTTATATTTGTTTATTTAATTTCTTAGATTTATGGCTTTTTACAAATCAAACTAGAATTTTAGTAAAAAATTTGATTGCATTAAAAAAAAACAATACAAAAGTAACCTTCAAAAACAACAGTAACAATAAAGGACGGCCACCGTAGGTACCGGACGCCGTTACCTTAAATAACAAAAATAGAGCGAGAAGCTGCTAATGCGCAGACTCAGTAATAACAATAACGGTAACAAAGTGTAAAATATGCGACCCAAAATGTTCCTAATACTTCTTTCGTATTTACAACATATTTTATTCGGCGGGACTGCTGTGTTTTATTTTTATTGTTCAGTTGGGTAGTAATAGATTTCTTTGAAATTGCGTCCAGTAAAAAACTTCTTAGTTTACGTAAAAAAATCAAAGTTGTTAACATTTCGGAGAAAGAACATCTATCAGCAGGAAAGATCGCTAAAAAATTTAATATCGGAAAAACTGAAGCAGCGGGAATTGGTAATAAATATATATTAAAATTTCGCAGTTCCCTCTTATAAGCGGACACCTCCAATAAGCGGACAAAATCGACGGAACCGTGAGTGTCTGCTTAAAGGAGGTTTCACTGTATTTTAAAAATATCAAAGTCTTTCCTATACATAAAGGTGGGGAAATAACCGAAAACAACTTTCGACCTATATCTATGGTGCCTTGTCTGCTAAAGTCATAGAATCAATATTAAAAAACCAAATTAACACTCACTTTGAAGGGCATAATCTTTTCTTTAGTCAACAGTGTGGTTTTAGGGCAAACAAATCTACTGACTCTACAATAACAAAGCTCAGTGAAAAACAGACAAAATTTAAATTAATTTAATGTTCGTTTTATTAAAATTGAATGTAATTTAAGTTAAGATGATGTGGCGTTTGCAAGAAGGACTTCTTCGACACTTTGATTATGATTATGGTCGCTAAGACCGAAATGCGTCAAGGGTAAGAAATACAGACTGCATTTTTGCTAAAAACGTAGTTTTATTTCGCCACTAAGAATTCAGTGTGGAGCAAAGGACCCCAACTCACTATACATCTAAATAACAAAGCTGGTCCAGACCATTATCAAGGGCCAGGAAAGTGGCAGATTTACCTGTGCCACTTTCTGTGACATCACCAAGGGATTTGATTGTGTTAATCATGCTACCCTAATAACAAAACTAAACTACTATAATTTCGATAGCTGCAGCCAAAATTTAATTAGTTCCTTTTTGTCTCAAAGAACACAATATATTAAACATAATCATGAATGCTCTAGCACACTACCGATAAACAATGGTGTAGTTCAGGGTTCCGTTATCGGACCTACCCTTTTTTTGATATATATCAATGATTTGCCGGACGCTTTAATCAATAGTTGGTTGGCTTTATTTGCTGACGATACTACTTTTTTAACAGATAAAGAAAATCTTGGCGAAGCGCTAGACGCCGCTAACAACGAACTAACTAATGCTAAAATCTGGTTCACAAAAAATGGTCTAACTCTTAACGATAAAAAGACAGTTTCTTTAACTTTTTCGCAAAGACCCATAACAGGAGTAGAAAATGGTGATAGTGCAAAATTTCTGGGCATGTTGTTAGATCCCAGGTTGAGTTGGAACCCCCACATAGACCAGTTGGCCAACAAAATATCTAAAAATATTTTTGTCATTCGTAGCTTGAAAGGCACGATTAATACTAACATTTTGATTACGGCATATCACGCGTTAGTCGGTTCTCATCTGCAGTATGGAATAATTAGCTGGGGTCAGGCCTCCGCTGCCTCTAGAATTTTTGGATTACAGCGCAAATCATTAAGAATAATCTCAGGCCTGAAATATAGGGAGGATGTCAAGTCGAAATTCTCCGAACTAAAAATCCTCACCTTGCCTTGCATATACATGTATAAATGTCTAATCTACGCCTATGAAAATCAAAATTCCATCTTACATTCTTGTGAAGTTCACTCCTACCTTAGACCTGATTTTTACCGCTTGAAAGCAAGTAAGACAGGGTCCAATTACTTTTGTATCATTTTTTTAAACAAATTATCAAAGGAAACAAAAAACCACACATTCAATAAATTTAAAATAAAAATCAGGGACTTCTTGATAAAAAACTCATTTTACAATTTTGATGAGTTTCTTTCCTTTCCTGACATGAATCAGTATATTTAGCCAAAGAAAAGTTTAACCTCTATCTACACTTATGTTATTTTTGTTTAACTTTGTAGAATGTCTATATTTACATTGTCTATGTTAACTATATTTTATCATTATTTTAGCTATACCAGGCATTATTAGTATCTGGCGTATTATGTATATTACGATTTGTAAATTAAGTTCTAGGCAAACTATCTTTTTTTGTTTGACAAAGTGTATACATTTATTGTAATGTTTATAACATGTTTAATAAATCCAATGAAATGAAACTTTCGAGATAAAAATTCCGTTGAAAATTTTGATGTACAATGCATAGGGTGTTCCTTGGACCACTACCATTGCATTAAAATCAGTGTATTTTTTTTGTGCCTCGGTGTATACGAGTTTTTATGTAATATAATGGTTTTTCCATCATTTTTATGCAAAAAAGTTATACTGCTTTAAAGTCGCTCAGAGCAACGGTTTTTGATATTTTTGCATTTAAAGTTTATATTGCATGTGAGTGATATGCCTAATTTATGTATGATACTTTCTTCAAATCTTTCTACTAATTAATATTTTTGCATAAACTAACCAGCCTGTAGGTGTTTTTAAAATTTGCAAGACGATTCCGTTGAAAAATGTGATGTACAATGTACAGGGTGTTCTTTGGACCACTACCATTGCATTAAAACCATTAGTGTATTTTTTTGTGCCTCGGTGTATACTTAAATGGAATATTATTTTATTTATTAAATAAATATTAATAACAAGCCTACTATAATAAACATGTTTAAGTTTGATTTACTATTTGTGAATTTTGAAATTTTAACTTAGTTGCTGAGAGCGCCATGCTTAAGAAATTTTATATTTTTTTTAATAAATAATAAAATATTACTTTTTTTAATAATTAATTTTTTTTTTTTAACAATAAAAAAATACTTGCATTAATAAAGTATACGTACTTACCATTTTTAAAAAAACTAATACGAAGAGGTTTTTGTTCCTCATTAAAAACATGGCCCTACGCAGTTGCAATAACGGACAATAACTTACAATTGTTTTAACACACTGATGATAATTCAAGAACCACGCTGTATATTTTTTCACTTAATATTTTTTAAGAAAACTTAAAATCTTAGAATGCTATAAAAAAGTATTAATATGTATCAAGTAAGTAAGAATTTAATCAAAAATCTTTTACCCATACAATAAAAACTTCTAATTTAAGTACCTTAAAAACCGTTGCTCTAAGCGACATCTAAAAGCTATAACTTTTTTACTTAAAAAAAACTAAAAAATAAATGTTTTTAATAGAATCTTGTATACACCGCGGAACAAAAACGTTAAACCTATTTTAATGTAACGGTACCGACCTAGAGAACACCCTGTATATTATTTTTATTTTTTTTTACCAAAATTAAATTGTCCATGGCCAAAAACCACTAAACCCAATTTTTTGTGCAAAATTATTAATAAGTATAAATAATTGAAGAAAGTATCATACATAAATTAGGCATATCACTCACATGCAATAAAAATTTTAAATGCAAAAATCTCAAAAACCGTTGTTCTGAGTGACTTTAAAACAGTATAACTTTTTCATATAAAAAGGATGGGAAAACCATTATTTTACATAAAAACTGATATACACCGACGCATAAGAAAAATACACTGATTTTTATGCAATGGCAGAGGTCCATAGAACACCCTGTACATTGTACATCAAATTTTTCAACGGAATCGTCTTACCAATTTTAGAAAAACTCACAGGCTGGTTAGTTTTTGCAAAAATAATAATTAGTAAAAAAGTTATTAAAGAAAATCAAATTGAAAAAATAAAGTTTAACACCCTGTATCTCGGTTAATACGAACTTTTGGATTAAAGTAAGTATGGCTAAATCGTAATATTTTGACCCAAGAAATCTACAGTTTAACGATGTACCATTAGTTCTGGGACACCCTGTATAAATGGTCGTAGTCGAAATAGTATTGCCAATGTTTGTGCAGTGCAAAAGTTCGGACTTTGTGTCTAGTTTACTTTTAGTAAATGGATTTAAAAAAAAATAATTTAAACTTTTTTATTATTTTGTTATCTGTAAAAATTACTAAAAAATCTGACCTGAAAATTCCCTAAAAAAGAAAATTCCCTGCAGTTGGGAACATACTGACTTGAGGTCCTTTGATTTGCGTAAATATTATACCTGTACCAAATAAGTTCATCTGCTTAATAATTCCAATGACCTCCTGACCTGAACTGTCCTGGCTAAAATTCAAATATTTCAGCGAAATCTACATTGTGTTCTGAATAGTTATGGGCTGTCCATAAAATTAAATTATTCTCTAGTTCCTATGACCCCTTTAAGTTGGCAAAAAACTCGCATTCATATTATTTTCTGTCACGTTTTGATATTAGAATTTTTCGAGCTTTTTTTTGTAATATACAGGTGTATATGTTCTAAAAATAGTCTTTTATTAAAAAAAAATATGTTTCCCTTCCGTGAATTAACCTGTTTTGTATTTTTATGATCCAAATAAGACCATTATAGGTTTTATTTTTAAGTTATACATATTAAGGGAAAAAATTAAAATATGCTTGTAAGTATCGGGCTATACATTCAGATAATATTTTAGTATATTTACATTTTAAAATAAAAAATTAAACATTATGTAGGGCAGGTACCCTGACCGATAAGACACGGGAATTAAATACGAAGTCCGGTGACGTAGCTTTTAAAAAACTTTTTATTTGAAAAGACTACAAAAAATACTTATAACTAAAATGACCAATACAACTTGTAAAAGTATAATGATACCTAATTAGACCATTTGGGTGCATATATAAACTTCAATGTACGGCGTCAGCAATATATTTGTTATTACAAACAAGATGAGATGTTATTATTCCAGGGATATTACTCCTCCACCCTTAGTTTCGTCAACGTCCTCGTTGATGAGTTTTTGGAGAACCCTTAAGGGAATATTTTTTGTCTTTGAGGTTTTTTGTTTTCGCCAAAAATAGAAAATAAAAATAAATATCAAGATTACTGCCAAACATAAAGTTAAGATAATGTAATTTTGGCTTTCAAAATTAAGTTCCTGTAGGACTAAAGGATCCAAAAGGTCTTCCTGCATTTTTTGCGGGTTTTCTAAATGTCTTATCTGCAAATTGATAGACAAGTTTGTTTCAGGAAGCTTTATTATATCTGGCAATGAAACAGAAATGTTATTTATTGATAATGAATATTTATTTTGATTAATTATTATGTCACACTGGCTGTTAATAAGATAACAGTTTTGAAGTGTGGTTTTCTGAAACTGGAAGCAATTTTCGTAAATTGTTTCGGAGTTTTTTGTACAGAAAAGTAGACCACTTTTATAAGTTAAAGTGTGAATTTGAAAATTATTTTTTACTGTGGCGAAAGGGCAATTTTTTGGTAAAAGGCAACTATGTGCAATGGGGTTGAAACAAATCCAATTTGAGTTAATTTCAGAGCATTGCTGATACCATAAATTGTTACAATAGTATTTACTGGGGCTAATTAATATTTTTGATTCATTATTAGGTATTGGATAAACTATCTTAAGACTACAAGAATATTTTTCAAAGATTGGTATTTTCACTACAATGATTGACATATCTTTTAACAGAATAAGGCCAGTTTTACATATAAGGGTTAATTCTGACAGGTGTTTTAGTGGCCATAGAGAATTTTTTGGATAATGAGCTGTCAAATATTGCCAAATTTCCCTAATTTCATTGACATTCGAAATTTCTAAATCTAAAGTTTGCAGATGCGCAAAAGATATCATTCTCAGCATTTTTTCCAAAAATTTGTTTAGTTTTGAGATTTGTAAAATTTGGTTTTGCATACTGAGTAATAACGTGATTTCATTATTCAATTTTAAAATTTCGAAGCGAATGCATTTTGCGTTTTTATTTATAATGTTTACATTTTCCTGGAATTTGTTTATAATATTCCCGGCAAATGAACTAAGGTCATTTATCTTGTGCATCGTGTTAATTTGATTTTGTTTCAGTATTTGTAAGTTCTGCGTTATTGTGTCTAGGTCGGTATTATCTAGGTTTCCTGTGACAAATTTAATACCGCTTCCCAGTAGGTTGAATAAACCACGTTTCTTTCTAAGTTCATTGTTTTCTAAAGAATTTAGTTTTTCATAAGTATTGTACGTATCGTTTAAGCATGATTCAAGGAATTGAAATTGTATTTTTAATAAAGTATTATTAACTTGATTGACTAAAGGGGATAAAAATAGGGAATTAGTAGTAAAAAGTTGGCTTAGAGACGTTTTAATTTTTGTCATATTAAAAGGTATGTACATAGTATGATAATGGCTTACAACTAAAGAAGGAGAGATTTCTTCGGTGTAGAATCCATTATTGTCCAATCTATTGACCTGAAGGGCCTGGTTGAGGTTCGTCAATGTCAGGAGGGACAGGATCAGGAACCTGGAATGATTTAGGTTTTTTCCTGAGTCTTTTTATTTTTCTGACATGTGTGTTAATTGGTTTAGTTTTTGAGATACCAGTTATAACATTTTTATTGACGTTAGTTACTTTGGTAGGGATAAATTGGGGGTTCATTTTATTTCGAAGGGTGTTTTTTCTAAAGATAGTTTGATCTTTTTGAATTTGAGGGGGCTCTTCGGTGTTTTTATTTTGTTTTTGTGTGGTGTGTAACTGTTTTTGATATGCTTTTTTGAAAACTTGATCGTGAAAAGGTATTAGTTCTTTCTTTCGTTGTTCATTATATTGTTCAAAAAGAGTGAGGTCGTTATTTATGTTTGGTTCGTTCACATAAGGGCCATATAAAATTGAAAAGGGGGAACAACCGGTAGTAGAGTGAATACTTTGGTTATATATTAAGATGGCTGACGTCATTATGTTTTGAGGTGTCTCATCGGGATTTTGCATTTTCAAGATACGTAATTTTTCTAACAAAGTTGAATGTAACCTTTCGATGGGGCTATTAGAAGAGGAGTTAGCGGGTGTTGTATAATGTAAATCGATACAAAATAGTTGACAGAACTCTTTAAGGAGATTGTTGTCAAACTCAGTTCCTTTATCTGTCACAATTTTTTGACAGGTGTTATGGTGGGAAAAATAATGTCTTAATTTGCTAAGAATAGTAACGGCGTTTCGATCGGAGATAAAATAAGCTTGTGCATATTTTGAAAATGAATCAATGATAGTTAAAAATTGACAATTTGAAAATCGAAAAACGTCCATATGAAGAGTTTTGAAAGGTTTTTCGGCCAATAAGGGTCCTTCATATGCTATTTTGTAAGGGTGTCTTTCGTACTTATTCTGTAGGCATATTTCGCAGGTGTTTATAAAGTTGGTAATAGAGTCTCTTAGTTTAGGCCAATAATATTTTTGTTTTAAATGATTGTAGGTTTCAGTTATGCCGTTATGATTAGATTTGTGGTAATTTGCTATTATTTCTGTTTGCTGTTCGGTATTAATGACATCTGTTACATAAATGTTTGAAAAAATAAGTTTTGCATGAGGGTTTAAAATTGAGCTAACTATTCTTTGAAATTCGAGTTTGAGTTCATTATTTGGGATATAAACCGTGAAAAGTGAATCGGGTTTTACTATTTCTTTTAAGATTTTAAGAATGCATCCTTGTTGCTGATCTTTGTTTATTCGCACAAAGTTATGATTTTTCTTAAACGGGTTTGTATGGAAATGTTTGTATTCTTTACCGTAATCGATTATTAATCGATTAGTTGCGTAATTTAGGGGTAATTCTGAAATCGGTAGGTATTTTCCGTCTGTGTCGTTGTTCGAGTGAACGGTGACGTCAGAGTCGTTATCATTCTGAACTTTGTCAGTTTCAATTGGTTGAGAAGGATTTAAGTTTGATGTAGATGGTTTTGTCATTTCATTAAGGCGAGTTAGGTTGGTTTGTGTTTCTTGGTAAATTTCGTTAATGACGTAATCGGAGAGATTAAAATCGGTTAGGTCCGCAACTGAGTGATCGACGTTAGGGGATATAGACATGACGTCATTTGTTTCGTGGGTGTTGATGTCTATTCTTGAGAGTGCGTCAGCAACGACATTTTCTTTGCCTTTTTTGTATTTTATTTCGAAGTTGTACTCCTCTAGTTTAAGTTTCCAACGAATTAAACGGGAGTTTGGCTCTTGAATTTTTGACAGCCAAACTAATGGATTGTGATCGGTTTCTATGGTGAATTTTTGTCCGTAAAGATAAGGTCTAAAGTGTTTTGTTGATTCTAGAATAGCAAGGAGTTCTTTTTCTATAGTAGAGTAGTTTTTCTCGGCTGAATTTAAAGTTCTGGAGTAATATGCGATCGGTTTATTATTTTGCGAAAGGACAGAGCCTAGAGCTATGTTTGAGGCGTCTGTCGTAAGTATAAAGGGTTTTGTAAAGTCGGGATATTGAAGAACGGGAGAGTTTGTTATAAGTTCCTTACATTTTTGAAAAGCATTTTGATATTCCTGATTTTTAATATTAATTTCGCTCCCTTTTCGTAGACATCGCGTGAGAGGAAATGTAATTTTAGAAAAGTTCTTTATGAATCTGCGGTAGTATCCTACGAGACCTAAGAAAGATTTTATTTCTTTTTGTGTTCTAGGTATAGGGTAACGTATGATCGCGTCGATTTTCATTGGATTCGGTTTAATACCTTCCGGCGTTATGATATGCCCTAAAAATGCAACTTCTTTTTGTAGAAACTCTGATTTGTCTGGCTGTATTTTTAGGTTTACTTCTTTTAATTTTTTAAATATGATTCTAATATGATCAATGTGTTCTGATAAAGATTTTGAAAATATGACTACGTCATCCATGTAGACAAAGCAGAATTTGTACAGGTAGTCCCTAAGGACTTCGTCCATCATTCTTTGGAATGTGGCGGGGGCGTTTTTTAAGCCAAAAGGCATGCGCAAGTATTCAAAATGGCCGTTATTAACTGTGAAAGCAGTTTTCTCGATGGATTTAGGATCCATTTCTATTTGGTGAAAACCTTGGGCAAGGTCAAGGGTCGTGAAGTAGGTACATTTTCCTAGATTATCCAGGATCTCGTCTATTCTTGGAAGAGGCCACTTGTCCTCAATAGTTTCATCGTTCAAGCGGCGGTAGTCGATGACTAACCTAAATTTCTTCTTTCCAGAAGCATCTGCTTTTTTTGGAACTATCCAAACAGGTGCAGAATAGGGAGAAATGGAGGGACGAATGATTTTATTGTCAAGAAGCTTTTGAATTTGACTTTGAATTTCAGCATTCATTGCTGGAGGATGTCGAAAAGATTTAACATAGATAGGACGGTCGTTTGTCGTGCGGATAAAATGTTTAGTTTGACTTGTAAAAGAAAGGTCACAATTTTCGTTATACATAATGTCTTTGAATTCCTTACAAAGAGGCAAAATTTTAGATTTTTCAAGAGGCGTGAGATGATCTAGTCTTAATTGTGTGTCAGGGTCGAAGGCTGTGTTGTATTGATTAGGGGGGTCAATTATATCGAATTGTTCTTGAGGTATGACCTTGACTCGATCGTGAAAGTTAATATTGACGTTTGGGTTTGGATTGGGGATTTTGCAAAAACCGTTTTCGATTTTTACGAGACTGTCGGGAATAATGTGATCATTTATAGAAAAAGAGGGCAAAAGTGCAGTGCCTTTTTTGTAATTGACAGGGACTATCAAGGAATTGACATGAAAATTTTGAATCGGCTGCTTTAAAGGTTCGTTATAGGCTAACGAAAAAGGAATGTTAATTTTGTTTAAAGTTAATATTCTATTTTCAAAGTCGACTATACCGTTTAAATTTTTAAGGTCTCTTGAGCCTATTAATGCATCAAAGTCCTTATGCCAGTCTAAAACACGCATTTTAAAATTTTCGTTTATTCCTAGTTCTTGTAATAAATTTAATTTTAAATTTTGATTTTCTTTGTATGTCTTTCTGCAGGCAGTTACTTCAAAAGGTTCAAAAAATATATTATCGGGGTACATTTTGGCTATTTTTGGGGAGATTATAGAGTCTGAGGCTCCTGAATCGATAAGAATTGTTATTTGCGTTTTTGGTAAATAAAAATATGGTAGTTCGATTTGTCGGGCAACGTTATTTAAGTCGACGGGGGATCCAAGGCTGTTTCCTGAAAATTTTCGCTTGCGGCGTTTGTTTGTAAATTATGTTCGTAAGAGCAGTTTTCTTGTTGGCTAGTGGGTTCTTCGTTATAAAAATGAGGATCGTAAAAATAGTCAGGGTTTTCTTCACTATAATTATTGTAAGTTTGATTTTCACAGGTTTGTTCGTAGGTTTGTTCGTAGTTTTGTTCGTAAGTTTGTTCTGGGTATGTTTCTACATTTGTCAAAAATCCTGAGGGTTTAAAAATTCCTGAAGGTCGATTGTATGGGGGTCTTTGATAGTGTTGCCTTGACGGACCAATTGTTGATGTCGACATAGGGGTTGGCTTGTCTAAAATGGGTTTATTTTGTGGGGCGAAGGCGTTAGTTGGTCTTCCAAAATTTTGAAAATTTTGAGGTTGATTTTGAAAAGGTCTAGGTTGATTAAAATTAAAGTTAGGTTGTCTAAATTGAGAGTTAAAAGGTGGATTAAAATTAAATTGTCTGGTAAACTGAGGGTTCGAAAAAGGTTGCATAAACGGGTTAAAACGTTGTTGGGGTGGTTTTGGTCTTATTTGATTAGTTTGGGGGTTGCGATTAAAATTTTGGTTTTGTCTAAAGTTATTGTTGGGTTTTAAAAATGAATTATTTCCTTTGTGCAAGTTCGAGTTATTACTTGTAAAATTGACTTGCGCTTCTACTATGTTATTACTCATGACGTCCTTGTAGGCTTCGTCTAAAGTTGCAGGAGTTTTAAGCATAAGAAGCGTTTTTAAAGAGTCTGGGGAGTTTGCGGTCAAAATTAAAACAGATACTTTTTCTACTTGAGATATAAGCAGTAACTTTTGTGCGTTATCTGCTACTTCACATTGAATTTTTCCAAAAATTCTTTGGCAAAAGGCCTTAAGTCTATCGATAAACTGCAAAATGTCTTCGTTTGCGTCAATTTTAATGTACTGAAGTTCTTGCATCAAAATTTCGTGATTAATTGGATCACCAAATTTTTGTCTTAAAGCTAACTTAATTTTTTCAAAAGTATTTAAATCTGGCCTTTCTAATAGAAAATTTTGAGCTTTGCCTACCAGTTTCGATTTTATGGCAGACAGGACCAATTTTTGTTGCTCAATAGAATTACCAAAATAAAGTTCATAAAATTCTTGTACAGAAATCAAAAAACTTTCTAAATGGGATTGACTGCCATCAAATGTGGGCAACAATGACGTGTAAAATTTAAGATTTTCCATTGTGTTAGAAAGTTCTTCGTTTTGTAAAGTGTTATCTAATTGGTTACTACTAACGCTACTTAAACTACTGTTAAAACTAGTGTTTAAATTTGCAAAATTTAAAGAATCAAAATTTTCTAAAAATCTATTTTCTAAATTATTTTCAGTATTTTCTTCTAAACTTTCTTCTATACTTTCTAATTGCTGTTGAGTGTCTAGTCTCGATGTCGACTGACCACTTAAATTTCTTAAACTACTTTGCAAACTACTTATTTGCTCAAAATTTAAATTTAAAGACGGTTTCTTCAAACTTGCTAGATAGTTTTCAATTTCAGTTTTAACGTTTTCTTTCTTATTTTCTGCTCCTAATCCTAGTTTTGTTTTGTTCTTTTCTAAAATATTCTTTAATCGCCTAGGCATCAAGAAAGTCAAAAAAACTTACATAACAATCGAGGATAAATCCATAAGGCTTGTTCTGTAGAGGTTACGCCACCAAAAGGAATCCTATAAATGGGGGTTGACTTTAGCTTTTCTGCCTATGACACCGGGCTCAGTAGGGATGTGTCGTTGGTTAGGCTTTTGGCTTCGGCGAGACTCATACAACACGGTAGACGTCACTAGCTTCAACTCCAGGCTTTATTCCACAACACTTCTTTACGTTCGACGTCGTAAAAGGTATTTTCTTTTAAGAAAAAGTTCACAATTCGTACGGGACGTAAAGTTCGGTTTGAATAGCGCACTAAGACTTAAAAGTCACTTTCGTACAACGGAAAACCGATAAAGGACGAAATCGCACTATCCTGTTCGCAGCGCCAATTAAATACGAAGTCCGGTGACGTAGCTTTTAAAAAACTTTTTATTTGAAAAGACTACAAAAAATACTTATAACTAAAATGACCAATACAACTTGTAAAAGTATAATGATACCTAATTAGACCATTTGGGTGCATATATAAACTTCAATGTACGGCGTCAGCAATATATTTGTTATTACAAACAAGATGAGATGTTATTATTCCAGGGATATTACTCGGGAAAGAGCAAACCCATCCAAACTTTAAATTTATTTGGAATGTTGTTTGGCAATAACATAAATAATAAATATCGTATAAAAATTTAACAGATAAATAAAAGAATATATTAATTGACAAAAATATTCAACGGAATAAGACAAAGCTATATTTTACTATAAATATTGAACTGTCTAAGAAAGAAGTTGATCAAGGATTTAAAATAGTCGCCGTGCTGCATACCATGGCCGGCAAGTTTTTTTATGTTTTTCTCTAAGTTTTACTTTGGGACTAGGTTGGAAATCGGCCGATCATAACATAGCTTATTAGTTTTTTAAGGGCCGGTTTTTCATTAGCGGTTAATTATAACTTAAGTTTAAACTTTTCACCACCTATTGTTAGCTCTAACTCTTGGTGTAACCTTGAATTAAATTGTCTCACCGTTCAGAGTGCGGGTTTAGCGACTTGACCCTTGGTATAACCTATAAAAAGAAGCTACATATACTTTTTCGTTTTATTTTTTGTTTCCAATTTTTTCCTTCATAATAATCTTTGGAAATAGGACTTTTCGAGGGACTCAAACCCTTCGAGACGAAGACATTTATGTTTCGAAATATTTGATGAAAAGGACATTTTTACAAAATTTAGATTAAGCAAGAGACCTTTACATTGTCGAACAAATTGAAGAATCCCTGGAGCCCCCTACTGATAGGCAAGATAAAAAATTTTAACATTCTAGGATGTTGCTTTAGTTTTTAAACTAATTTTAAACATTAGATTTTGCAACACACAACAGGCTGAAAATGAGATTTTGCACATAAAACAACGGTATATTGAACAAAAATTAGAACTGGAAAAAACATTAAAAACTTTGTGGTTATGAAACCTTTGCCTGTTTTCGACCAATCAAATATATGGTGAAATTGGCCACATAGTAAACAGTGTAACCAACGCAGGGTTTGTTAACCACAAGTTAACCCTAGGTTAAAATTTACACTGAGTTGGTTAATCCCTCAGAGTTACTCGCAATTGAGAAACCGGTCCTATTAGTAATAAATATACTAACTTGTGAGTAAATACTTTTATATTTATATGTGAATTATGCTTGAGGTGTTTTATGTCGGCTTACAAAAAATTACGTGCGATACACGACCAGAAACCGAGTTTACAGGGCTCCCCAGTTTTACAGGTCTCAGCTGCAGCTCACCCTGTCGACCGTTAAAGTTCTCGGTTCCGGTCTAGTAACGCTATTAGCTATTAAGTAAAAATATTACTTAAAGTACAGTTTGATTTCCCATTTTCAATAGCAATACAATTTTAGAATTACATATCAGTGCTCGTTTATTTTAAATTATTTTATCAAAACTGATGGGTAATATTTGTTCGCTGTTAATTAGGTAATTAATTAAACAATGTAATTATTAGCGCCAACCCGCAATTTTATTCAAAAATAATTAAATATTCATGCATAGTGCGTTTATTATTTTAGCTTATTAATTTAGATGTACGAATTGATTCTGATACAATAAAATTGCTTGATGCACAAAATATAAAATATGATTTTTTTAAAGTTTTATACTTTTTTTACAAATAAAATAATAATAACATGACGACGAAATTTTTTTATATAAGTATAGATGCAAACTTTTTTAATTTCACACCTTATTAAAAAAAGAAGATTCCTAGATTTTTTAAATAATTTTCTTAAAAATCAGAACAGAAATTGAAATTTTTGTGGTCATGCAGCACAAAAGCAAAAAATTACCAATATAACAAATTTATCAAAAAATCATATTACTTATACTTACTTTTTTACCTTTCATGCTATTTTGCTTAACAATTATGTTTTTTCGTTAGCCAAACTGCTCATGTATCACAATTTCTTATGTCTTAAGAGCTAAACACAATAACATAATAAAATTTTATCAAATTCGGATGAGGTCTATGGTTCCATGTATTTGGTGCGGGGTTCTTTATAATTGTTATACATAGTGATTTTTTAAAGTGCGTACCAACATCTGTCAAAAATACATCAACAAAATGTCATAGGGCCATAAAAGTACTTTTTAAAGAAAAAGCATGCAAGTTTAGAAAAATACAGATAGTTAGGAGCCTAAGAAGGAAATTTAGGGTCTTGTCTGTATTTTCGCATACCGTGATGAAATTCGGCACAGATTTAGTAAAATAACAATTTATGGTTTTTTTACCTTATAGCTATGTAGCTTTTACATCTAAAAAATCTATACAAATTAAAGGTTGAAAATGTTTTTCTTAAAGGGGTGGGGGATTAGAAAAAGGAAGGAGGATAAATTGTTAAAATCTTTTTTCGTCTAATGTGGTCATGTGGGGTATCGATTTCTAGGTAATTTAGTATTCTAAACCAAAAAAATATTACCTGAGTCTTCAATCCTTTTTGATATGTCAAAAACTGACACCTTAAATGTAGCTGTTCTGAGATTTATGGGAGGGATTTAGAAATACCCAATATAGCCTAACTTAATAAAATATCATAAATTACGTAAAAGTGGATAGAATTTTAGAATTTTAATGTATAAATATAAACTGCCAATTCTTGGGCATAAACCTATAATATAAGTACAGAATTCATGGGCGCACCCAGGGAGGGGCTGCCCCCCCCCCAAACCCAAGATTTTTTTAGATATTTTCCACATATATATCATATATAACAGATAAAATAGCATCAAATAAGATATTATGAGGCCTCGACCCCCCTCCCTCCAGAGGCCTCGGGCCTCCCCAAGACATATTTCTGGGTGTGCCACTGTATAATTGCATCCTGTTTGAGGTTGGGTGTCAGAAGTAATAATTATTAAGGTTTGTTAACATTCTTATTATTTTTTTTATCAATTATTAATAGTTTTTTACTTTCTGTTTTTTAATATACTATGTACGCTTTTAAAAACTGTATTATTTAGAAAATGATAAGTCGTAAGTTAAGTTGCTAATATCCTTTACTTCGCTTAAATTTCAAATTGACAGCAGCACAAATCACAAACATACCCTGCATGTTTTAATGTTTCTAACAGCTACATCCTATATATGTGATTAACAGTGTTTAACTTTCTACTGTATATTTTCTCATATTAAAAGTGCTGTGAATAATTGTAGAAATAAAATATTTTTCAAATATATTGCTGAACAGCTTCTAACTTTTCGTTAATTTTAAGACATAATTTAAAGTTCACTATAATTAAATATTAATAAGGTGTTACTAAAAGTTCAAAAATTTTATGTATTAGTGTGTTTAAGGTGAATTATAAATGTTTAAAAAAATATATATCTTGACAAAAGAAATATCCTGTAATTTAGCAGGTATTTGAAACTGCATAACGGCTATGACCAAAAGTTTGAGACTACTACTTTTTATTTCATTTTTTTAATATCACTATGTATCTTTATCTTTATGCATATTACAAAAGTATAAATAAATAATGTAAAAATGACAGTAAAGTAGTTGTTGCCCAGTATAAAGTTTAGAAAATAGTAATGATGTAGTGCTTATCACAAGAATAAAGTACGGTAAATGGTTTATAAAGAAAAATAATAATATAGTGATTTTTGAGATCCTAATTTAATATATCTAAAGTTATTTGAATTTCCATCAGTAACTTTATTGTGTATTTACTTTATTACCACCCTATTCAAATATTTTTATTTTAGAAAATGGAAGCTGTACAAATATTGTTGTAATGTGCTGACTTTGAATTTTGTATATTAATTTGTAAGGTCGTCATAAAAAAAACTACTTAAAATGATCATAAAACTTTACTTAGTTATAAAAACACCTTGTATTTTTACCTACCTATTTCTTTTTTGTAAAAAATAAAAGAAATTTTTACCTACTTTTTTACTATATGTATATATACAGGGTGTCCCAGAGCACCTGTCCACCCCTTTTAAAACCTACGGGATGGATTTTTTCAATGATCTAAAAAAGTATGGTAGCAACTTCGAGGATGCTCCTTTAATTGGTGGTATTTTCAAATTCCAGCGCTGACCAGAAGTGGCCTTTTCAGGCCTAAAGTCCGTTTTTGAATAGGGATGGACATAATTTTGCAACGGATTCGGGTTTTACCCAAGAAAATACGCACCTTTTATTTGAAATATTTTTTTCTTAAACGTCATTATTTTTGTAAATACATGCCCATCCCTATTTGAAAAAGGGACTCCAGGCCTAAATAGGCCACTTCCGGTCGCCTCTGAAAGTTAAAAACACATACAATCAATCGAAAGAGCGTACTCGAGTAATTTTTTAGATCATTAAAAAAATTCCCTGAGGTTTTAAAAGGGGTGGACGGGTGGTCTGAGACACCCTGTATATATATGTATATATATATATATATATATATATATATATATATATATATATATATGTCTAGCGGGGCTTATGGGGACACAAAAATTTTGCACTTTTCTGGATATATATTTGTTATATATTTTATATAGAACCTATATATACACGAATTTTTGAAAAATATTGGTTGGTTCATTATATATACATTTTTGGTAATTTGTGGTTTATGAGGACACAACATATTTTGAATCTGAGGCCGTGATAATTTTTACGCAAATTCAAATTCTTTTAAAATAATGAAGTTAGGAAAGCAACGTCGATTATGTCACCTAAAATATTGTTAAAAAAGTGGTGATAATACGATTTCAATTTAGTTATGGTGGCTAGGAGGAGGCAAGTGGACCCGACGGCCAATTGGCCGCGGTGAGTCGGCGGCGACAAATTTTCCCATTGATCTTAAAAACGACGAAAAAATTAAATTTTTACTCATTTTATATGATTTTTGGTATTATATACCTATATGCGGGAAATTTCTAAAAACTGAAGTCTTTTATTATTATGACCGTAAAAGTTATATTACTTTTTTAACTTGAGCCAGTTTTTTTATGGTCGGTTCACCCTCACAAACTATATTAAATTAACTCAAATTTGTAAAAAAAAATGTTTTTTTACTTGAGAAGGTTCTTAAAGGCCTAAAATATAATGTTTATAAAAAATACAAGTGAAGGACTTCGGAATAACTGTAAAAATCGAGAAAATGTCCTCTTAATTTCGTATAATTTGGCTCCAGATCAGTTAGTTTAAGTTTAATCTAATCTAATTTGCGAGGCTGAACGGACCTTAATTTTACTTGTGGCGTAAATGTTTTTTTATTTTCAGTAATTTTTGGCTGTAATGTCCGTTTTTCTCAAAATAATTTATTTCGTACCTACTTTTCGCCTGTTGCACGAGTTTTTACATTTTTTGCGGACCTAGGTAGGTACTTATTTTATGATGCAACCGTGAGATATGTAAACTCCCTCTAGAGTTACGCTTCTGAAGATCTGGCTAAAACGTATTTGTGCAGTGGCGTACCCAGAAATATCTTGGGGGTGGCCGACGCTAGTGTGCGGGGGGGGGGGGGAGTGGCAAAGCTTTATGATGTCGTATTTAATGCTATTTGTTTTTATTCTTAAAATATATATATATATATGGAAAATTAGGTTTGAAGGGCTCGGATCCCGACCACCCCCTCCCCCTGGGTGCCCATGTTTGTGTATGACTTATTTTAAAAAAAACAAACTTATCAAAGTCAAATTTATTTAGGTCAAAACAAAAGGATGGAAAAGGTATCACACCTCTATTTTCTAGCATTGTGTAGATGCAAATACCATCCATGTGTTTATCCAGTAGCGTAGCGACCTAGCCCCGGGCCCGTCTTCCAAAACGTCCAACCAAAATTTTTACCTGGCAACTCTGCGATGCCTGGCCCGTGTTCCCCGAAGACACGGAACACTGCTGGCTACGCCACTGTTTATCCATACTTATCCGAAGTAGGTACAGAATTAGAAAGTCTAATCAAAGCCTTATAGTATACAAAGGCCTAAATTTGAAAGAAGATAGCTGTTCTTATAATGTGAAATTGTCAGAATAGTGGCCGGCACTATATTCCTGCCTGGCTTTATTGCAATAAGTCCCTATTAAGTCCTATGCTGTTTACCCTCAAAACTAACAAATAAGTCAACCTCTGACCTACAGTGCTGCGATGATTTCAAAAAGAGCACAATGATTAACTGTCAGGATAGGATGGTTTAATTAGATCATAACACTTCGTGATGTTAGGGTTCTTTGTTTTTTTAATTATGTTTACCAAATAACTAATACAAGAGAAACGAAATACTTTTTTCGCTAGTTATAAATTCCATTTATATGTAGGGGAAATTCGGGTATAATTGCATCCTAATTTGATGGTCCTCTGGGGAAATCCCAATATTGAGGAGCTTGCAACATTGTTCCGGTCAGTGTTATTTGTTTTGGAGACGTGGTCGGTGCTATAATCCCATTTTTAATAATATTCAATAGTTATTTGGGGAAACATAATTGATTTTCTATTTTCGTGGATCTTGAATATTCATAGATGGAAAGGTAAAAAGATTTTTTCATAAAACGTAATTGTTTTAAACGTTTTTATGTTTTTTTTAGTTTAGTAATGGGTCTAACCTACAAACACATAATATGAGCCAAATTTACTAAGTAGGATTTTTACGACAAAAAATAGGGTTATACTGTTGGTATATATGCAAAAAAGCTTTATTAATAATTTACACTACTAAATTATTTACATTAGTATATGTTTATTGCCTGACAAAATGGGGGACCAACAAGCCTTTATAGGCCCGTGATGGCGCCGTTGCTATATTATATTTTAAAAATTAATTATTTTAAAAATCATTTTCCAAATCCATTAAATGTTTTCATAACAGTAAAGAACATAAATCTGTCTTAACTTGTTTAAAAATACCATTTTATGTTAAAGTACGAAAAGGGGGCCATCCCGAATTCCCCCTATGTTATAACTAACTAAACTTTTTAAGATTAATTTTTGCCTTGATATTTTTAAGTAAATTTTAGACAAGTTTTATAGCCATGCTGGGGCAAAGTGGTCAGGTTATGTGACCACTTTGCGCCACAAGGCTTTTCAAAAAATAAAACACATTTTTAAGGTGATTTGTATTCCCTTAGAGTAATCTCTAAGATTAAACCTAATGCTACTTCACATTTCCATTAGTTCCTTGGACTAGGTATATGCAATTCGTCTTAGTGAAAACTAATAATGATAAAAAAATAAGTAAAGTTAAAAACTAAAAAAAAACAGTACTTACCTTAGATTAGAGTACCAAAAAATTGAAAAATCGCGATAACTGTTTAGTAGGCCAAAAAAGTTACTATAACCGGGCTTATGCTATTGCTAAAGCACAGTAAAAATTAAAGGAGCCCAGAAAAAATTAAAAATTTAAAAAATATGGTAACAACGGTAAGGTAAGTAAGTAAGATAAACAAACTATTGTTTAGAACACGGGCCCGGGCTATGTCGCTACGCCACTGAGATAAAATAGCGACTGCGCAGCCTCATAAATAACCATAACAAAACAAACTGTCAAATAAGCGTCAAAATATTAAGGGGTTTGCCAAGGGTGACAAATTTCCGACTCCGTCCCTGAACATATTTTAAAACTTTAAAAAGTTTATTATACATATATGCAGCGATGTTAGTGAGGACATATTTAAATAGAAGAGATTATTACATATATGCAACGATGTTAGTGAGGACATTTGTAAAGGAGGTTACTGTATACAGTGCTGGATTAAGCCCAATGTGCATGATACGTAACACTAACAAACTGTTACATTGCCTCGTTTTAAATTGTGTTACATTAGTAAAACACAATAATAATAATAATAAAAAATGCTATTGTCACATTCAATATAGTTCGGGGCCTAAGAGGGAAATTTTGGGGTTTGTCTGCATTTTCGCGTACCGTAATGAAATTTGGTACAGAAGTAGTAGACACCTAGAGATGCCATTTTAGAAGTGGTGCTCCGATGGAGCCCAGTCAGAGAACATATAACATCTAGTTATTTCTTCGATGGCCCAGTGCAGGGCTCAGATACAGGGGCGTACTTAAGGTGGGACAGAAAAGTTTTATAAATTAAATATGAAACCCATTTCGCATACAGTTTTTTGTTTGTTTTACCTTATAGCTGGTAAATCCAAAATAAAGTTGAGAAAACGGTTTTTTGGAGGTGGGGGAGCAAAAGGAAGGAGGACAGACATTGTTAAAATCTTATTTCATTTAAAGTGGTCGCGTGGGGTATCGATTTCTAGGTAATTTCGTATTCTAAACGAAAATAGATATAAATGAAGTCAATACGTCAAACTGTTCACATGATATGTCAAAAACTGACACCTTAAGTGTACCTGTTCTGAGGTCTACGCCGGAGAATATTAAAAACACCTAACCAAGCCTAACCTAATAAAATTTGATAAATTAAGTAAAAGTGGAGTGGTAGAATTTTTGAATTTTAATATACAGGGTTTCAGAGTTAAGTCGGCACTATTACGTACTTCTTTAATATTAGAGCTACAGGGTCGGTTAAATAGACAAAGTTGTGGTATTTTTTCCTCTGATTACGATGGTGATGAACGAAAAGAAAATCAGATGACGAGTAGGTGAGTTATGATAAAAAACCACATTTTTTAAATGGAACACCCTGTGTACAGTTAAACCAATAGAAAGAACAATTGGCTTTAAACAAAAGTTATTTATTGATTTTTTCTCTTAAAGTCAAAAATAACGAAGTTATTAACAACTTTCCTAATCATAGGGGATATGGGCTGTGGTATTTAAATCCATCGAACACTGTCTTTGTTTAGCAAGTCGTTAATATTTTTTGTATTTTTGCCTTTAGGAGAAAAAGTCCAAGGACAATTTTGTTTAAAATTAATTTTTCTATTGATTGAAGGTACTGTGTAACGGGTGTTAAAGTGATTTTTTTTTTAATTTTACTTTTTACTGTAACTCATGAACGCGTTTTTCGACTTTTCTTTTATTTCCAAAATTTTATGCCAATAAAAATTTTTTCATGTTTCAGTGCACTTAAATGGTGCCAAAGAAAAAAAAATATAAATTTTACGTGTTTAAAATTTTTTATATATTGACAAAAGAAACACCCTGTATTTTCTTACCTTCACAAAATTATGTAACACAGTGCACACCACGTTAAAAACACGTGCCTCTAGTTATAACACGTAGTAAAATTAGGAAGGTATCTTAAACTGCATTACCGGTATGAACAAAAATTTGAGACTGTTTACATGTTTTTTTGAATATCACCCTGTATCTTATAACGTATTAAAAAATTACGCAAGCTTAATTTTTTGTGTTATAGCCTGTAATAAGTCGACAAATAGTGCCAAGTTTCATTGCAAAATTCCTATTTACGCAGTAGCTACAGTAGATAATGTAAAAAAACAGTAGAAATGACAGCAAAGTAGTTGTGGCCCATACAAAAATAGAGTCCTATAAATGATTTATAAAGGAGAATATAGTGATTTCAATGACAGGTTTATTTAACATATCTAGAGTTTTTTGAATTTTTACCACTAAAATAAAAAATTACGAAAAACTTTATTTTGTAGTTACTTTCTAACACTCTGTACAAAAATTTTTATTTAAGAAAATAAAAGCTGTACTAGTGTTGTTGTAATGTGCTGACTCTGAGTTTTCTATAGTGATTGGTAACGTCGGTCGTCATAAAATAAAACTACTTAAAATGATCATAAAAATTATACTTATTTTTAGAAATCAGAAAGGTATTTTTAACAGTTCAACCTAGCTCTTTTTTCTTTCCATAAAATATACATAAGAGCTAAGTATCTTTTATTCGGTATATATTTTTTTAGAATATCATTACGTCTAACAAATCCACATAATTTTCCATCTTTTTAGGTTTTTTTAAATTTAGAATTAGTAAATAAAACCACCCTGTACTTCTACCGTGTGTATGTCACACCCGTCCAGCAATTTTTGTTTTAAAGGGAAACAAATTGTTTATACCCACATTAAATTTTATTGCCGTATGCCGCATAACTAATCTCTTCTAATTTTTTGTTCTACTCAACACCCACACCATAAATTTCTCAAAAAATTTTTATTTTTTATTTTTTGAAAGAAAATAAATTAATATAATTTTTTTATCGCTTAAAATAAAAACGTATATGTCCTTATAATCGGTGCCAAGTTTCATTGCTCTAGCTTTACATTTGAATTTTATACAGAATTTTAATGAGATAGATGCAATTAAATATAAAACATGTATCTTTGCTCTGCACTGGGTTCGGGATGAGCACCACTTCGTAAAATAATACCATAGTGTTAAAAAATCCTTTAAGCAATTTTCTTGAAATTTGGTTTTGTTAAGTAGAGTTAAAGCTCGCCCTTGACTAATCCAACCCTGTACACAGTACACTGCTTTACAAATGTCCTCACTAACATCGCTGCATGTATGTAATTATCTCTTCCTACTTTAATATGTCCTCACTAACATCGCTGCATATATGTAATAATATCATCTTTTATTTTAAAATATGTACAGGAACGGAATCAGAAAATTTGTCACCTGTGGCAAACCCTCAATATTTTATACATTACATTTTGTCATAACGTTATATGCGCGGCAATATACTGTCTGTATATAGTAGTAACTAGTAGCCTGCGTTATTCAAATACAAGTAAGGTCAAACATTATCCTTTAGTAAGGGGTAAAGTTCGAACCAGGTAATTGCGCATGCCTCAAATATAGAATAATTGAGGAGCAACTCACCAAAATGCATTAAATCGAAAATATGTTGTTTTGAGAAAAACTTTAAAAAATAACAAAGTAAGTTGGAACCAGAATTAAGATGATGTTTATGTTTGCCTATGGCTATTCTGAATGGATTTAATGCGCTTTGATTGAATTGGGTTGTTTTTATTATAGATTGACAAAAAAGCAAAACATTTTTATAATTAGCCCGAAAATCACAAAAAGTGGATTTAATGCATTTTGGTCAGTTGCTCCTCAATTGAAAAATGGGACATGCATAAGGTCAGAATGAAACAACTGGGCCCCACCAATTCGGCGCCTCTAAGTGGGCGCCGGGCCAACTCGGCGCTGCCAACTGGGCGCCGGGCCAACTTGGCGCCGGACTAAAAAAATTTTTTTTGGTAAAATGTGCAGATGAAAAACAAAATAGATAGGTCTATTAATTATACAAATACATCATCTTTAAAAAATCCTTTACGCAATCTTCTTGAAATTTGGTTTTGTTAAGTAGAGTTAAATCTATTAAGTCGAGTGTTAAAATTTGGTACCAGGTTATCAAACACTACACCTATCAAATTTCAACAATCGACTTAATGGATTTAACTCTACTTAACAAAACCAAATTTCAAGAAAATTGCGCATAGAATATTTTAAAGATGTTTTTGTATAAATAATATACTTATCTATTTTGTTATCTATCTTTTATTATCTAGTTTAAGGATAAATCTGTATTAAGTGATCTCAGGCACTGCAAACTTTCTAGTTTGAGAAAAATCGCCATTTTGGATCTGCCATTGTTGTAATAAAAAACGTAAATTGTAGTGTTACCCGGTTACCAAACACTACACCTACCAAATTTTAACACTTGACTTAATGGATTTAACTCTACTTAATAAAACCAAATTTCAAGAAGATTGCGTAAAGGATTTTTTAAAGATGATGTATTTGTATAATTAATAGACCTATCTATTTTGTTTTTCATCTGCACATTTAATCGAAAAAATTTTTTTTAGTCCGGCGCCGAATTGGCGGCGCCCAGTTGTCCCATTCCGACCTTATGCATGTCCCATTTTTCAATTGAGGAGCAACTGACCAAAATGCTTTAAATCTACTTTTTGTGATTTTCGGGCTGATTATAAAAATGTTTTGCTTTTTTGTCAATCTATAATAAAACAATCCAATAGGCAAACCTGAACATCATATTAATTTTGGTTCCAACTTACTTTGCTCTTTTTTTAAGTTTTCTCAAAACAACATATTTTGGATTTAATGCATTTTGGTCAGTTGCTCCTAAATTATCCTTTATTTGAGGCATGCGCAATTACCTGGTGCGAACTTTATCTCTTACTAAAGGATAATGTTTGACCTTACTTGTGTTCGAATAACGCAGGCTACTAGTTACTACTATTTACAGACAGTATTGCCGCGCATATAACGTTATGACAAAATGTAATGTATAAAATATTGAGGGTTTGCCACAGGTGACAAATTTTTTGATTCCGTTCCTGTACATATTTTAAAATAAAAGATGATATTATTACATATATGCAGCGATGTTAGTGAGGACATATTTAAGTAGGAAGAGATAATTACATACATGCAGCGATGTTAGTGAGGACATTTGTAAAGCAGTGTACTGTGTCCAGGGTTGGATTAGGCAAGGGCGGGCTTTAACTCTACTCTACTAAGTTGTTTTTGTATAATTAATAGACTTATGTATTTTGGGTTTTATCTGCACATTTTATCGCCAAGTTGGCCCGGCTCCCAGTTGGCAGCGCTGACTTGGCCCGGAGCCCAGTTGGCCCGCCGCCCAGTTGGCGGCGCCGAGTTGGCGGCGCCCAGTTGTCCTATTCCGACTTTATGCATGTCCCATTTTTCAATACATATCCTTTATTTGAGGCATGCGCAATTACCTGGTTCGAACTTTACCTTTTACTAAAGGATAATGTTTGACCTTACTTACTTATCTGATTTGGTGGGATTTGTCCTTTACTCCACACTTGACACACATCCCACCAAATCAGTTGAAAAAACGCTCCACGAGGGGAACTTCAAACAAAAATTACTTACTTATGTTCGAATATCGCAGGCTACTAGTTACTACTATTTACAGACAGTGTTGCCGCGCATATAACGTTATGACAAAATTTTGGATCGGCCATTTTGATTCTTTTAAGTTTGAGTAAAAATTTTTGTTAAATGACCTTAAGTAATGTAATATTTTAAGTTTAAGACAAATCGGGTAGTAAATAAGAAAATCCGCCATTTTGGATTTGCTATTTTGAATTTTTTATAAGTTTAAATCAAAATCACAATCAGCGACTTGAAACACCGCCAATTTTTATATTTGATACACATCGGTTCATAAATAAGAAAGTCCGCCATTTTGGATCCGCCATTTTGATTTTTTTAAGATTGAAGAAAAAATTGTATTTGTATTAAATGACCTTAACCAATGTAATATTTCAAGTTTGAGACAAATCGGTTTGTAAATTAGAAAATCCGCCATTTTGGATTTGCCATTGTTGTAATAAAAAACGTAAATTGTAGTGTTACCCGGTTACCAAACACTACACCTACCAAATTTTAACACTCGACTTAATGGATTTAACTATATTTAACAAAACCAAATTTCAAGAAGATTGCGTAAAGGATTTTTTAAAGATGATGTTTTTGTATAATTAATAGACCTATCAATTTTGTTTTTCATCTGCACATTTTATCGACAGAAAATTTTTTATTCCGCCGCCAAGCTGGCCCGGCGCCCAGTTGTCCGATTCCGACCTTATGCATGTCCCATTTTTTAATTGAGGAGCAACTGACCCAAATGCATTAAATCCACTTTTTGTGATTTTCGGGCTGATTATAAAAATGTTTTGCTTTTTTGTCAATCTATAATAAAAACAACCCAATTCAATCAAAGCGCATTAAATCCATTCAGAATAGCCATAGGATTACATGAACATCATCTTAATTTTTGTTCCAACTTACTTTGCTCTTTTTTTAAGTTTTTCTCAAAACAACATATTTGCAAACAACTTGTGTACTTGTGTTCGAATAACGCAGGCTACTAGTTACTACTATTTACAGACAGTGTTGCCGCGCATATAACGTTATGACAAAATGTTATGTATAAACTATTGAGGGTTTGTCACAGGTGACAAATTTTCTGATTCCGTTCCTGTACATATTTTAAAATAAAAGATGATATTATTACATATATGTAGCGATGTTAGTGAGGACATATTCAAGTAGGAAGAGATAATTACATACATGCAGCGATGTTAGTGAGGACATTTGTAAAGCAGTGTACTGTGTACAGGCTTGGATTAGGCAAGCGCGGGCTTTAACTCTACTTAACAAAACCAAATTTCAAGAAAATTGCGTAAAGGATTTTTTAAAGATGTTTTTGTATAATTAATAGACTTATTTATTTTGTTTTTTACCTGCACATTTTATCGAAAATTTTTTTTTTAGTCCGGCGCCATGTTAACCCGGGCCGAGTTGGCCCGGGGCCCAGTTGGCCCGGCGTCCAGTTAGCGGCGCCGAGTTGGCGGCGCCCAGTTGTCTCATTCCGACCTTATGCATGTACTACTATGTCGGTTTAGAACGTTTTTCTACGTTGTCCGACGCCTATTCTCCACCTCCTTCGATCCTGACAATCATCCTCTGTCAGATTCTTTTGACTCCTTGATCTTTGGGTTGATTGTTGCCATTCTAGTTTAGGACGTCCTCTTTTTCTGCGCCCTATTGGTTGCCATTCTAGGACCTGCTTTGGTAATCTTTCGTCGTTCATCCGTTGTACATGGCCGTACCATATCAGTTGCCTTTTAGTGATGTCATCCGTTATGCTTCCCTCGATTCCCATTCTTTCTTTTATGATCTCATTTCTTATATGTGATCTATTCTAGATATTCTCATTGATTTTCTTATTGCATCCATTTCGACAATTTCCATTTTTGTTTTGTATTTTTCTGTTACGCGACAAGTCTCTATTCCATACAACAGCGTGCTTTTGACCATTGTTTCATATATGTTAAATTTAACATTCTTTTTTATCTCTCTGCTCCATAAAATACTGTTAAGACATCCAATAATTTTTTTTGCTTTTACTATTCTTTTTTCCAATTCTTTACATTCTGTTCCTATCTTATCAAATGTGACACCCAAGTATACATACTCAATGCATGGAGATATTGTTTGTCCATTTTCTAGTACTAACTCAATGGATTCGTTTCCAATACATAAGTACTGTGTCTCGTCCACGTTCACTGTTAGTCCCCACTTTTGGTATTCTTCTGTTAACATTTTCATCAAATACTCCATGTCTTCTTTATCATTAGCCACAATTACTTGGTCGTCAGCAAACTGTAGTGTGTATATGGTAAATCGGTCGTTTAGTTGTATTCCCTTATGCATGTCCCATTTTTCAATTGAGGAGCAACTGACCAAAATGCATTAAATCTTCTTTTTGTGATTTTTGGGGTAATTATGAAAATGTTTTGCTTTTTTGTCAATCTATAATAAAAACAACCCAATTCAATCAAAGCGCATTAAATCCATTCAAAGTAGCCATAGGCAAACATCAAAAACAATATCTTTATTTTTGTTCTAACTTACTTTGCTCTTGTGTGAAACCACCAGAAACAACTACTCCGAGAGAAAATACCCCTACCGGCATTGAATTATACTGATGGTTTGAGGCTTTCGTTGGGAACTTGTTAAAACTGTTTGGTTTTCACTTTCTCCAACGTCGATCACGAGGATAAGAATGATCCCCGTCTGGAACACGTCCTGATAGTCAGGAACAAGTGTTCCATGCCAATCCACGACCTCTATAAACTTAGCATTACCACTTAAGAATTGGATATTCGTAATATATGCATTAATTGTCGTGAATTTGTCGTAAATTTGTCGTGAAAGAAAAAAATTTGTCGCGCCACCCGTTTTCCTGAAAAGGGTATGTAATGCTAAGTTGAGTCTCAACTTAGCACTACCACCCCAGAAAAAATTAAAATTTTCAAAAACTAATAAATGCATTAATTGTCGTGAATTTGTCGTAAATAAATATCGGGCAAAAAATAAAGAAAATATCGAAGAAAAACTATTTTTTTTAAATATAGCCGCCATTTTGTTTTGCAGTGACAGGTGTAATTTTTTTTTACATTTTTACATTAAGTATATCCCACTTAAAGTAAATTTATCAAAATTAATTTAATTCCTCTTAAAACAAGGAAATCATTTTTTTTCTTAACTTTGGCAGCCGCCATCTTGGATTCTGAGGCCGAAAAATCGGAGATCCTCGAATGAAAATTTAGCTTTTGACGTTAGGTACTACTATGCCAAATATAAAAAAATATACCCTTTTTGCAGCTTTATTTTACAAATTTACTCTACTTAAAGTAAGTTTATCAAAATTAATTTAATTTGTCTTAAAACAAGGAATTCATTTTTTTTTCTTAACTTTGGCAGCCGCCATCTTGGATTCGGAAGCCGGAAATCAAGGGATCCTCGATTGAAAATTTAGCTTTTGATGTTAGCTACTACCATGCCAAGTATAAAAAAATATACCCTTTTTGCAGCTTTTTATTGAAATACCCTACAAATTTACTCTACTATCCTGTACATATTTTCAAATAAAAGATGATATTATTACATATATGCAGCGATGTTAGTGAGGACATATTTAAGTAGGAAGTGATAATTATATATATGCAGCGATGTTAGTGAGGACATTTGTAAAGCAGGGTACTGTGTACAGGGTTGCATTAGGCAAGCGAGGGCTACTTACCTAATTACATACAAAAGCAACAAAACCAAAATTTAGTTTTAAAATTAAATAATTTTTTAGCAGTTTTAAAATAAATAGTACTTGCAGTTTGCAAGGTGTCCCATATTCGATGTTTTTGGGGCTTTAAGGTATTTCTAGAGGAGATGGCTGCATTTTGGAAGGAGGCGTATAACTTTTTTATTAATGGAAATTTAATTGTGGTTTGAGTTGCTTTTTTATGGATATTTTTTTAATAGGGAATCCATCTGTTAAATTGAATTTTATATTTTACTTTTAGTTTTTGAGATATTCCATAAAGACTGAGAAAAAGATCCCAAACGTGTGTTTTAATTCCTCAATAAAATGTACAAACTTTTTGCCCGGGATATAAATTTCTACTTTTATCCTTTTATAGGTATATAATATAATATACTATTTCAGTCTAACTAAGCGTAAAAAAACGACATGTCGAGGGTCCAAGTGCAGTACCTCGTAAGTGACCACTTCTTCGATTTTTGTTTTTCGGTATCCTTATGATCCTGACAGGTGGCGCCATATATTGAGAAGCACTTGAGGTTGTAAAAAAATTGTAAACAGTAAAGAAAATACTTTTCGTAGTAAAAGTTTTTCAAAAATCAGCTCTGATTGCCGTTATCTGCAGTCTTTCGCTTCTCATGTAAAGTTTTTAAAAATGCATCTACGAGGAACTGCACTTGGACCCTCGATATGTTGGTATTTTTGTTTATAGGCTTGCATACGAGTGCGATTTTGCGTCTCCCGCGTGTTCCATTGAAACCGCACTCGGTGCCAATTTTTGACATCACCGAGCTAGTGTCAGTGCACTAACAGTACTGCACTCATTTTCCCAATGGAATACACCAAAACATATAGGTATTACACTTATTGCAATTAAGCCAGGCAGTATTCTGTCAGTTCTCGATTGAAAACTGACAGTTGATCTTTCAAAATTAACATACCAAAGTATTTATTTTCCAGATAGTAACATAACCAGGGGCCTCGAGGATTTTTTAGATATTTTCCACATATAATGTTAGGAAAATATCATAAAATACGACATTATGGGGCCTCGGTCCGCCCCCAAGACCTCTTCCTGGGTGCGCTACTGCGTAGGTACAATAATTAATAATAAAATAATTATGTTAATTATGTTCTCTTTAAAAAAATCTAAGTCAATAAGATAGTCGTTTGCCAACTGTTGGATAAACAGATTCTTTAAAAAAATGTTAGGTTAGGTAAAAAATATATTAACAAAAATATCTCAATTGTTTGAGTTTTTCAGTTTAAAAAAAAATATTTTTGCACATCTTCAGAAGGATTTTTTTCAAAAATTATTATCAATAGTTTAGAAGATTAAGATAACATGGTGAAGTTTTAACCCTTTTTGTCATAGGAACATTTTTGTGTGGTTTAATGTTTTCCAATCGCCCCTAAAATAGTTGTTCTCTAACCAATAAGGGAACATTCTTAAATTACATAACACAAAACTTCAGGATTTTTGACCCTTTCTCCTTCGTAACGTATTTTCAAGAAAAGACACATTACAAAAACATTCGTTTAACGCAACGCGAAACCCCTCTTCCCCCCTTGAGCGTTACGTAATTTGAAAATGCTGCCTTACACCCTGTATATATTACAGGAGCAATGCAACTTATAAAGACAGGTATCTTTTAAGTTCGATAAAAGCACTGTCTACACATAGAAGATGGAGAGACCCTGTATATGTAATATATTTTTTAAAAATTTCATTTATATAGGATCTTTGGTAGGTATAGCATGTGTGTTTGCATTATTTCTTAAAAATTTAATAAATTATTAAAATCAAGCATTATAGACCATAGTTTTTTTAGTGGTGGTGATAACTAAGGTTGCGGATGGGTATAGTTCAAATTATACCCATTTGTAATGACGTAATTTTTGTTTATCTTTGTTTAGTATATTATAAACAGCGGTGACAATAAACTTTTTAAAAAAAGTAGTGTCTATGATTTAAATAGGTAGGTAATTGGTTATGTGAAGTATCCGTCACTGTCAATCAAAAAACATTGATTGGCAAAAATATCTACGCCATACGTTTTCTTCTCATCTGGTGACGTCGTTACAAATGCGTATAATTTAGACTATACGTAGATTTTCACAATATATTTTTAGAATATTTAAGTGACATAAGCGACGTTGCTTTTTTTGTAAACTTCATCGTATTAAAAGAATTTGCTATTATATTTGCATAAAAAACCTATGCAAAGCATGTGTATGAAAATCAAAAGTCCTCATAAACACCAAAAAGTAGTACACTAAAAAGTCCCCACAAACACCAAATCGCCAAATTGGGTTTTATAAGGACAGTCCTGATAAACTACGTTAGGAATAAAAACCTTATGAGGACAGTCCTCGTAAGCCCCATGTGTCCCCATAAGCATCGTTCTGTACTAGAAAATGTCCTCACAAACCCCGATAGGAATATATATATATATATATATATATATATATATATATAAATATATATATATATATATATATATATATATATATATATATATACATATATATATATATATACATATATATATATATATATATATACATATATATACAGGGTGTCTCAGACCACCCGTCCACCCCTTTTAAAACCTCAGGGAATTTTTTTAATGATCTAAAAAATTACTCGAGTACGCTCTTTCGATTGATTGTATGTGTTTTTAACTTTCAGAGGCGACCGGAAGTGGCCTATTTAGGCCTGGAGTCCCTTTTTCAAATAGGGATGGGCATGTATTTACAAAAATAATGACGTTTAAGAAAAAAATGTTTCAAATAAAAGGTGCGTATTTTCTTGGGTAAAACCCGAATCCGTTGCAAAATTATGTCCATCCCTATTCAAAAACGGACTTTAGGCCTGAAAAGGCCACTTCTGGTCAGCGCTGGAATTTGAAAATACCACCAATTAAAGGAGCATCCTCGAAGTTGCTACCATAATTTTTTAGATCATTGAAAAAATCCATCCCGTAGGTTTTAAAAGGGGTGGACAGGTGCTCTGGGACACCCTGTATATATACATATAGTAAAAAAGTAGGTAAAAATTTCTTTTATTTTTTACAAAAAAGAAATAGGTAGGTAAAAATACAAGGTGTTTTTATAACTAAGTAAAGTTTTATGATCATTTTAAGTAGTTTTTTTTATGACGACCTTAGAAATTAATATACAAAATTCAAAGTCAGCACATTACAACAATATTTGTACAGCTTCCATTTTCTAAAATAAAAATATTTGAATAGGGTGGTAATAAAGTAAATACACAATAAAGTTACTGATGGAAATTCAAATAACTTTAGATATATTAAATTAGGATCTCAAAAATCACTATATTATTATTTTTCTTTATAAACCATTTACCGTACTTTATTCTTGTGATAAGCACTACATCATTACTATTTTCTAAACTTTATACTGGGCAACAACTACTTTACTGTCATTTTTACATTATTTATTTATACTTTTGTAATATGCATAAAGATAAAGATACATAGTGATATTAAAAAAATGAAATAAAAAGTAGTAGTCTCAAACTTTTGGTCATAGCCGTTATGCAGTTTCAAATACCTGCTAAATTACAGGATATTTCTTTTGTCAAGATATATATTTTTTTATACATTTATAATTCACCTTAAACACACTAATACATAAAATTTTTGAACTTTTAGTAACACCTTATTAATATTTAATTATAGTGAACTTTAAATTATGTCTTAAAATTAACGAAAAGTTAGAAGCTGTTCAGCAATATATTTGAAAAATATTTTATTTCTACAATTATTCACAGCACTTTTAATATGAGAAAATATACAGTAGAAAGTTAAACACTGTTAATCACATATATAGGATGTAGCTGTTAGAAACATTAAAACATGCAGGGTATGTTTGTGATTTGTGCTGCTGTCAATTTGAAATTTAAGCGAAGTAAAGGATATTAGCAACTTAACTTACGACTTATCATTTTCTAAATAATACAGTTTTTAAAAGCGTACATAGTATATTAAAAAACAGAAAGTAAAAAACTATTAATAATTGATAAAAAAAATAATAAGAATGTTAACAAACCTTAATAATAATATATATATATATATATATATATATACAGGTGTGATTAAAATACCGTTACGTCAAAAAAAAGCACTTACTTTTCCAATTTTTTTAAGACTTTTTTCATTAAGAATTTATAAAAACTCCTCTGTACTTCGCCCTTTATATGTTACATTTATACGAAAATTTTCGGTTCAAACAGAAACATTTTCTTTATGCCCGAATTGAATTTTAACATAGTATCTTGCATAACTAAGCTTCTGGTATTTTTTGTGCTACTCAAAACCCTCACCAAAAATTTATCAAAAAAAATATATATTTTGTACTTCTTTAAAAAAATAGATTAATATATTTTTTTATCACCTAAAATAAAAGGGTATATGTTCTTATAATTGGTGCCAAATTTCATTGCTCTAGCTTTACATTTGAATTTTATACGGAATTTTAATAAGACGCAGTTAAAAATAAAACACCCTGTATCTTTGCTCTGCACTGGGTTCAGAATGAGCACCGCCTAGTTAAATAATACTATACCATAGTATTGTACTATAATCGTGCCAATACGCACGTTACGCAAAAATGAAGACAAAAGTGGCTTTAGGCTCCCAACTAAAACTATAAAATCGACATTTTCTTTTTTAGGCAAAAATACAAACTAACTTTTTAAAATTGCATAAATCCGTTAACTAACTTTTAAAAGGTAGCTACGCTAAATTAAAAAACTATAACACGTGCTTTATAAATGCAGTTCGCGTCGGCGTCGGTCGGCAGTTCAGAGATAGCCAAAGTTCGTAATCATATCTACTATTGAAAATGCAAAAATTCTTCATAATATTGTCATTTAGCATTTTACTGGCCACACAAATCATAGAAAAGACCAAAAAGGTATTTTCGGGACTCGCAAACCCCTAACTGCGGACGCGAACCACGTTTATAAATCAAGTTTAACTAACTACAAGTGCTTTAGTGGAATTACATTGTGATGTTTCATTGTGTATCCTGTATCAAAGTGTACTACTCTCTTGTAGTTAAATACATTAAAATTATTAGGAAATAAGAAAAAAACCTGACCCAGATCCAGAAATTATTAATTGCACAAAATCTAACTAGTCATACCTACTTAGAAGCCGCAATTAACAGTAATTATTACAGAAGCTAAATGGTTTTTTTAATATGTAGATAAAATTTTTACTTATGTTGGTAATTAATATTACCTAATCTAAAGTTAATACGTAATTAAAAATTTTCACTTTTATTATTTGCAAGAGTATTTAATTAATATTTAAAAAACATATTTAAATAAATGGATCCATGAAGGATCTGATATCTTCCTAGCCCATTAGCATACTTCAAGCCTTAAAAACAGATTTTTGTAAGTATCTTAGAAACGGAAGCTTCTACCAAGGTTTTAGTAATAACATAATTTATTAAGAAAAACGTATGTTGACCAAAATCTAATCAGCTCTACAGTTTCGCACACTATTTTACCTGACAATTTCATGAAAATTATTTGAGAATAGAAAATGTTAGATTATTTGGAGTAAATGCCACATTTATGGATGTAGTAGCTTCATGTGACGAAGGTTCTACAGTAACTCTCTTAGATCAAACCATTGCAAATTTATTTAGGAAAAGCTCAAGGGAACCACTATGCATTCAATGGACAAATATTGTTGTTCAACAAAATAACAATTTTCAACGTTTTGATTTGGAAATATGTGGTGCATATGAAAACGCTCGAAAATTCACTATGAAAAATGTCAGATTAGTAACGAATTTATCGTTGCCATTTCAAGAAATCAAAATCCAAAGTGGATAACTTTTCTAGCAACTGTCAATCTAATATCTTGACCAATAAGTAACAATGGTCTTAAAGTAATATCTTTGGCCCTGCTATTTCCGCCCTGCTGGCCCTGCTATTTCCGCCCCTGATGGTACTACCACTCTCTTTGCTCCACGACTTCTGCTATAGTACTGTCTATTAATACGTGGCTCACTCATTGAGTTGTATAAAGCCCTGAAAGGGCTTTAGAGACGGAAAGACGTTTTTTTATTGACCCTATCGAATTTGGTTTCTAACGGCGGGTATTTCTTTTAGAATAAAAACAGAGATAGACATTATTGAACATGTGAAACGGACAAAGATAGGCTGATTTTGCATGCTAATAATACCCTATATAATATATGGGTACTTTTATCTCTTTCACACTGACGGCATAAGTGCGACAGAAAAGCAGCTGGCTACCTTTAATCCACCTGCCGTATTTTATATGATTCTACCTGCTAGTCGGTTTATACAGGGAAAACTGATAGACAATGTTGTCTAAGTACGGAAATGAATTTTTTTGAATTTTATGCGGGAATATTACAAAAAGAAATCTTAAAACGTGTAAAACAAGTAACTATTTGAGTTCAAACATGGTCCGGAAACTGTTTTTTGTGCAAAAGAAGAAAAAAAATCCATAAAAAACAACATTTCATGGTAAGTAACAATGGTCTTAAAGTAATATCTTTGGCCCTGCTATTTCCGCCCTGCTGGCCCTGCTATTTCCGCCCCTGATGGTACTACCACTCTCTTTGCTCCACGACTTCTGCTATAGTACTGTCTACTAATACGTGGCTCACTCATTGAGTTGTATAAAGCCCTGAAAGGGCTTTAGAGACGGAAAGACGTTTTTTATTGACCCTATCGAATTTGGTTTCTAACGGCGGGTATTTCTTTTAGAATAAAAACAGAGATAGACATTATTGAACATGTGAAACGGACAAAGATAGGCTGATTTTGCATGCTAATAATACCCTATATAATATATGGGTACTTTTATCTCTTTCACACTGACGGCATAAGTGCGACAGAAAAGCAGCTGGCTACCTTTAATCCACCTGCTGTATTTTATATGATTCTACCTGCTAGTCGGTTTATACAGGGAAAACTGATAGACAATGTTGTCTAAGTACGGAAATGAATTTTTTTGAATTTTATGCGGGAATATTACAAAAATAAATCTTAAAACGTTTAAAACAAGTAACTATTTGAGTTCAAACATGGTCCGAAACTGATTTTTGTGCAAAAGAAGAAAAAAAATCCATAAAAAAACAACATTTCATGGGTAAGTCGTCTTGACGGATAGTTTTTGCTAAAACACGAGAAAGTTCAGTAGCGTCACGATAGATAGTTTTTTCTGCGACCGTGCGATTTTACCTCACACATTTTGATTCAGAAAGTGTCACTTCCCCGCACTTTTTTTTACATTGCATGAAAATTAACAAAAAGTATTTGATTTTCTTAAAAATGATTTTTTTTAAATGCTTTCATACCGATTTATATCCAGTTGTTTTTGTTTTTTCGAACCAAACTTATGACATGTCAGGGTCGAGTTTCATACATCTTGATAAATTGTTACACACACTGATCTATGTTTTTATAAATTTCGATAAATTTAATGTTTTTTGCGGACTTTACAGTAATTTTAAGTTAAATTTTGGTCTTTCATCGCGTAAGTATATATTTACTATTATATGACCACCGCGACCGGTCTACAGGCCGGTATCATATGTGTATGTCCTTCTAATGTCATTTGACCATCATGCTGTCTTACTTAATAAGGTCACTTAGTTTAATTAATAATGAACCGAACCGAACCGAACCGAACCGAACCAACAAAAATTGTGAAACTTACACTTCGATTACCGATTTTCTTTGATTGCGATTGATTAGGGTGACCAGATTACGGATTATTAGAGTGCGAAAAAAAAGATTTTGAAAAATTTCCCTAAAAAAAATTTGAAAACCAAACACTCACGCGCCACTCAATGTTTATGATCCAATACACTAATCCTAACTCGATTTCCGACGATTATGGACAATGGTTACCCCCTGGACATAAACCTAACAAATTTTATTATATTTATTAACAACTAGGTAGGTTAGGTTTGATTAGGTTTGGTTAGGTTTGGTTAGGTTTGGTTAGGTTTGGTTAGGTTGGGTTAGGTTGGGTTAGCTTGGGTTAGGTTGGGTTAGGTTGGGTTAGGTTGGGTTAGGTTGGGCTAGGTTGAGTTAGGTTGGGTTAGGTTGGGTTAGGTTGGGTTAGGATGGGTTAGGTTGGGTTAGGTTGGGTTAGGTTGGGTTAGGTTGGGTTAGGTTGGGTTAGGTTGGGTTAGGTTAGGTTAGGTTGGGTTAGGTTGGGTTAGGTTGGGTTAGGTTGGGTTAGGTTGGGTTAGGTTGGGTTAGGTTGGGTTAGGTTGGGTTAGGTTGGGTTAGGTTGGGTTAGGTTGGGTTAGGTTGGGTTAGGTTGGGTTAGGTTGGGTTAGGTTGGGTTAGGTTGGGTTAGGTTGGGTTAGGTTGGGTTAGGTTGGGTTAGGTTGGGTTAGGTTGGGTTAGGTTGGGTTAGGTTGGGTTAGGTTGGGTTAGGTTGGGTTAGGTTGGTTAGGTTGGGTTAGGTTGGGTTAGGTTGGGTTAGGTTGGGTTAGGTTGGGTTAGGTTGGGTTAGGTTGGGTTAGGTTGGGTTAGGTTGGGTTAGGTTGGGTTAGGTTGGGTTAGGTTGGGTTAGGTTGGGTTAGGTTGGGTTAGGTTGGGTTAGGTTGGGTTAGGTTGGGTTAGGTTGGGTTAGGTTGGGTTAGGTTGGGTTAGGTTGGGTTAGGTTGGGTTAGGTTGGGTTAGGTTGGGTTAGGTTGGGTTAGGTTGGGTTAGGTTGGGTTAGGTTGGGTTAGGTTGGGTTAGGTTGGGTTAGGTTGGGTTAGGTTGGGTTAGGTTGGGTTAGGTTGGGTTAGGTTGGGTTAGGTTGGGTTAGGTTGGGTTAGGTTGGGTTAGGTTGGGTTAGGTTGGGTTAGGTTGGGTTAGGTTGGGTTAGGTTGGGTTAGGTTGGGTTAGGTTGGGTTAGGTTGGGTTAGGTTGGGTTAGGTTGGGTTAGGTTGGGTTAGGTTGGGTTAGGTTGGGTTAGGTTGGGTTAGGTTGGGTTAGGTTGGGTTAGGTTGGGTTAGGTTGGGTTAGGTTGGGTTAGGTTGGGTTAGGTTGGGTTAGGTTGGGTTAGGTTGGGTTAGGTTGGGTTAGGTTGGGTTAGGTTGGGTTAGGTTGGGTTAGGTTGGGTTAGGTTGGGTTAGGTTGGGTTAGGTTGGGTTAGGTTGGGTTAGGTTGGGTTAGGTTGGGTTAGGTTGGGTTAGGTTGGGTTAGGTTGGGTTAGGTTGGGTTAGGTTGGGTTAGGTTGGGTTAGGTTGGGTTAGGTTGGGTTAGGTTGGGTTAGGTTGGGTTAGGTTGGGTTAGGTTGGGTTAGGTTGGGTTAGGTTGGGTTAGGTTGGGTTAGGTTGGGTTAGGTTGGGTTAGGTTGGGTTAGGTTGGGTTAGGTTGGGTTAGGTTGGGTTAGGTTGGGTTAGGTTGGGTTAGGTTGGGTTAGGTTGGGTTAGGTTGGGTTAGGTTGGGTTAGGTTGGGTTAGGTTGGGTTAGGTTGGGTTAGGTTGGGTTAGGTTGGGTTAGGTTGGGTTAGGTTGGGTTAGGTTGGGTTAGGTTGGGTTAGGTTGGGTTAGGTTGGGTTAGGTTGGGTTAGGTTGGGTTAGGTTGGGTTAGGTTGGGTTAGGTTGGGTTAGGTTGGGTTAGGTTGGGTTAGGTTGGGTTAGGTTGGGTTAGGTTGGGTTAGGTTGGGTTAGGTTGGGTTAGGTTGGGTTAGGTTGGGTTAGGTTGGGTTAGGTTGGGTTAGGTTGGGTTAGGTTGGGTTAGGTTGGGTTAGGTTGGGTTAGGTTGGGTTAGGTTGGGTTAGGTTGGGTTAGGTTGGGTTAGGTTGGGTTAGGTTGGGTTAGGTTGGGTTAGGTTGGGTTAGGTTGGGTTAGGTTGGGTTAGGTTGGGTTAGGTTGGGTTAGGTTGGGTTAGGTTGGGTTAGGTTGGGTTAGGTTGGGTTAGGTTGGGTTAGGTTGGGTTAGGTTGGGTTAGGTTGGGTTAGGTTGGGTTAGGTTGGGTTAGGTTGGGTTAGGTTGGGTTAGGTTGGGTTAGGTTGGGTTAGGTTGGGTTAGGTTGGGTTAGGTTGGGTTAGGTTGGGTTAGGTTGGGTTAGGTTGGGTTAGGTTGGGTTAGGTTGGGTTAGGTTGGGTTAGGTTGGGTTAGGTTGGGTTAGGTTGGGTTAGGTTGGGTTAGGTTGGGTTAGGTTGGGTTAGGTTGGGTTAGGTTGGGTTAGGTTGGGTTAGGTTGGGTTAGGTTGGGTTAGGTTGGGTTAGGTTGGGTTAGGTTGGGTTAGGTTGGGTTAGGTTGGGTTAGGTTGGGTTAGGTTGGGTTAGGTTGGGTTAGGTTGGGTTAGGTTGGGTTAGGTTGGGTTAGGTTGGGTTAGGTTGGGTTAGGTTGGGTTAGGTTGGGTTAGGTTGGGTTAGGTTGGGTTAGGTTGGGTTAGGTTGGGTTAGGTTGGGTTAGGTTGGGTTAGGTTGGGTTAGGTTGGGTTAGGTTGGGTTAGGTTGGGTTAGGTTGGGTTAGGTTGGGTTAGGTTGGGTTAGGTTGGGTTAGGTTGGGTTAGGTTGGGTTGGGTTAGGTTGGGTTAGGTTGGGTTAGGTTGGGTTAGGTTGGGTTAGGTTGGGTTAGGTTGGGTTAGGTTGGGTTAGGTTGGGTTAGGTTGGGTTAGGTTGGGTTAGGTTGGGTTAGGTTGGGTTAGGTTGGGTTAGGTTGGGTTAGGTTGGGTTAGGTTGGGTTAGGTTGGGTTAGGTTGGGTTAGGTTGGGTTAGGTTGGGTTAGGTTGGGTTAGGTTGGGTTAGGTTGGGTTAGGTTGGGTTAGGTTGGGTTAGGTTGGGTTAGGTTGGGTTAGGTTGGGTTAGGTTGGGTTAGGTTGGGTTAGGTTGGGTTAGGTTGGGTTAGGTTGGGTTAGGTTGGGTTAGGTTGGGTTAGGTTGGGTTAGGTTGGGTTAGGTTGGGTTAGGTTGGGTTAGGTTGGGTTAGGTTGGGTTAGGTTGGGTTAGGTTGGGTTAGGTTGGGTTAGGTTGGGTTAGGTTGGGTTAGGTTGGGTTAGGTTGGGTTAGGTTGGGTTAGGTTGGGTTAGGTTGGGTTAGGTTGGGTTAGGTTGGGTTAGGTTGGGTTAGGTTGGGTTAGGTTGGGTTAGGTTGGGTTAGGTTGGGTTAGGTTGGGTTAGGTTGGGTTAGGTTGGGTTAGGTTGGGTTAGGTTGGGTTAGGTTGGGTTAGGTTGGGTTAGGTTGGGTTAGGTTGGGTTAGGTTGGGTTAGGTTGGGTTAGGTTGGGTTAGGTTGGGTTAGGTTGGGTTAGGTTGGGTTAGGTTGGGTTAGGTTGGGTTAGGTTGGGTTAGGTTGGGTTAGGTTGGGTTAGGTTGGGTTAGGTTGGGTTAGGTTGGGTTAGGTTGGGTTAGGTTGGGTTAGGTTGGGTTAGGTTGGGTTAGGTTGGGTTAGGTTGGGTTAGGTTGGGTTAGGTTGGGTTAGGTTGGGTTAGGTTGGGTTAGGTTGGGTTAGGTTGGGTTAGGTTGGGTTAGGTTGGGTTAGGTTGGGTTAGGTTGGGTTAGGTTGGGTTAGGTTGGGTTAGGTTGGGTTAGGTTGGGTTAGGTTGGGTTAGGTTGGGTTAGGTTGGGTTAGGTTGGGTTAGGTTGGGTTAGGTTGGGTTAGGTTGGGTTAGCTATATTCGGTTAGGTTCGGTTTAGTTTAACCAAATCGAACCGAACCAAACCGAATCTAACGGTTCGGTTTGGTTTGGTTTGGTTGGTTCCACTCGGTTCGGTTCGGTTTGGTTCGGGTAGGTTTGGTTCAGTTTGATTTTGTTTGGTTAGGTTCGGCTAGGTTTAATTTGTTTTGGTTAGGTTTAGCCAGATTCGGTCTGGTTTGGATCGGTTCGTTTCAAATCGGTTCGGTTAGGTTCAGTTTTCTTCGGCTAGGTTTGGTTCAGTTTGATTATGTTCGGTTAGGTTCGGCTAGGTTCAGTTTGTTTCGGTTAGGTTTAGCTACATTCAGTTAGGTACGGTTTAGTTTAACCAAATCGAACCGAACCAAACCGAACCGTTAGATTCGGTTTGATTTGGTTCATTTCGATACGGATTGGTTCAGTTTGGTTTTGTTCGGTTAGACCTTCGATAAATTTTAAAAAAGTAAATAATTATTAATTTTTAGTGTTTTAAGGAATAAAAATTGATATAATGTTCAATTGAACTAATTTTTAATTGTAAAAATGTAGGAATCATAATGTTCTTGATTTTGTTATGAATTTCATGGTTTTTTAAAAATTGTGCATTTTCATAAAAGGACCAAAAAATCTGACCCGATTTCGATCAGTGACCTTAGTTATTTCAAGTTTTTGTTAACAGCTGATAGACGTCAAGGACCGTTTTGTTTCAGTTTGAAATGAGAAAATGCTTCTTTTGTAGCAATTTGTATGGGTTTTAATGGGGTTTTAAGAATTTTTCAATTTCAATTTTTTTAACAAAATCAACGATTTTCCGCAATTTTTTTTTTAGAAATCACTATAAAATGGTCTAAAATTATAATTTTTCAAAGAACTTCACAGTTTTAAGAAAGGTGGTAAAACGTACCAGACCCCTGAAATGTGTTGCAGTCTAGGACAACTGGGCGCCGCCAACTGGGCGGCAGGCCAACTGGGCGCCGGGCCAACTGGACGCCGAGCCAACTGGGCGCGCGACTAAAATATTTTTTCTTGATAAAAACATGAAAAACAAACTTAAAAAAATTAAAATGGCGGATCCAAAATGGCGGACTTTCTTATTTATGCATCGATATGTATCGAATATGGAACTTGGCGGTGTTTCAAGTCGCAGAACATTACACCTACCAGATTTCAACACTCGACTTAATAGATGTTGAAATTTTTGTATAAATAACATGTATTTATCTGCACATTTTATCAAAGAAAAAAAAGTCCGGCGCTGAGTTGGCCCGGCGCCCATTAGGCCCGGCGTGGCGCCCTGTTGGCGGCGCCGAGTTGCCCCGGCGCCCAGTTGTCCCATTCCGAATTGAAATTTTTAGGGGAAGGGAAAACAATAATTTTAATACATCCACTGCACTTAGCATGCTAGAAATTCTTTTTACTCTTTTTTTTTACTGAAGAGAATTTTGAAAACACAGTATACACAAGTAAGTATTCATGAATTATTTATTATTCAAACAGAAAATTGTTGATAAAAAAATTCTAATGGAACTCAAAATTTCTATTTTGCTCCGCCACTGCCCTTTTTTATCCAAGACAAGCAAATAGAATATTTTTGCGATGTTGCATGTGTCCGGACTCACCAAACCGAAATTCTATTTTCATCCCTATCTTGCTCATTAAATTCTTACTTGTATTTGGTCAATTGCGATAAAAGCTTGATATAATGGCAATTTAGGCCCATGCCGGGTCTACCCGTAGGGTATAGAAGTCAATGGGCTTACCATTTGCGCGCTATCTGATAGCTTTCTGACAGTTGCCGTGTAAAGTACGTCTATTTGAGAAAAAACTCTCGAAAGCAGTTTTCGAGGATATGCTTTTTAAGTGGCCACGCACCATGAAAGTTTAATATCTTTGCAAATAAGTACTTTAGTTTAATTTTTGCTGACCTTTAAAATTTCAGGCTCTAGACCCGCCACTGATTATCAATTATCCTGAATCTCATTCGTGCTCCTATTTCCTTTAATTTAATTTTATATGAAGAAACGCCTCCAACTTCAGATCCTGTTCCATGTCTGCTATGGTCCCTAGGAGCATGATTTTAAGAATATTTATTTATTTATTTATTTATTTATTTATTTATTTATTTATTTATTTATTTATTTATTTATTTATTTATTTATTTATTTATTTATTTATTTATTTATTTATTTATTTATTTTATATTTATTTATTTATTTATTTATTTATTTATTTATTTATTTATTTATTTATTTATTTATTTATTTATTTATTTATTTATTTATTTATTTATTTATTTATTTATTTATTTATTTATTTATTTATTTATTTATTTATTTATTTATTTATTTATTTATTTATTTATTTATTTATTTATTTATTTATTTATTTATTTATTTATTTATTTATTTATTTATTTATTTATTTATTTATTTATTTATTTATTTATTTATTTATTTATTTATTTATTTATTTATTTATTTATTTATTTATTTATTTATTTATTTATTTATTTATTTATTTATTTATTTATTTATTTATTTATTTATTTATTTATTTATTTATTTATTTATTTATTTATTTATTTATTTATTTATTTATTTATTTATTTATTTATTTATTTATTTATTTATTTATTTATTTATTTATTTATTTATTTATTTATTTATTTATTTATTTATTTATTTATTTATTTATTTATTTATTTATTTATTTATTTATTTATTTATTTATTTATTTATTTATTTATTTATTTATTTATTTATTTATTTATTTATTTATTTATTTATTTATTTATTTATTTATTTATTTATTTATTTATTTATTTATTTATTTATTTATTTATTTATTTATTTATTTCACAAAGATGCTGAAGGCATCGATCGCCGCAATTGATTCACAAGAGCACAAACCGAAGTAAGGTCCAGATTCTGTGTACTGTAAAATTCTATAAGGACATGTCGTCCTCCCTTTTTATATTTCATAATTAGAATGCGACATAACATCCAGGGTTAACAGAATTTGAATCCAGTAAAGCTCAGCGCCGGCGGCACAACACATTCATTCCCTGGTTTTAATTTATAGTTATTATTCAAGTCTTTGCTGAATTCCTTTTGGGGTCTATTGATACTTTATGATCAAATAATAAAAAATTTTAGTAAAATTTGGGAGTGCACGTGCACCGCCACTGGTCGAACACTATTTTACCCAAAAATTTTATTAAAATTGGTTAAGCGGTTTAGGAGCTAGATTGTGTTACGCACAGACATCACGACGATATTGCTAAGGTAGGTCAAAATACACCAAACATTTTCTCGTTGAAAATAATACCTTTTCTAGCATTTGCTGCACAGGCCAGGAATGCAAAAACTGTCAAACACACAAATAAACAAAATCTCAAACTAAAACGTTTGCCGGGCAGCGTCCATTTTAGATTCGCAACATTAAATCTGGTCAAATTCAATCCGAGAATATTCAATAATCTTTGCTTCTACCCGACTCTTACATTTAAACAACTTAATTTTGAGGGCAATATACTGTTATAAACATTTATTTGTTTTGACCAACGACGAGGGGTTCGACCCTTATTCAAATGAGATTAATCAATGTTACTAAAAAATATTAATAAGCCAGCAACAGTATCGTAGCGTGAGGGGGTTTGTCGCCCCCCCCCCCGCCCCGAGGGTAATGGCGCTTCATGGGCGCCCCTTTATTAAGTTGCAGGCAAATTGAGAGGGCGACAGAGAAAATTAAAGACAGGATGACCTTTTTTTTTTGGTCGCCAGATTTTTATGGGCGCCCTTTTGAGCTGTCGAGACCCCCCCCCCCCCCTCCCCCCCCGCCCCTTCAGGTACGCTACGCCGCTGGCCAGCAAACATGATATCAGTAATCCGATGTTGGTACTCATTTTGCGCAATCATTCATTTTTTGTTCGCATTGGTAGGCTTGAGTTTATCTTTATCTGACAGGCGATTTATTTTTTTTCCAAGCCGTTTGATTAGTTTATTGAGTAAAGCAGATTGTTTGTACTTTGTTGTCAGATACAGGCACAATAATAAATAAGTTTTGAGTTACTCAGAAAAATCTGCGTGTAATAACCTTTTTAATTGCATAGTTGGCAGACATTTGAAGCTAATTTAACAATTGTGTTTTTTGAAGATAAATACTTATACAGTGTGGCCAACTTAAAATAATTTAAATTAGATATATTCAATGCAGGCCCGGACTAGCCAGGGAGCCTAGTCGGCGATTGCCGAGAGCCCCGATGGAGCCAAAAAAAAATATACTTCTTATATGATGAAGCTTTGCAGCATTCTTTGAAGCAATTCGGTAACGGTAAAAACTATTTAATTAAGTAAGTGGTTCTACTTAGAATTTACCCTACTATTTTAACAAAGAGAAGTACCTAGTATATAACTGTCCATAAGTAAGTACATTTTTTTTTAATTTCTAATGCTCGAAAGCCTCTAAAACGATGCCAAGATCGCCACAATTTAAAAAATATTTAGTTAAACACCCCATATATATGTTCTCTTTTCCCTAAACTGGAGGGCCTGGTAAGAGTTCCACTATTGATCAACACCTACATCTACACCCAAACAAAAAATAAATTAAGGTTATAATCTAATCTATTTATAGTGATGCCGCCGAGACAAGAGATTCTCGCCTTTCGTCTCGTCTCGCCCTCTCTCGACGAGGCGAGAGACACTGGCGGATCCAGGGGGGAGCACTAGGGCCACCTGCCCCCCCCGAGAATTTTTTGAATATACAATAAATGAGTAAAAAGTAATGTTTTTGCTAATAAAAATTCAGAATTTTTGCCTGCGGCGCATGAAAATGTCTATTGTTTTTTAGCATCGAAATTACAACCTCTGACTAATTCAATAAAATATATACCGTTTTTTACCAACAGAGAATGTCACCTAAAGTGCCCCCCCCCGAGGAGCACCTCTGGATCCACCCTTGGCGAGAGAGATATTTTCTCTCGAATGAAAGCTCGAGACGAGACGAGAGAAAGGCCCTCTCTCGTCAAGAGATTCTCGTTTCTTTCGCTCTCTTGAGCAAAAAGAAGTTTTATAAATTTTTATGATTTACCATCAGTTCGTATTGACCTATTATAGAGTTAAGCTGATATTTCTGTACTGTTTTTTTTTTAAATAAAAGGTATGCAAAAATACTCATATATTCCTTCCTTGACAACATGTACATGCTCTGATAAATTTATTATTTATGTTATTAATGCGTTATATCTAAAAATGCTGTAAATATTTTTAAGAAAATAAAAATCTAAAAATATATGGTGTTCTGATTAAATAAAATCTCTCCTGTCAAAATTTGACATTTACCAAAAGAGTTCCATATTTTGACTCATCTTTTAGTATCTATTCGAAAAACTCTTAGGTTGGTTGGTAAGAATGTAGGGAAAAACCCTGTAGATAGAACTCTTATATCAGCACTTCCATAGGACTTAGAGCAGGGTTTAAAATTATATTTACTGAAAAAAACAAAGGTTTAGATTCGTGGGTTATAGAGGTAGATGTAGAGAAAACACTTTGGTTTTTGCTGACGTTTCGTGGACGATTTCCACTTTTTCAAGCCTCAAATCTCTGTGTTAGCTTGAAAAAGTGGAAATTGTCCACGAAACGTCGCCAAAAACCAAAGTGTTTTCTCTACCCCTATAACCCACGAATCTAAACCTTTTAATAAAATTCAAAGGGACGAATCTTATGAAAATGAACAAACAAATGTTGCTCCTACTTGGAAGTTAAATATAATTGTATAATAATAAAATTAAGTATAATGTTAAAACCGGAGACCGTAACTTACTCCCTGCAAATAAATAGTTCTATGTAAGGGTATAGCGAATGAAAATTTAGCTAAAGTGTTAAAGTCCAGAATGGTATTCTGTGATTATTATTGGCATAATGCTCAAAAAATTCAACAAATTGTCATCCTATCTAAGTTGACACAGCTAGAGGGATCAATTTTAATGAATGTTTTACATCCCATTAAGCTTAAGCAAAAAAACCCACATTATTTCCATAGTCCCCTACAGACCCAACAAACATTTAAAGTTGTCACGACGAAACCCCAACTAGAAAGAATTTCTTAAAGGTAACCGCAACGTATTCCCGCCACGTCTCAGTATACCATACAGCGACGTGTTAATTTCCTAAGTGGGGAACCAATTTCTGGTTATGACTACTAGGCCAAGTGTTTAAAGTCACTGTAGTAACAACTACACTACTACGTCGCAGCCAGGTATCTACTACGTCGTAGAGGCTGTTTTTTTTCCGTAATGGCATAAAAGTAGCGATGTAGTTGCAAATAATATAATCGTTTCTTTTTGGTAGAATTATTATAATACAATATGGAACACAACAGTAAACAAACACGTTAAGTTTTTTAGTTTGGTTATGTCTGTAATATGTACTATGTTATCTAAAATTACGAGATTTAACGAGCAGAGGTCAAAATTCAACTGCGATGCAAATTTTTATGTGCAACATGCATTATGTTTATTGCAAAAAATAAGCGCGCCTGCAAAATTTTGCCGTTTTCTGGTAGCTGATGGAATATTTTCGTTGTGGTTTTTGAGGTTATGTTTTTATAATTGGCAGATAATCCGACCAAATGGTTTTTAATATGGATATTTGGTAAAGCTTTTATTAATTTGTGTACGAAAAACTATATCTCTGTTAAATGGGCTTTAAAACTAAAATAAGAAAAACAATTTTTTTGTCGTTCAAAAAAAAACATGGCGTACAAAAATTATTCCTTCATAGAGGGGAGAGCTACTTGAGACTAAGTTACGGCTACGTACCACTTACTACTTTTGTGTCTCCATTCCCCTATAGTTCTAGATAGCACATTGAAATTTCTACCTCATCCGTTACGGGAACGTGTTACCGACTTTTCTCCGCAACTAAAAAATTCCTAGAGGGTGTCAGCCAACGCGCGGATAAGCAAATCACGACGTTCAAGTTATATGGCCGATCGGACCGTCAGCAACAGACGTCACTTGTCACTGATATTTAAAGAGGATCAACAATAAAAGTTTTAAACAAATTATTTTGTTTTACAATATTATCAACAAACTCAGGTAAAAAAACTTTAAAAATGATAGTGATAGATTAGTATTTATTAATAAAGAAATAAGAAAACACATAGCTAATTTTTACGCTTTTACAATAAGGCCTAGTTTATGTTCTGATCAAGGATGTATTCATGGACTTATGGCCTCGTCTAACCTAGTTGAAAAGTTATTAATTGGAATCAAAACAAATAATTTTAACTATAAAATCTGAGTTATTTATCACATTGTTTTTTTTAAATTTTAGATCACTGCTTGTAGTAACCAGAAATGCTAAAGAAGTATTGCAATTGAACTAACTCTATGAGTTATGACTAGCTGCTAAAGGCCAATGAGGTCTCCTTATCACCATTGGGGTACATGATAGGGACTGCAACGAATGCCCAACCACTATGTATTCTTATAAATAGATCACTCGACATCATATGTATTATGCAATGCCTTTATTATTATCAACAATGAAAACAATCATTCATTGCCCTACTGAACCTACTTAACCAAGGATTTGCTGAGATGATCCAGACAAATTTTAAGTTGACTTCTTTCCTGGTTGATTTCAGGTCAGCCTTTGTCATTCTCAAAATATTTAGTATGGCTTTTAATGCTTTAATCAATTATTGTAATAAGTTATTTTAAATGAAATAAATAAAAGTTGTTTGTGTAGTTTTTTATTTAAAAAATTATCTAGAGGGGGCAGTGGGGCCCGGTTTCCACCTATGTGTGCCCACCCTGATTCAAAAAATGTATCACACAACAGGACATAGATTGACTTATTTAAATGCAAGGTCACCTAATGATATTTTTTAAGCAATGGGGCACACATAGGTGAAAACTGAATTTTAAACATGGGGGGGGGTTGTTTTTGAACCTATCTATCTAGTTATAAAACCTTATTTTTTTGCTCAGGTGTGTAATACCGCATGTGTCTTGTATTTTTTATGTAATTCTCGGGAAAAAGGGAGGAACATGCCACCCCCCCCCCTCTGGGACCTCCACTGACATGACCATTAAATAAAACAAAAGACATCAATTTTTTGGATGCACAGGGGTATTGCATTCTAAAGTGGTGGCAGGCCCTAGTTGACCTCGATGCATCACGACCACATGTGGGTCTCTACTGACTACAACAAAAAATGATTTAGAATTTTTTTTGTTTTACGGTTAAGCGCACTCGCAAGGAGATCCCTATCACGCTCGAGAAGCGGCCAGTGCGCGGAAATGTTGGTGTGTGTTGGTTTTAAAACGGTTCAGGTTCTAACCTGCAGGGAAAACTGTCGCAGGGAGTTTATTCCACAGCGATGCTGTTCTCCAGAGATATAAATTCTGATATAATGAGGTTCTTGGTGCCTCTATTTTGACAGTAAATTGATGGTTACCGTCTGTTTGACGTGTTCGCCTAGTAGGTGCTACTCCCGGGGGGATCATACGTGCCAACTCTTCAGAGCATTTTCCGTGATAATACCTGTAGAAGAGAGATAGATCGCCCACAGTTCTTCGATGTTCGAGACTATCCAAACTACATGTAAGTGCGGGGTCATTGATCAGCTTGATAGCTCGTTTTTTCACGGTGTTCAAAAGCATTAAGGTATGTTTGGGTGCCGCACTCCATATATGTGAGCAGTACTCCATAGTTGGTCGAATCTGGGCTTTGTAGAGTGTCAGCAGTTGGCTTGGTGTATACAGATGTCTTGTACGAAATAGCACCCCAAGCTTTTGGGACGCCCTTTTAGCTATATCTGCCACGTGACTGTGCCAAGACATGTTGGTCTCTGCAGTGACTCCTAAGATGTTCAACTGGCTCTGCAATGTGACAGCACTTCCAGATAGCATGATGTTTGGCTCACCGGTGCTGGTCTTTTTTGAAAACAGGGCTGCTTGGGTTTTCTGCGCGTTGAACTGTACAAGGTTTTTGTTGCCCCAGTCCTCTATTATCTCCAGGTCGTTATTTATCTGCGATATTTCAGTTTGTCTAAGATGATGGAATTCACGTGCGGATAGACACTGAGTGGGTGGCATGACTGAGGAGACTACATTGCCATCATCTGCAAAGCAATAAAGTGGATTTACTGTTTTATCTATGAGGTCATTTATGTAAATCAGAAAAAGTGTTGGCGAAAGGATTGCTCCCTGTGGCACACCAGCATTTATTTGGTAAGAGTTGGAGTTCCGGCCATCCAGTGCAACATAAATGGATCTATCCTTAAGGTAACTTTCAAACCAAGTGCAAAGTTTCGGCGACAATCCCATTGCTTTAAGCTTGTTGAGCAGATTTTCATGCCAGACTTTATCGAATGCTTTTGATATATCTAAGGCAATTGTTCTTGTTTCGCCCCGTAACTCAATCGCTTTCTGCCATAAATGAGTGACGTATGTAAGTAAATCGCCAGTTGACCTATATTTTCGAAATCCGTATTGCTTGTCGTTGATAAGTTTGTACTTTTCCAAGTACTTGGTTAGGTGATTGTTCACAACTCTTTCCATTACTTTTGATATCACCGGAAGTAGAGCAATTGGTCTATAGTTTAACGGATCTGTCTTTTTTCCTTTCTTTGGAATAGGTTGTACTGCGGCAGACTTCCATGATGATGGATATACTCCTTGCCTGTAAGATAAATTGAATAATTTAGCGAAAGTTGGGGTGAGTTCGTTAGCACAATTTTAGAGTACTATCGCGGGAATGCCATCTTGGCCCATTGCTTTGTTTGTATCCAACTTTTTAAGGGATTTTCGTATTTCTCTGTGACAAAAGGGTACCTCTGGCATACTGTGGGAAACCCTTTCAATGAACGGTGGAGTTTTTCCATTTGGCACTGTTAGATTTGAGTTGGAGGAAAAGATTTTGGCCAGCATATTGGCTTTTTCCTCTGATGTTATGGCTGAGTGAGTATTTTTATCTGTAAGTGGTGGTATGGATGACTTGGTGAAGTTTGATCCAACGGCTTTTGCAAGAGACCAAAAGGACCTAGAACTACTTGGACAATTCAGCAACCTGTTTTTTATTCTTTGATTGTATGTTTCTTTGGCGGCGTCAATAATAATTTTGCAACTATTTCTGGCTTCTATAAATTCTGTGTGGTTTTGAGCGGTTTGTTGTCGTTTCCAAAGGTTATATGCTGTGTGTTTTTTCTGTACAGCCGTTTGACAAAACTGGCTGTTGAACCAAGGTTTTGCATTAGCTCTGCGTTTTATTGTATGTGGGATATATGCATCCATTCCATATAAGATTACTTTTGTTATTTCATTAGAGCAAATAGTGGGATCAGCTGTTTTAAAGCAAACTTCTTGCCATGGAAAATCCAGGTAAAACTGTTTAAGGTCATTCCATTTTGCCGATTTATAGTGCCACATTTTACGAGGAAGTGAGTGTTGGCTTGGCGATATGAACATTTCGCACTTTGTTCTTATAAGTTTATGATCGGATGAACCAAGTGGGGGATCTACTTGAATTGTGTACAAGTCAGGATTTGTAGTTAGGAACAAGTCTAAAAGCGCTGCAAATTCACCCCTTTCTGAGATACGGGTAGGTTCATCGACAAGCTGCGTTAGACCACAACTTATGGCAAAAGCTTCTGCTTCCCTGCCTTCATTATCTGTTTTGTTGTGGTGTTTTAGCCAGGGTATATTGTGGACGTTGAAATCGCCTAAAAAAACAATTTCCGCATGTGGATAGTTAGACTGTATATTATCACAGTTTTCGGATAATGTCGCAAAAAAGTTTTGATACTCGGTGTTACTTGGCGGTCGGTAGAGGCAGCAAATGAACTTGGTCGATGACTTTGAGGTGAATGATATCGAGGTTCGCTGGTTCTAGCTTCTCCTCTCGATGACATGAAAGGTCATTTTTAATGTACACACAGATCCCAAAATTATGTCGAAATCGGTGGTGTAGGTCATAGCCGGGATAAAGATAGTTCACAATAGGTGTTGCAGAACTGATTTTAGTTTCAGTGAGAACAAGGATGTCAGGTCTTTGTTCTTCAAGATGTTGGTGAACTGAATTCATGTTGGTACTTAATCCTCTTATATTGCTAAAATCAATTCTGAGTTGAGTTTTTGGTCTTCTTTTAATATCTTTGCATGAAGGACCCCCAGGATCACCCGACGCCCGGAGATCCGAGTGGTCGGGAATTTTACCTCCGGAATATTTTGATCCTGGAAGCGCCATCATACTATCTGTTACTCATTGTTGGAACCGCACTGCCAGCGCAGTAGCGGAACGTGGTGATACCACTTAGCGCTACTCACTTCTGGCTAGGTTGTTGCTAAAATGTTTATCAAGGATTAACACATTGCCACATGTACAGGGGTATTCATTATGAATATAACCCCCTCACTATCTTGTGGGGATAGTGGATCTCATGGGGATCGTGGGGGGTTACATTTATAATGGATGCCTGACACAGCTAAATGTGTAAGGAAAAAACTTATGTTCTTTATTTTAATTTCAGAGTAGGTAGGTATTACTAATAATAACATTTTGTCAAATTAAATTCAAACACTTTTTTGTTCTTTAGTTAAAACTAGGCCCAGAGGTTTCTGTAAAAGTTCCCGGATTATCCTGTATACCTATCTTCCCAAAATCTGCTGTATTCACATTTGTAGAGGTTTCCTCGTCTTTGAAAATGTGGATCCTGTAACAAAAAAAGGAAATTTTTATACATAGTATTTAAAATATTTGCCTACAGATATCATTATTCTGAATAATGAAAGCGAATAAAAAGGGCGTATTCCCCATGGTTCATAGCTCTCTCCCTTACCTATTTTCCTTTGGTTTACGTGCTTTCATCATTTCTCTATGTAGATTGTACTTGATTGCAGATTATTTGCACTATACTAAACTTGAAGGCTTCGTTGTTTTGTGGCATCATTCATCAAAAAGCCATTTTAACAGAAGCATAGATTAGGTTGAATAAGATTAGTAAAAAACAGAAGACCAAAGCCATTTTTTATTTGTTTATAAATCAAAACACTTTTTGAGGTTTGCCTATTATACTGACCCGAATTTTACTGACTTGGATATTACTGACCAACGATTTTGTATACTAATTCACGTCAAACTAAATTGTATAGGGTCGAAACAAATCATAACTAATAAATAAAAGCTTCTACCACTGCCATACAGTTACCTATTTATCTATTATTTAGTTACAGCTCAGGTTTATAGCAAAAATACCTTTAATTATTAGATTCTACACCAACTACTACCACCTTCGCTTAGCTTCTATTACAAAAAAACCAACTACTACCACCTTCGCTTAGATTCTACCCCTAAAAAACCAACTACTACCACCTTTACTTAGCTTCTAACACCAACTTCTCCAAGCTTTCACCACAAAAAAATCAAGTACTACCACCTTCCCTTAGGTTCTACTACGATAGGTGTTAGTAGTTGATTTTTTGATGGTAGAAGCTAAGCCTAAGCAAGGGTGGTAGAAGCTAAGTCAAGGTTGTTTTTGGGATAAAACTGAGTTGTAGTTAAGTGATAGGTCAGTAGAGCTGTTTAGAAGTGGTACTTCACTAATCTAATCACTAATTTATCGGAAATACATTGGTCGTTAAAATGATGGTCAGTAAAATAGAAATTCCCTTTTGCTATGGCACTGTCTTTGTTGTTCTCAGTAAATTTACTCTGTGTCTCGCGCTCTCTCTTACACACACACATAAATCCGTATTATCGTCTTGCCGTCGATTGCTGCGTTTCCATGGCATTTCAACCAGGTTTCAACTCAGTTTGTTTTATTATTTATGATTTAATTAATTTGGCAATAACGATGCATTACGCATTATGTAATATTTCATCTTTTTTTATTTTGTAGGTAGGCAGTAGGTTAAGTTATAAATATTTACTTTTTTTCATCAAATTTTTCTCTATATGTTATTACCATAATTAGTGATGTTTGTAAAGTATCCAATAAATAAATAAATAAATAAATAAATAAATAAATAAATAAATAAATAAATAAATAAATAAATAAATAAAAGTAAATTTTAAAAAGTTTTTATAATATACCAAAACATATGGGTAAAAATCATGGAGGTGGAGAATTTCAATTGGAGAAGATTTTTTTAGTTAAAGCTGTAGTAAATTACAGTTTTCAAATTATTGTCAGATTGTTATACTTCAAACTCATCTTCACATTTCAGAAACATTTTTAATAAAAACTTCCCTAATTTAATTTTGTTCTCTTTATACTCGAACAATTACTTGGGGAACGCGTCCATAACTCAATAAGGATAGTTCAAATGGGCACAAAACATATTAAAATCAATTAAATTTTCCAATCTTTATTTCAAACTCTAATTAGAATCAGTAAGGTTTATGAGTTCCTACATGGTTTACAATAAATTTTAAGTAAACGTTAATTTTAATTATTAAGAAAGTTGTCCGGCTAGAAAGTCATCATTTGAGGAACAGATACATAAAATATTAAAATGTTTTTTATTGAAGGTGTCAGAAGGTGTGGTACCAGGTCTTTCTATCGCATCGCAACTTCGAACAGTTTATCAACGCTGAATTGATTGTTGGTATTAAATATAACATTAAAGCAGTAAACAAATTTTAATTGAATATATAAGTACCGTACATCAATTCAGCATAATTTGGGGAATGCTGTTGTACAATGTGCTTAGGTTAAAACCTTATATTTTTGTCATTGTTACAATAAAAAAACCAGGCGGACAAGGTATTAACGGGACGTCCTTTGTCCCATTTTTCAAACTTGGCACAAAATTTTAAACTTTTACCAATTTATCTCACATAAATTGTTTTATTTTAAGAAGTCAACTGCAACACAAAAATGATAAAACTATTTTTTAACATATGCTTGCGTACAAGTGCATATTACGGACATCATTATTAATGAGTGGCTCACAAACGTTCTTAAACTTTCCATATGTATTTTTATGTTTTTTTTTTCTGCTTTGTCCCATATTTTTGCTTCTTTTTTAACTTTAGTCCCGTTTTGACCTAAAACAGATCTGGCAACCCTACCTTAAAGCCTACCAATAAAAACAAAAAATTGACCTAGCATCTAACTTAACTAGGGTTGCCAAATTTAGATATTTATTTTTCACGACAACAGAACCAAATTTTTGGGACATCTCTCTCTCTGGGTCTCTAGTACACGTATTGGTTCGGTTCGGTATTTGACTTTGGTGTGCAATGTGAATCTGTTAAAATACTGCAATAATAGGGACCTATTGCAATTGTGGCAGGCACAAATTATGCCGGGCACTATATTGACAGTTTCGCATTACAAACTGATAGTTGATCTTTCAAAATTGACATACCAAAGTCGAATTTATAAATACCGTCGTTTATTTTCCATTAATAGTGGCGTCACTATTAAATCCGACTCGTATAATACACAAAGGCCTAACTTTGAAAGGACACAGCTGTCCTTATAATGATAAACTGTCAATATAGTGCCCGGCACAATTTGTGCCTGGCACTATTGCAATAGGTCCCTAATAGTGTTATTATGGCTTTATTCCAATAAGATTAAGCCGAACTCAATTCGCATGAAAACGTAGCAATGACAACCAGGGAGCATTTTCGTTCTATTTAGACCACTTGTATTAGTTGCACTTAAGTCACAACTTAAAATTCTGTTTACAAGTCGTACTTTGCTAAGAATTTATTATAAACGATACTTGCTTTAATTGATTATAAATTTTAACAAATTCACAATAATTTAAGGAGCCACAAAAAGTAAGGTTAACATTAGTCGCGACCAACAGGCGACTTTAAGATGTTTACGTTTTTAAAGTAGAAATAGGAAGTAGTCTCCACTTTGAAGGATTGACATAAAACCAAAATCAAAGTTTTTGTGACTTTTAGGTTGTCCTCAAAAGTAATTTTCTCTACATTGTTACATCAGATATTACTATGATGACCCAAACCTATGTAGTAAAATATAAAGTTATAAGGTAGGTGTCGGATACACCCGTTTGCGACTTCAATTAAGCCCAACTTTGTAGTGGTAATTAAGTAACATATAAATGTCGGGGTGACTACGAATTAACGACTAAAAAGAAAGTAAAACTTTGGCAACGTGCTATTGTGGTAGATGAGACTATCAGATTAGACTATCAAGAAACAATCCTATCAGGTAGTTTAAAGGGTCGTTTTTACGAAACTTCTACTTTTTCGTGATACTAAACAGTAGGCAGAACTAAAAAGTAACGAATTTTGGTTGAGATCACCACATTTCTACCATAAGAAAGTAGGAAAGCCTTTGGAGCATGTAGCCGCTACTATAATTGTTAGTTGGGGAGGACAACATATAATTTTTTACGCGACCAAGTTTTTATTTTTGCTGGCAGTACAAATATTTTTTCGTAAAAACAATGTGAAACATTAATATTTTATAGTAAATTTAGTTTAGTCCGGCCCTGAGATTAACTCGAATGCCCGCCATCGTTGATTTCACCGAGATCAAAGACCGCCAGCCGGGTTATTTAGCTGTTTGTTGGGTAACCTGTGGTAAAAATATCCCTACATTTTTATTTACAAGTTAATATCTCAATTGCCTTACTACCTCGTCGTCGCCGCGTCTCCACGTTGTCGCCATGCATCAATGGGCTATTTTTTTTTACCCCAGAAATTACCTAAATGATTTATTGCTTTATTTTTAAGGATTTATATTATTGGCAAAACACAAAATAATCTTTTATCAACGAACAATTGGGATTTTAGGTACAGTTTTAAATAATTAAAGAGATGCAAAACTTTTCCATAGCTTTTATTTTATCAGTATCAACGAGTTATTTTAGTAGATTTACTTCTTTATTTATTGTATGTATGCATATACAGAGTATATCCCAGAATGTACTTAACACTTTAATTTGGGAAAAAGTAAACACCATACATAATAACATGCACTTTGAAAAAACACTTCTACACAGGGTGTAGGGTGTCTCAAAAACGTTTTATAGCTGATATAATTCACGAGAGACCAGACGAAACGAGAGAAAGGCTCTCTCGAGCGATAGAAGAGTCCTATCGTCGAGACGAGAGACCCATTTCTCTCGCATAACAAGACGAGACGAGAGAAGGCCTTCTCTCATTTCGTCTCGTCTCGCGGCAACACTAATTAAAACCGTATAGATTTCGGCATAAAAAACACATTAAAAAGGGATTTTCACCCCTATTACCACAGGGAGATCTCTAAATAGTCTTTAAAGCAATTTTTTGGATTTGTCACCCGAAAATCTATAAAACCATACCAATATCGATACAACTGTAAAGAAAAATTTTGGCCCAACATCCCGTAGATTTTTCTCCCCCCCCCTCATTTTCCAGTTATACTACATTTATGTATTACGTTTTGTTACTATTATGTTATACTACATTTATGTATTTTAATCCAGGATTAACATTAATATTGATAAAGAGACACAAGTGATAGGGTGCAAATTAAAAACATGCTAGAAAATAACATTTCCTGCAATCTCCAACACAAAACGACAAATTTGCCAATGCATATTTTACTCTCCTAATCTCCCCCCCAACATTTTTTCCTAGGTAGAGCCATAACCCTTATATTTATTCCAATAATGAATCTTTTTCATCATATTTTCCTTTTCCGTCTTTTTATGCATCAATTAATTTTTACAAACTAATCAAATTGCCTTTGTTATGTTCATGACAGATCGCTACCGTTTTATAACGAAATGGAATAATGCAATAACGAATGTATTGGGTTATCCATTAAATCAACCCCAAGGCATTATTATATCACCCCCTTAATAAAGATCGTTTTCACGCTTTGGTATTCTGATTTACATAATCGCCAGAATTTCAAATTAGAATTATTGGTAGCAATTGGAATTCGAATATTAATAGCTTGAAATTTAATAAATTTTATTATCATTTTAGTTTTTTACTAAAAACTTTTAAAATACGGTACGACTAAAAAGTGTTCCTATAGTGATGAGTGATGACCATACATAGGGGGAAATCAAGGGGGATTAAGCCCCGAAATAGTCAATAAAGTGTGTTAAAAGCGATTTCTCAGCAATACAAATAGATAGAAAATCGCACAATATACCGGGTGGTCCGAAAAAAACCGGAAATTTTTTTTTCATTATAACTTTTGAACTATAAAATCGATTCTAATGGGACAAACTGCACTTGGCAGAGATTTAATCAGAGTTTTGACTGAATGTATCTTCTTGTCCACCGTCTTAAATCCAAGATGGTGGACAAAATTAAATTGTACCCTTCAAAGATGCTCGTTTATTCTCGTGTTCATTCTTATTTTCCGAAAATGGTTTAGTTTTTTTTTAATATATAGAAAAACATTACCTTTCTCCCGCACAAAAAGATAAAAATTAATTAAGTGCTTTTCTATAAATTAAAAAAAACTAAAACATAAACAACAATAAACGTGACTCTTTGAATGGTCAAGAATGACTATTTCCGGCATCCTAACTTCTCAGATGGCGGCAAATTTCGATAATAAATTTTAAAGAACAATCAATTCTCACTATAATTTTTTTTATTTCGCTAAGATTGGTCTCATTATTACGAGTTTATAAAGAAATGAATGCAGACAGGATTGGCAATCCAATCGTATAATCTGTAAAACAATGGCTGGAACAAAAATAGATTTTTGGAGATCCACCAAACCGATTTTACTAATTTATACCTTGTTGTGCGGAAGAAAAGTAGTGCTATTCTATAAATTAAAAAAAACTAAAACATTTTCAGAAGATAAAACTAAACACGCCATTTTGAAGAATCTATTATGATTCTGTCCACCATCTTAAATTTTAAGATGTTATTAAATTTTGATCATGATCTTTAAAAAGCAATCAATTCTCACCAGGATAATACTTTTTACTTCATCAAAATCGGTTCGGTAGTAATGAATTTATAAGGAAATAAATGCAGACATGATTGGCAAGGCTATCGTATATAATATAAAACAATGGTTAAAACAAAAATATTTTTCTTTAGAACCACCAAACCGATTTTGCTGATTCATACCTTGTTGTGCGTGGCAAGAATGCTGCTTTTTTAGTAATTAAAAAACATATTAAAACGTGTTCGAAACACAAGATCAAACGAGCATCTTTGAAGGATACAATTTTATTTCATCCGCCATCTTGGATTTTGAAATAGCGGACAATTTTATTTTTTTATTGAAAACTTTAATTAATTATCTGCCAAGTGCAGTTTGTCCTATTAAAATCGATGGTATAGTTCAAAAGTTGTCCGGATTTTTTTGGCCCACCCGGTACATATTTTTATTGACATTTCTTAATCCCCCTCCGATTTTCTTTTCGATAATATTCCTGACTTCCTGGATAGCTATTCTCGTACTTGAATGATGTGATAGTTCCCATCACATGCTTTGGCCAATGACAAGCTCCGAGCCGTCACGTGCTATGCGAAAAGACCTCCATTGCGCAAGCTTCTCCTACGATTCGACCGAGAAACGTTCAGTCCGTACGGGGCAGGAGAACACAGTGGTAGAAAAGTGGTAATTCCTTGGCTCATTTTTTTACTAAAAGTGTATACGAACATAGGTCTGCACACTTAGTTACTGAGCTACAGTGCGTTAAAATTTGCCCTGCTCCTGATTTTTTTTGAATGCGCTGCTGGTAAATTCTAAAATACAAAAAATAATCCTGCCTTGTAAGGAATTTTTTTGAATTTTTTTGTATCTGCTACCATTATAGAGCCAAAATAAAAAAATTTATTGTGATTTGTTAAATTTTTAAAAATAATCATGTAGCGAATCTTTCTTAATTTTTTTGATCGATAACCATTCACCCCACAGCGCCCCGGAATAAAGTTTAGGGGATGAAAAAGGGACATAACCCCTAAAAATAACACCTGGCAGATTTTTAAAAGCAGTTGCCATGTTCAATCATGTCTACCTTATAGCGTAATCTGCTTGTCAAATAGCTAATAAATATCTCAATAAACCAAGGAAATACCCTTCTTCATTTGTTCACCTATTTATGTCTCACTCTGTACAGTTTTTATTAGGTAGATTAGTTACGATGTTTCTTATCTTAATTTTTAATAAATAGCACTTGGATTTTTAAAAAATTTATAATTTTGGGTCACCCTATTGCTATCTCGTGCTGCCATTAAAAGTTGGGATTTGTCATTTATGGTAGATGGATGATATTAAATCCTGATATCCTTTCTAAAGCAAGATTTAGCTTGCATACAGGATTTTAAGCGGTAACGGGAAACCGGGACAAAAGCGCCGCCGTCGTTATGCGTGAGATAATTTAAAAAGCAGGGATTTAAAATTTATCAGCTGCACATAAGTAAGTAAAACTAGTGGTTGAATCTGCCTAGGGTCAAAAAGAGACTGTTAAAGAAACAATATTCCTAAAAAAATCTAACAAATTTAAATTAAAAATAAATTTTTTCAACGAGTCTTACTCTATCAATACTCTTATTGCAAAATATTTTTAAAAATAAGCCCTCGTATCTACATAGGAAAATTGCATGCTTAAATATTATGTGTGTAGATTAGAGCTGCCAGAGAGAGAAAATTCTTACTGTTGTTTCTTGTTGTTAAAAATTCCAGTACTCCTTAAAATAAGATATTAGACAACCTCCGTAATTTTCAGAGTTTCTCGGATATTCTGGACGTCTGATGTTTTAAATTTAGGTACTTTCCAGAAAAAAATCGTGTTACGGAAAAAAAATTGTAGAAGAAACGAAAAAAGTGGCCCTTCAGGTAAAAACTTTTGAAATAAAATAAAGTACTTTTCGGAAGAAATGGCGTAGTAAAAAAAATTGTAGGATAAAAAACACTAGAAAATTCAAAAAAAAATTAAAATTAAAAAAAAATTCATTACTTTTCGGTAATAAATCGCGCTGCAGAAAGAATTTTTTGGTAAATTAAGTATTTTTCGGAGAAAATGGCGCCGCAGAAGAAAATGTTTGCATTATAAAAAAATTACTATCTATAAAATTTTTAAAAAATGTACAGCAGGCTAAAAGTTTTGAAAAATTGAGTAGTTAATGAAAAAAATTGCGACGATAAAGAAAATTTTTGCCAAAAACAAAAAGAAGTGTCAAATAAAATTTTATCAAAACGAGTCAAATAAAAAGCCGAAAAATTTTATTATATGTACCTAAGGAAAAAGTTTTCGTTAATTTAAAAAGGCTATCATAGTGTCACAGAGAAAAATGAACCTAGGGGTCTTTAGTTTGGGGGCGTAGAAAATTATCGAAAACGAGGGAAGTTTAGTACATATATTTCGTTTATAATTATACAGCTGATAAATCAACAGAAATTATAGCTTACGCTAACCTACCAAAAAAAAATATGGAGAACCATAAATACGGCCATTAGGGCCTTACTGTGAATTATGCCGGATAGGACTTGGGGGACGGAATGGGACAACTGGGCGCCGCCAACTCGGCGCCGCCAACTGGGCGCCGCCAACTCGGCGCCGCCAACTGGGCGCCGGGCCAACTGGGCGCCGGGCCAACTCGGCGCCGCCAACTCGGCGCCGCCAACTGGGAGCCGGCCAACTCGGCGCCGGACTAAAAAAATTTTTTTTGACAAAATGTGTAGATGAAAAATAAAATATATTATTTATATAAAAACATCTTTAAAAAATCCTACGCAATTTTTTACAAGCTTTTATTTAGCTTCAGATGTTCTGTCTAACTAACTATCAAATCTTGTGAAGCGTTTTTGACACACTTCCCATTATCCGATTTGGATGAAATTTGGTACACACGTAGTGGTCCCATGACAATACAACATTAACAAAAAAATATCCAAACAACCCCTACCCCCACCCCTTCTATAGAAAAATGTGTTTTGGACACACTTCCCGTTATCCGATTTGGATAAAATTTGGTATACACATAGTGGTCCGATGATAATACAACAATAAGAAAAAAATATCCTCCCACCCCTACCCCCACCCCTTCCATAGAAAAATGTGTTTTTGACACACTTAGGGGTTAATCCGATTTGGATAAAATTTGGTATACACATAGTGGTCCGATGATAATACAACAATAAGAAAAAAATATCCTCCCACCCCTACCCCCACCCCTTCTATAGAAAAATGTGTTTTTGACACACTTCCCGTTATCCAATTTGGATAAAATTTGGTATACACATAGTGGTCCGATAATAATACAACAATAAGAAAAAAATATCCTCCCACCCCTACTCCCACCCCCTTCCATAGAAAAATTTGTTTTTGACACACATCCCGTTATCCGATTTGGATGAAATTTGGTATACATATATAATAAAAAAATATCCTCCCACCTCTACCCCCACCCCCTTTCATAGAAAAATGAGTTTTTGACACACTTCCCATTATCCGATTTGGATGAAGCTTGGTATTCACATAGTGGTCTGATGACAATACAACATTAAGAAAAAAATATATTCTCCCACCCCTACCCCCACCCCTTCTATAGAAAAATGTGTTTTTGACACACTTCCCGTTATCCGATTTGGATAAAATTTGGTATACACATAGTGGTCCGATGATAATACAACAATAAGAAAAAATATCCTCCCACCCCTACCCCCACCCCCTTCCATAGAAAAATTTGTTTTTGACACACATCCCGTTATCCGATTTGGATGAAATTTGGTATACATATCGTGATCCGATGACAATACAATATTAAGAAAAAAATATCCTCCCACCTCTACCCCCACCCCCTTTCATAGAAAAATGAGTTTTTTACACACTTCCCATTATCCGATTTGGATGAAACTTGGTATTCACATAGTGGTCTGATGACAATACAACATTAAAAAAAATATCCTCCCGCCCCTACCCTTACCCCCTTCCATAGAAAATGCTTTTTTGGACACCCTTCCCATTATCCGATTTGGATGAAATTTGGTATACATATAGTGGTCCAATGACAATACAACATTGAAAAAAAAAATCCTACCACTCCTACCCCCACCCTCATCTATAGAAAAATGCGTTTTTGACACACTTACCATTATCCGATTTGGATGAAATTTGGTATACATATAGTGGTCCGATAACAATACAACAATAATGAAAAAATGTCTCAACAATTTGTCTCAAACTTGAAATATTACATTGCTTGAGGTCATTTAACAAAATTTTTTACTCAAACTTAAAAAAATCAAAATGGCTGATCCAAAATGGCAGATTTTTTATTTACTAACCGATTTGTCTCAAACTTGAAATATTACATTGGTTGAAGTCATTTAACAAAATTTTTTACTCAAACTTAAAAAAATCAAAATGGCGGATCAAAAATGGCAGATTTTTTATTTACTAACCGACTTGTCTCAGACTTGAAAGATTGCAGTGCTTAGGGATCGATTTATAATAAATTTAGAACTTTGTGGTGTTTAACGTCGCTGAACATGATTTTTTCCTCTTTCTAAAAAAATCATCTAAATCGGATAATGGGAAGTGTGTCAAAAACTCATTTTTCTATGAAAGGGGGTGGGGGTAGAGGTGGGAGGATATTTTTTCTTAATATTGTATTGTCATCGGATCACTATATGTATACCAAACTTCATCCAAATCGGATAATGGGAAGTATATCAAAAACGCATTTTTCTATAGATGAGGGTGGGGGTAGGAGTGGTAGGATTTTTTTTTCAATGTTGTATTGTCATCGGACTACTATATGTATACCAAATTTCATCCAAATCGGATAATGGGAAGGGTGTCAAAAACGCATTTTCTATAGAAGGGGGTGGGGGTAGGGGTGGGAGGATATATTTTTTTTAATGTTGTATTATCATCGGACCACTATGTGAATACCAAATTTCATCCAAATCGGATAATGGGAAGTGTGTCAAAAACTCATTTTTCTATGAAAGGGGGTGGGAGTAGAGGTGGGAGGATATTTTTTTCTTAATATTGTATTGTCATCGGATCACTATATGTATACCAAATTTCATCCAAATCGGATAATGGGAAGGGTGTCAAAAACGCATTTTCTATGGAAGGGGGTGGGGGTAGGAGTGGGAGGATATTTTTTTTTATGTTGTATTATCATCGGACCACTATGTGAATACCAAATTTCATCCAAATCGGATAATTGGAAGTGTGTTAAAAACTCAGTTTTCTATGAAAGGAGGTGGGGGTAGAGGTGGGAGGATATTTTTTTCATAATATTGCATTGTCATCGGATCACTATATGTATACCAAATTTCATCCAAATCGGATAATGGGAAGTGTGTTAAAAACTCAGTTTTCTATGAAAGGAGGTGGGGATAGAGGTGGGAGGATATTTTTTTCATAATATTGTATTGTCATCACATCACATCACAAATTTCATCCAAATCGGATAATGGGAAGTGTGTCAAAAACGCATTTTTCTATAGATGAGGGTGGGTGTAGGAGTGGTAGGATTTTTTTTTTCAATATTATATTGTCATCGGACCACTATATGTATACCAAATTTCATCCAAATCGGATAATGGGAAGGGTGTCAAAAACGCATTTTCTATGGAAGGGGGTGGGGGAAGGGGTGGGAGGATATATTTTTTTAAATGTTGTATTGTCATTGGACAACTATGTGAATACCAAATTTTATCCAAATCGGATAATGGGAAGTGTGTCAAAAACTCATTTTTCTATTAAAGGGGGTGGGGGTAGAGGTGGGAGGATATTTTTTTTCTTAATATTGTATTGTCATCGGATCACTATATGTATACAAAATTTCATCCAAATCGGATAATGGGAAGGGTGTCATAAACGCATTTTCTATGGAAGGGGGTGGGGGTAGGGGTGGGAGGATATTTTTTTTAAATGTTGTATTATCATCGGACCACTATGTGTATACCAAATTTTATCCAAATCGGATAACTGGAAGTGTGTTAAAAACTCATTTTTCTATGAAAGGAGGTGGGGGTAGAGGTGGGAGGATATTTTTTTCTTAATATTGTATTGTCATCGGCTCACTATATGTATACCAAATTTCATCCAAATCGGATAATGGAAAGTGTGTCAAAAACGCATTTTTCTATAGATGAGGGTGGGGGTAGGAGTGGTAGGATTTTTTTTTCAATATTATATTGTCATCGGACCACTATATGTATACCAAATTTCATCCAAATCGGATAATGGGAAGTGTGTTAAAAACTCAGTTTTCTATGAAAGGAGGTGGGGGTAGAGGTGGGAGGATATTTTTTTCATAATATTGTATTGTCATCACATCACATCACAAATTTCATCCAAATCGGATAATGGGAAGTGTGTCAAAAACGCATTTTTCTATAGATGAGGGTGGGGGTAGGAGTGGTAGGATTTTTTTTTTCAATATTATATTGTCATCGGACCACTATATGTATACCAAATTTCATCCAAATCGGATAATGGGAAGGGTGTCAAAAACGCATTTTCTATGGAAGGGGGTGGGGGAAGGGGTGGGAGGATATATTTTTTTAAATGTTGTATTGTCATTGGACAACTATGTGAATACCAAATTTTATCCAAATCGGATAATGGGAAGTGTGTCAAAAACTCATTTTTCTATTAAAGGGGGTGGGGGTAGAGGTGGGAGGATATTTTTTTTCTTAATATTGTATTGTCATCGGATCACTATATGTATACAAAATTTCATCCAAATCGGATAATGGGAAGGGTGTCATAAACGCATTTTCTATGGAAGGGGGTGGGGGTAGGGGTGGGAGGATATTTTTTTTAAATGTTGTATTATCATCGGACCACTATGTGTATACCAAATTTTATCCAAATCGGATAACTGGAAGTGTGTTAAAAACTCATTTTTCTATGAAAGGAGGTGGGGGTAGAGGTGGGAGGATATTTTTTTCTTAATATTGTATTGTCATCGGCTCACTATATGTATACCAAATTTCATCCAAATCGGATAATGGAAAGTGTGTCAAAAACGCATTTTTCTATAGATGAGGGTGGGGGTAGGAGTGGTAGGATTTTTTTTTCAATATTATATTGTCATCGTACCACTATATGTATACCAAATTTCATCTAAATCGGATAATGGGAAAGGTGTCAAAAACGCATTTTCTATGGAAGGGGGTGGGGGTAGGGGTGGGAGGATATTTTTTTTTAATGTTGTATTGTCATTGGACCACTATGTGAATACCAAATTTCATCCAAATCGGATAATGGGAAGTGTGTCAAAAACTCATTTTTCTATTAAAGGGGGTGGGGGTAGAGGTGGGAGGATATTTTTTTTCTTAATATTGTATTGTCATCGGATCACTATATGTATACCAAATTTCATCCAAATCGGATAACGGGATGTGTGTCAAAAACAAATTTTTCTATGGAAGGGGGTGGGGGTAGGGATGGGAGGATATTTTTTTCTTATTGTTGTATTATTATCGGACCACTATGTGTATACCAAATTTTATCCAAATCGGATAACGGGAAGTGTGTCTAAAACACATTTTTCTATAGAAGGGGTGGGGGTAGGGGTGGTAGGATATTTTTTTCTTAATGTTGTATTGTCATGGGACCACTACGTATGTACCAAATTTCATCCAAATCGGATAATGGGAAGTGTGTTAAAAACGCTTCACAAGATTTGATAGATAGTTAGTTAGTTAGTAAAGGATTTTTTAAAGATGTTTTTATATAAATAAATTATTTTATTTTTCATCTACACATTTTATCAAAAACAAATTTTTAGTCCGGCGCCGAGTTGGCCGGCGCCCAGTTGGCGGCGCCGAGTTGGCCCGGCGCCCAGTTGGCCCGGCGCCCAGTTGGCGGCGCCGAGATGGCGGCGCCCAGTTGGCGGCGCCGAGTTGGCGGCGCCCAGTTGTCCTAGACCGCTTGGGGGACGCAGTACACAAGACCACAGGTTCAGGGTTAAAAAAAAGAGACGACAGCCAGAAACTGGTTACGAAGCTTAGCAGGACGTCCAGAAACTGGTTACGAACGCTTAGTTAAGGGGCAAATGAGACGACGTCCAGAAACTGGTTACGAAGCTCAGCAGGACGATTTTATTATAATAGATGCACGCCTTTAATTTATATGGATCCCAATAATTTAAAGTAATACGAATAATCTATTCTATTTAGATAAGTGCACTTTGGGATAGTTTAATTATGATTATTATCTCTGTGTGACAATAGCGTCGCAGCCGAATGTTTTTTAAACTTAGTAGGCTCTCTCAAGCATTTAATTTAAAAAACTTGAGTAGGCGCGAACTCCCCGAGGCCCTTCCGTAGATCCGCCCCTGCTGATAATTATTTTCAATATATATCTTTATATTATTAATTAGCTTGTGTTAGATGATAAATATAAAGAAAAACTTGACAATATAACTTTAAAATAAAATTTAACTTTTTGCCGCGTTTGAATAAGGCACACTCATGCTCATAAAAAAAACCGTACACGGAAATTTGTAATAGGCTACTTATATATTGTTTTTAACTAAGTTTATAGTTATAGTACCAAATGACATTTAAATAAATGGATCTATGACGGATCGGACACCTTCCTAGCTAGCCAATTATCACACTTCAAATGAAGCCATGATAATATATTAGCCTTGAAAACCGTTTTTTGTAATTATCTCAAGAACTAAAGCTCCTACAGAGTTCTTGGTTAACAGTGTATTAATTGTTATGCCCGCAGTAACAAAAACGATAAATGCAATGGACTGTATATATTTTAATTAATGAAAGCGCGAACAAACATAAATATATTGATATGAAATTACGAAATAATTAAAAGGTCCATAGGTTAATTGTGGGTACCACACAACGGAAATCAGAGACAAAGCACTCACCAGTTTGCAGCCAATTTGTCCACTTCCAAGGGGCCCCTATCTGGATCTACACGTAGCTGAAGGGCTGAAGTTTCTAGTTCTATGCTTCAGTACACCAAAATCGAGCACTTTCAAGTGTAGAAATTTGAAATAGTTGGAGAAAGTAAATTAACACGTTATTTCTCGAGGCGGTCGAAAAAGGATCTCCCTGATTCTTGGTGCGCATGTCCAAAATGCGCGAAAATGCACTCTGTCCGTCATTCAATTGTGTGGTTTTAAAATTTACAAACAATCGCGAAATTTAGCGGGAGCTAACATAACTGCCCTCCAAAACACACAATTTTAGAATATCAGCCGGACAGATATAGATATAAGAAAAATGATCGACCGATAAATATAAATGAATGAAAAACAGATAGGTAGCGTAAGTTTATTTAGAGATAACGAAAACCCGAAAAAGTCAAAACAAACAAACAAAATTAAAAAAAATAATAAAGAATTACCTATTGTAATAATTGACTTCAATAGGGAGAAAAAATTAAAATTACTTTTAATTCGGCAAGAGGCACAGTCTTACAACTGGCCGCTTGTAAACACCGGTAACCGTTTGTACCGTCGCAAAACGCACCCGACCGTCTCCGCCGGGATGCAGTTCGATGACCCGACCGATTCAAAGGTGATTGGCTGTGATCACTTATTATGATAACCAAATCATTTAATTTGATATTTGGGGACGAATCAGCCCACTTGTGTCGCTGTTGTAGCGTATGCAATTACTCTATAGAATACCATTTCCAAAAATCATTATGTAGTTTTTGGATTAGTTGCCATCTCGAGAGCCGATTTAGGGGAACCTCGGACAAATCTGACTCCGGAATGTCTGAATAAATGGGTTCAAGGGTCAAAAAATGCCCAGGGGTAAGAGGTTGAAGATCGTGTGGGTCTGAAGAGGCAGGAGATAAAGGGCGACTATTAAGTACGGCTTCTATGCGACATGTAAGGGTGGACATTTCCATGATGGACAACTTCTGGTCGCCGACTACTCGAACAAAGTGAGTTTTAAAACTTTTGACGCCAGCTTCTGCCAGGCCATTGAAATGTGGACTGAGAGGAGGTCCCAGATGCCAACGAATAGAAAGTCTGGTGGCAGCACTTCTTGCGTAATCCAGTAATTGGTTACGAAACCCTATAAAATTACTGCCTTGATCTGACCAGCATTGCGTCACGCTTCCGCGTCTGGAAATGAATCGATGGAATGCACCTACGAACCCTTCGGTGGACAGTTCCATGGTTAATTCCAAATGCACGCAATGTGTGGCCGGACAGACAAACACACAGACATACGATTTGAAAGCTTTACAACCACGGTAACGATGAGGAATCACAAAGAAAGCTCCACAAAAATCGATAGCTACACTCAAAAAAGGTTTAAGTTGATTGATTCGATGAGCGGGAAGTGAACTCATTATGGGCGGTCTATAGGGTTTAGGGTTGATTCTAAAACATTGCAAACACTTGGATATGGTTCTTTGTATTGTCCGGCTGGCAGATAATTTCCAAAATTGCTGTAAAAGCAGATTATGTAATGTTTTAAACCCAGGATGAAGGTATTGTCGATGAGCGGACTCGATAAGAAGAGTAGTTAAACGATGGTTACTCGAAAGTAAGACGGGGTGTTTTGCAGAATAAGACAAAGGTCAGATTTTTGTAATCTGCCACCGACTCTAATGACATTATTTTCATCAAGAAAAGGTGAAAGTTTTCGGAAAGGTTTCGGTATTGGTTTATCCTTAGATAACGCGGAAAAAGCTCAGAAAAACAAGAACCTTGAACGCGTTTAATAAGAAGGTATTACGCACTTTGCATCTCACCGGTGGTAGGAAAAACAATATTTTCAAAAATAATTTTTTTGGTCCGGTGGCTTAGTGGGTTTTTGATAGGAATGGTTTTGAAAAAGGTTAACTATTCGAAGGACATAACAAATGATACGTTGAATTTTTGATATAGATGAATATTTGATAAGAAGCTGATCTAAGAAGTTGACATCAATTATCGCATTGCAACAGACCTTTGGCTTTTCCTCCAGATTAATATCTCCGAAATCAATCGGCATTTTTGATTTATGAAAATCGGGCCATTCGTTTTCGGGAGACCACAAAAACGACGGTGCGTTCCACCACATGTCATGTGACATAAGCTGTGAAGGGGTGGCCCCTTGTGACGCAATATCGGCTGCATTTAAAGCAGAAGGAATGTAGCGCCACGAGTTTGAGGGAATGATTTCTTGGATTCTACTGACTCGATTTCCAACAAAGGTTTGCCAGCGATTAGGAGGGGATGAAAGCCAATGCAATACCACTTGCGAATCGCAGAAAGTAACGATATTTGTAAAAGTTATTTTTCCTTCGTAGCTAGATAAAACGAAGTCAATTAATTCGTTTAAAAGAAATGCGCCTAGGAGTTCTAGCCTAGCCAAAGTTTGTGACTTTATAGGCGCGACCCTAGATTTTGCAGATATGAGAGAAACAGGGATATTGTTTTCCTCTTCTACACGAAAATATACGACGCCTGCGTAGACTCGAATTGAAGCGTCACAGAAGCCGATGATTTGACAGGTATTGATTTTTGACAGTTTGTCGGGGTAATTGAAAATTGGAAAGAAGCGGGAATTCAGAACGAAGTTTGTTCCAAGAGTCGATGATAGAAGAATCCGGTTCTTCGTCCCTGCCTATTTTCGATATCCACAACTGTTGCAAAATAAATTTTGCTTGTAGCAACAAGGGACAAAGAAAACCTAAGGGATCGAAGATTGTTCCTATGATAGATAAAATAGAACGTTTGGTTGGGGGTTTGTCCTTCATTCGGCATTGATAAGAAAAAATGTCGTTTTTTGGATGCCATTGAAGTCCTAAAACTTTGATAAAGTGGGGTTTCTCCTTGTCAAAAGAGAGAGGCATTTGACGATCGGATTCTGGCAATGTTGCCAATAACTCAGGACAATTGCTTGCCCATTTTTTAAGTTCAAATCCTCCCGACTTCAACAAATCATTGAGTTCCGTTTGAAGGGAAAGAGCTTCAGAAAGCGAAGGGCTAGTTCCCAAGATATCGTCGATGTAGATTGACGTTTTTAGAACAGTACTAGCCATAGGAAAACGTTCCTTTTCTCTCTCTGCCAGCTCATTTAATGTACGCATGGCTAGAAAAGGTGAGCATGTCATGCCAAAAGTGACAGTAGAAAGTTCCCACACTGAAAGTGGGTCCTGTGGAGAAAACCTCCACAATATCCTTTGATAAGGACGGTGATAAGGATTGATAAGGACTTGACGGAACATCTGTTTGATATCAGCAATGTAGGCAATAGGATTAAGACGAAACGTAAGGAGTAAAGAAGCAATATCTTTTTGAAGTTTCGGTCCCGATAACAACGTGTCATTGAGATTAATATTTTCTGGGGTGACTGCCGAACAATCCCAGACTACCCTTAATTTTGTACTTAAGCTTTCCGGCTTTAGTACGCAATGATGTGCTAAAAAACATGATACATCGACTTTTGGTTGACTAGATAAAACTAAACTCATATGATTAGAATCGATATAGTCTTGCATGAAACTTGAATAGGTAGTGTACAGATCAGGATTTTTAATTAATCTATTTTCTAGAAGTAAAAATCTACGATAAGCTTGCGGATAAGTATTTCCTAAACGGAAGATCTACCATGAATCTACCGCTCGGTTGCCGTACTACACTAGCAGTAAAAATTGATTCTGCCTGTTTTTCTTCCTTTGATAAGATTTGTTTTTTAGGCAAATGTTCGATTTCCCAAAACCTAGCGAGAATGACCTCTAAAGGAGGTGAATGACTCGTTAAAAAACAACTGGTTCGTTCCGTAAGACTACCTACCTTGTCAACTTTTCCCATGACGACCCAGCCAAAGATAGTTTCAAGGGCTGAAGGTTGCCCTATTTGTCCAAGAACCCTGCCCTCCTTGAATATCTGTGCGAACAGCTCGCAACCAATAACTAGGTCCACAGGTCTAGATTTGAAATAAGATGGGTCGGCAAGTTTAAGGTTTTCCAAGTGTTTCCACTGATTATCGTTCAAAGTGAATGTAAGCATATTGGAACATAATTGTGGAACGACAATTGCTTCGAAATTAAGTAAAGAAGTGACCTGTCCTTGTGGCTTAATGTGACATTGAACGAGCCCTTCGGAAGTAAAAGAAGACATCTGATTTAATCCGAATATTTTAGTGGTGCAACTTCGCCTAGGAAGATTAAGACGCTGAATACACTTTTCACTGATGAATCCGTCTGTGATCCAGAATCAAGCAGTGCCCTTACAGGTTGAAAATTTCCGCAACCGTCCATAACATCTATTATGGCGGTGCATAAAAGAAAGGTACCTGAAGGTCCTGAGGTATTTAATGACACATGAAGATTATTGACAGGTGGTGTGTGAATGACAGGACTAGTATCTTGGCTTCCAGACTCTTGATTAGTTTCTAAGGTATGAGTTAAAGTGTGGTGCCTTTTACTATTGCAAGTCCTGCATGAATATTTTGATTTGCACGTATCTACCCCATGCAAGGGATAAAAACACGCTAGACATAATTTTTTCTGCTTGACGAAAGATAGGCGATCGATAGGTGAGAGATCAAGAAATGTTTGACATTTCGAAAGCACGTGATCTTGATTACACCGGAAACCTTTTATTCCCGTACTTGAATTAGTTGAGGTGCCAGCCAGTCCTATAAAAGGCGAATTGGATGATTTATAGGTAGGCTTTTGCCCAAACTGATTTTGCATAGAATTTGAATTTTGATAGGTAGGCTTTTGCTTAAACTGATTTTGCATAGAATTTGATTTTTGATAGGTAGGCACCTTTTTGGGTGCTGTTGATTGAGGAAGTGATTCCAAAACTTTACATCTTTTTTCTAGAATTTGAAAAAGTGACTGAAAAGTGGGAATTTCGGTATTAGTATTGGCGTGACTCATTTCGAAATTTGAACGCGTCGGAATATCCAATTTTTCTAACAAAATGAAAAAAATAATAAAGTCTCAACTGTCAACGTCAAAGCTAAGTGATTTTAAAATTTCTAGGGATTCAGAAAAGGTGTCAATTAAATTACGCAATTCTTTAGCTGACTCGTTTTTTAAGGTGGAGTTCATAATTGAGCTTAAAGCATCATTTGCGAGATCTCGCTTGTTTTGATACCTATTGACTAATTTGTCATAAGCAATTTTATAATTTTGATCAGATAAGCTAATCCCTGATATCAATTTTAAAGGCTCATCCTCGAGATATGAAAATAAATATTGAAGTTTTCGAACGTTACTTAGACTTTGATTTTGATCTATAATGTTATTAAAAAGATCGAAAAAGCTTGGCCATAATTTTTTATCACCTCGAAATATGGGAATACCTAACTCTTTGAGTTTTGGAGTTTCATTTTGTCGAACATATGATCCCGAAAAGGATGGGGCCTCAACCGGAAATATTTTAGAGTAAACCCCCTTACACGCATAAAAATATTTACGAGCTTCTGAAAGGATCGCATCCTGCGTTTTAAACTCCTCGTCGTCCGCGTCGTCTATCAACATAATGACATCATTATGTGCCAGCATGCATTTATCGAAGGTTTCATCCAAATCGGAATACCTCACTTAAAACTCGTTTCTCGCTTTTTCGTCCGATGCCGCGGTCTGTGAAAACACTTAACACTCGGTGATCGCAGATAAAAAACCCTTGCGTTTTTGCACGGCTTTTTTGACAGACATGATTTTACCTTTGAAATGACGAAATTGTCGGTAAATATACAACTAACGCTAAATTAATGCTTCTGAAATAGAAAAATGACGAATTGTCGAAAATATGCACTAATTTATCGCAATTCATGAAAATTGTTTTAAATATCGAAATGATATGGAACACATCTAATCACAGAAATGTCGGTAAATATACAATTAACGCTAAATTAATGCTTCTGAAATAGAAAAATGACGAATTGTCGAAAATATGCACTAATTTATCGCAATTGATGAAAATTGTTTTAAATATCGAAATGATATGGAACACACCTAACAGACTGAACATGTGCTTGTTTGTTTTGATTGCTTCGGTTTGTTTACTGAATGACCACGGTACGTTACCATAGCAGCGGACCGAAAAACAGGTGACCTGCGCCGCTACCGAAGGTCGAGCGAAAATCTCTCTCGTTTCAATACTCGTTTCAAGGCCTTGATCTCGGCTTGTGAAAAAATGGCCGACTTATTAATACCGTCGTATGGAGTAAATTTTAAATAATTCGGTCGAAGGAACACTTATATTATGCCCGCAGTAAAAAAACGAATAAAGCAATGGACTGTATATATTTTAATTAATGAAAGCGCGAACAAACATAAATATATTGATATGAAATTACGAAATAATTAAAAGGTCCATAGGTTAATTGTGGGTACCACACAACGGAAATCAGAGACAAAGCACTCACCAGTTTGCAGCCAATTTCTCCACTTCCAAGGGGCCCCTATCTGGATCTAATGATGTCACCACGTATCTGAAGGGCTGAAGTTTCTAGTTCTATGCTTCAGTACACCAAAATCGAGCACTTTCAAGTGTAGAAATTTGAAATAGTTGGAGAAAGTAAATTAACACGCCATTTCTCGAGGCGGTCGAAAAAGGATCTCCCTGATTCTTGGTGCGCATGTCCAAAATGCGCGAAAATGCACTCTGAGCTAACATTAATACGATGCTCCGTTACAGTTAGCATTTTTTTTAGATTTTTAATTGTCAAAAAACTGCGATAAGCATTAATGGATTTTAACCAAAATCTAATGAGCTCGTAAGAGTGTCGAGCACTATTTTACCTGAAAAGTTTATGAAAATCAGTTCAGCGGTTTAGGAGCTATCGTGTTACGGATAGAAATAATATATATACACACACACACACACAGACAGACATCACGACAATATTGCTAGGATAGGTCAAAATACATCAAAAAAATACATTTTTGGCGATATCTGAAAAAAAAAATTCTAAAATATTGCCTTTTCTAGCCATTGCTACGCGGGCTAGGAAGGTAAAAAAATATTTTTATATGAGATGTAAAAAACATCTCTCTTTTAGTAGTAAAGTTTTTAAAAAAATATAGAAGATTCACATGTCAGAAACACGCATTATTAAACTTTCAGACTTTATCTGTTATGTTGAATATTTTTACAATAAGTTTTATTTTACTGTTTCATACATTTTATCTTCCTGTAAAAATATTTTTTCTTGGCATTACTTTGATGGGTCGAATTAAGTCAAACTTGAAAAAGCATGTTTGTTATTTTTCACCAAGAAAACCGAGGCTAGGGAACGAGTGTGCAGTGATGGGGTGGAACGTGTCGAGATAAATTAGGGTCAAGCATCGTTGAAAACTTATCATGTGCATCAGTAGCTACATCCAAAATAGAATCCCAGTATTAGAAGTAAAAAGTAACTCAACTTCATGAGTTTTCAAAGTTATTAAAACTATAAACGCTCTTTCATTATAAGCAATCAACAGAAAGTAGTTATTTGCACATTTGACAGTACTTCTGTCAAATATGACGTTTATAGTTTAGACACAAATACCACTCAATAGGGGTTTTTCTTTAACGATTTATGAGATATCAACAGTAAACTTTAACAAAATGCATTAACAGGATTTGCAATGTAACAATTTAGTATCCAATAAAATTGTATGTAATTGGATTGTTTTTCTATCAAAATTATTTTTTTGGAAGCTGCTAAGCTGCTGGTTATATTTTGTTGAATACTGTGAATACATTTTCTACGCATGGTAATGAATTTTCATTAAGATAAAAAAAAACTAGGTAGTCCATTAATAGTTATTTAAACAACAAGGTTTGAAAACGACTCTTTGCACACGATCGAGACAGTTTGGTAGACCGAGCCGAAGGCGAGGTCTACAAGTCGAGGGAGTGTGCAAAGAGGTTTTCAAACGAGTTTTTTACAATATTTTTTTACGACTGCTAATAAAGAAAGAAAAATCAAATTTTAATTTAACTTGTTTTTATTTTCGACATTTTTACAACAAAACTTTAAAAATTCAACAATTTTTTGACGTATCTATTCAACAAAACATACGAGCAGTGACGGTTGCTACGGAACTAAGCCAACTTATATTGATGGGTGACAACAACAAAAATTACAATGACGGGAGACCCGTATGCAGAAATGACATAGGCGTGCGCAAAAATGACATAAGCGTGTGCAAAACGTTTTGCACACAGCGTGCGCAAAATGCCATTTTCAGATCGTGTTCTACGTGCGCAAAACCCCCTTTTAAAAGACAGTCGAATAAAAAAATATATATATAATTTGTACTCACCGTGTTAACATGAAATGTCCTATTTGACAGAAGTCTTAAAAAACTACCGTCTTTTGAAAGCTTTGGTTTGAACCTCGTAACACTAATAGCAAAAATCTTTTCTTTAGTGAACCTTTGGTAACTTTTTTTTATGACAGTCTCGCAAATGTTTTCAAATAAATAGGATGATGTATTAACTTATATACGCTGAAATGCTCAAATATGAATCAGATAAACTACTATAAAATCTCACATATACTATCAATCAATGCATAAACGGACATCCAGTGATTGGAAAATTGTATAAAAAAGGAAACAAGCTGGATTGCAACAATTACAAAGGAATTTCAGTAACCGGTACTCTAAGAAGATTGTACGGTAGGATTCTTAGTGATCTAACAGAGAATGCTTTTCATGAACAAGAAGAAGAGCAAAGTGGATTTTGTAAAGGCAGATCTTGCAGTGGAGAATATCTTAAGCCAGTAATTGAGAAAAGGAGTGCCTATAGAGACTCTTGTTACCTTTGTGGACCTACAAAAAGCATATGATACCGTTCCAGTAGAAAAGTTATGGACAGTGTTAGATCAAACTATTATTAATCATACACACATAAAAGCGATAAAAGAACTATGCAAAAGGTTAAAACCTAAAATTAAAATTGGAAATCGACTTTTAAAAGAATTCCTGGTAACGAAAGGCTTATGACAGGAATGTTGTATCTCTCCAACCCTTTTTAAAATATATATCGCAGTAGCGTGTGTAGTGAAAATGTAAACGCATATCTCCTTAAATATAAAATAACCGATCATTTTCCAACAATATTAGAAATAAGTAATCACAACATAAGAGACAATAATTTTAAAAAATACTTTAAAGAATACATTAATTACAAACAATTAAAACAAGATTCTGAAACAGTTAGCTGGGATTCTTTTTATGCTTGTGAAGACTTAGATAACATGACACTAATTTTAATAAATAATATAACAAATATTGTTCAAAAAAATATGAAAAAAGTAAAAATTAACAAGATCTTAATTTCTAAAAAAGGGTGGATTAGCAAGAATCTTGTTAAAGCAATAAATCATAAAAATGAGCTATATCAAAACCTCAAAGCTTCTCCAAATAATTTAACCACGAAGCAAAATTACAATAGATGCAAAAGAAATTTTATTAAGTCCATTGCTGATTCCAAAAAAAGTTATTTTGAAGGTTTGATAAGTAATCAACAAAGTAGTAAACAACTATGGGATTCGGTCAACAAAGTTTGTAATAAAACTCAAAAACAGCAAGAAATTCAAAAAATTAAATATAATAATGCTGAAATTCTAGATAAAAAAGAAATTGCAAACAAATTTAATCAGCATTACTGCTCTTTAGGAGAAAAATTTGCTAAAAAAATTACAAAACCGATAAATTTTGTTGACTCTGAGCCTAAACTGTTATAGTTTAGACACAAATACCACTTAATAGGGGTTTTTCTTTAACGATTTATGAGATATCAACAGTAAACTTTAACAAAATGCATTAACAGGATTTGCAATGTAACAATTTTCGTATCCAATAAAATTGTATGTAATTGGATTGTTTTTCTATCAAAATTATTTTTTTGGAAGCTGCTAAGCTGCTGGTTATATTTTGTTGAATACTGTGAATACATTTTCTACGCATGGTAATTTTGTTGACTCTGAGCCTAAACTGGGCAACAGCATGTATTTAAGTTATACGTCCGAGCAGGAAATTAAAAAAATCATTAAAAGTTTAAAGCCAAAAAAATCGCCAGGTTTTGACGGTATTCGTTCCGAAATACTAAAAGCAATAGTACATTCACTCGCTGCTCCATTATGTTTTTTAATAAATAATTGTATAAAAAAATTATATTTCCCAAAACCTTTTAAGATTGGCGTTATCTCTCCGCTGTACAAAAGTGGAGATAGGTCAGATATTGTTAACTATAGGCCGGTTTCTTTAATATCAAATCTTGGAAAAACCTTTGAAAAGGTCTTAAAACATAGAATTTTAAAATTTTTAAAAAAATACAAATTAATTTCTAATTCTCAATTTGGTTTCATGAAAGGCAGGTCGACGGAGGACGCAATTGCGGGACTGTCATCACAACTGTACAAAAATATTGATGAAAGCAGTCCTACATTTTGTGTCTTTGTCGACTTGGCCAAAGCATTTGATACAGTTTCGCATCAGTTGTTATTGGAAAAAATTGAGAAGTACGCCCTTAGGGGAAAAATATTTGATCTTATAAAAAGCTATCTGAGTGACAGAATCCAGTACACAAAGGTTGGTGGTGTACTTAGCAGTGCAGGTCGTGTTAACTACGGTGTACCTCAGGAGACGGTGTTGGGTCCGGTTCTTTTCGTCCTCTACATAAATGGACTGTTGAGGATGGAGACCGCAGGACGCGTACTGTCCTTTGCTGATGATACCGTTGTTTTGTTTAAAGGCAAAACGTGGGACGATGTTATATTGCAGGCACAACAGGAATTTGGAAAAATAAAAAAGTGGTTTGACCATAACTTCCTTACTGTAAATTTTGAGAAAACTAATGCATGTTGTTTTCGAGTCAGGAGCAAACTACTAAAACCATTCAAGGTATAACAGTTGACACTTTTTTTATACCCGCTACGAAGTCTATTAAGTATTTAGGTGTAATAATAGATTCTAGTCTTCGTTGGGATTTAAATATTAAATATATCGTTCAGAAAGTAAGGGGCATCTTGCCAAAATTTAGGTATTTGAGGGATTTTCTATCTACAAGCCAATTGAAAACTTTGTATTTTACATTGGTACAAAGTCATTTTATTTATGGAATCATTGGTTGGGGGGGTGTATTAAATACACACCTTAAAACCCTAGAAGTTATTCAAAAGTGGTTTTTAAAGCTAATTTTTGGCAAGAACAGGCTGTTTCCAACTGATTCTTTATATCGTTTAAGTGGCGTGATAGATATGAGACAGCTTTTCTGTTACAGAATGATTCTAAGATCTTTTAAAAACCACACGAATGTCTAACCCCGAATCCAACAAATTATACCTTAAGATCACTTTATAAAGTTGCAGTTCCAAAATCTCAAAAAACATGTGGACAGAGAAGCTTTCTATACCTCACTCCTAGACTTTTTAACATTGTTCCACAGGACATGAAATCACCTGGAAGTTTTGCTAGTTTTAAGAAAAAAATATCAGAGTGGCTTTTAAAATGGTTTTCTCGTGAAGATGTGGACAATTTTGTGAATCAAAAGCATAGTAGATATTAGTAAAGGGGAATGCGAAAAAAAAAAATGGAGCAAAAACTGCCATACTAATAGGTACACTATAGGATGGACGGAATGAAATAAACCATTCAGAAAACAATGCAAAACATATTTTCTGAACCGGAAGGTTAAAACATGTGCAATCACCCAACCCAACGTTATAAACAACCATGATCGAATAAAGGGACAGGTTTACATTTAAAAGGGACAAGTAAATGTGCACTTTGCTCGAATATAATCACCTACACAAAACCCAATTTCAACCCAACCCTCCTTCATCCTGTTTTAAAAACGATCCCATAAATGAGGCTTTGTGCAAAAGCGGTTTTCATGTTAAAACCCTAATCAATTTTAGTCCGGTCGGGTGAGTCAATATTTTTTGCACATTTTCAAAGTGCCTTTAGTTTACATTAAATTACAGATTTTAAGACTAATAAGAACATCGATGTCATTCATAGGAAAGAGAAAATCAAGTCGAATTCTTGAGTTCCTGCCCGTCTTCATACATTTTGTTTTTGTTTCATGGATCACAGGATAAGGATTAAAAAAACTTGTGTGCGTGTGTTCCTTTATTTGCTTTAAAAATTAAAAATAATCGCACAAAACACGCGCTGAATAATAAGATATATTTTTTTAATCCTTGTGGCCACCGACCCATGATACAAAACAGAAACGTAAAATAACGGAATGAGACAGCTTACCGCAAATTTATTTTTGTACAAGCAGCCATTTTATTGGTACTTTTTCACAAGTTGATTATACCATTAGGGTAATAGCTATAGTACCCGATCTCAGCAAAACGCGACGGATATGGAACTAAAAATTAAAGAAAAGGGGGAACATCAGTGAGGAAATTATAGGCAGGTAGACAAGAGCTGATTAAGGATTCAACACAATTCGCACAATCCATCAATTACTTGCTACTCGGGAAAAGAAAATAAACATTTGACGGTAAATGTGCGAACACAAGAACCTCAAAAATTTAATGTTTAGTCGGGGGTTCTTAGACATAATATCATTGGGTCATTTTTTATTAATGGTAACTTAAATGGGGCCGCTTATTTAAATTGTTGCAAAATCAAGGAATTTCTGCAATTCAACAATTGCCTGATGTTTATTTTCAGCAAGTTTCATTTCAGCAGGGTATTTTTAAACAAAACTTTTCGAGCGAGTTTAATTTTATGCAACAAAGTGCTCAAAATAAGTACTTTGCGCACGCGAGTATAAAACAGTATTTATTTAAACTTCCCAATTTTTAATGATGGGTAAAACTGCTTCATTCCAAAAGCAGCTTCCAAAACCAGTTTTTCAGGTGACGTTTTCGTTATTTGAACGCCTACATGTGATATATCTTACTTAAAACTTGTTTTTTGTATGATTATTAATTATGTATTTTATATTTCATTGTAGCAGTTCTTGTATTTATTTAATTTAGGTATACAGTGGTTATAACGTACCTGGGTTATAACGTACTTTCGGGTATTACATACATATTTCATTGGTCCGGCCAAAATACTCTTCTTTTTTCACCGGATATTACGTACATTTTATACCTTCTACTTGTGTTCTAACGAACCATATTTTAACTACTTCCGTTATAATATTCCGGTTGTAACGTACAAGTTTACGTTAAAACCGGAATATTACCGGTGATTCCCCGAAAAATTCGGGAATTTTTCAATAATCGATTCCGCGGTTTTCTCATTCGAACGCGAGTTGCAGGCGGCAAGGCAGGCCGTCAGTTTCGACTTTATTCTTGTATAAAAAGATGGTCTGGTACGATTTTATGTTTGTGGTTAAAATGTAGAATTGCCCGCGCAAATCTATTACTGTAAAAGAAAAGATAGAGATTATTAAAAGGCAGCAGTACAGCGGAAGTTGGTAGGCAAAAGAACATGTCAAAAACAACCATTTTGTTTTTTTTTATAATGTACGTTCGCTTATAAAGTACACATTTCCTGATCCCTTGAGGGTGCGTTATAACCCGAGTACACTGTATTCTCATATATTCTAAAAAGGTCCTTACCCGAAAATGTTGTCTTGTTTGCCTCGATAAAAGTTGATGACCGAGAAAAAAGGCTTTTTAAATGCAAGAATTTAAAATTTAAATACAATAACTGTCAAATTATTTACGGACACTACTTTACTCCAACAGCAGCTATTTCTATATATTTTTCATTATTTCTTTTGCCAAATGGTCAATTAATACGGACATTGACACTTTTTTTCCTACAAGAAAAGCTAGCTTTTCAGCCTAGGTGAGGCTGAAAAGCTAGGTGATTTTGCGTTAGAAAATAGTTATTTTAAATTATTTCCATATAACATTAGCAAAGCCTGTGTGTATCTTTCTTCAATCTGGCGATTCGTCAATGTCCTTTGATGTTTCTTTTAAAACTCATTCAACTGCAAACGCAGCTTCGGCTTGGCTTTCAAGACCTTTACTTGCTTCTCGGATTTTGTACCCATTTTAACAAGCAGTTTAGTTTGTACGACAGATTTATGTGCTAGGCAATTTATAGGATTAAGTTCTGAAGTTTTTGGTGTAGGGTAGATGCGAGATAGTTGCCGACTCTGTCTGCATTTGTCATATTTCCTTAAATTAAATGCATTAATGCATGATTACTACCAGGGGCGGATGTACGGGGGCCCGGTCCTCCAACTTTTTTTAGTTAAAAATAATTGATTTGAAGTGCCAGGCTTCAGGTTTATTTACGACACAAAAGCCCCAATACTATACCAGGTGGACCAAACAAAACCGGCAAAAATGTTTTTTCTTATAACTTCTGAACTATCCCATCAATTTTAATGGAACAAACTGCAATTTGCAGGTAATTGATCACATGTTTTTTTTTTAACTTTTTTTCGTGGCGGGCAACGAAGTGCGAATGATTAAAAGAAAACAATTTTGGTAATTTTGCCATTTCTTTTTTGGTTAAGAAATTTGTAAAATAAAGCTGCAGAAAAGGTATATTTTTATTCGAGGATATTCTACAACCGGAATAGAGAGAATATAGCGTTTTTTAAAAAATTGGCTTAAATGTGATAAATCATACTTAATCGAAATTAATATAACTCAAATTCTTTTAAAAAGTGACACATGTCAGTTGTTAACAAAATAGCGGAGCAATTAAGGAATTCGAATAAATTTTCCAAAAATAACATTTACTTTTAACTTTCAATAATTCAGTCTCTATTGCGAAAGTTGAATGTGAAATCAGATATCGGCGATATGGCTTTTCGAATAGCTGCAGAATCGCTTGCATTTATCAGGAAAGAAGGAAGCTCCTACAAAACGGCATATACTATTGGACGGTAAAGTTTAGACACTAACCCCTAGATGCACCGTAAGCACATTTTTTAAATTAGTCACTTAATCGCGATTAAGTCCTTGTTGCTCACATACAAAACAACAAAGAGAATGATTTAGCTAAGCCTTGTTACGGTGCATCTAGGGATTATAAAACCTAGCGGTGGATAAGTGCCAAGGCCTTTACTTTATACTTTTACACAGGTTGCCTACAGAATTTTGGTCGGTCATGTGAACTTAAGTGGACGAGTATAGCTGCGTCATCGGGTTTTCATTTTAACAGTTGGCAAGTCAGGTTCAATGACCTTTTGAATTCTGTACGTAACCCGTGTAAAAGTATAAAGACCTTGGATTAGTTCACGATACATTTATAGCACAGTATACAGTGTATCCACGGATTAGGTTCCCTTAAGGTATAAATGACAAAAAAAAATGATTTAAGACAATTAATATACAGAGTGGTTTAGTAGGCTGATTTGATAAAAAGTGTTACGAGTAAAAGACCTTTGTTTTAAAAGATATCGGAAAATGTTTTTCAGAAGAGTTATTTAGATTCAAAAGTTACGGCAGATTCTCAATTTTCAGAAAAATCAGCCAATTCTGAATTTATAAGTCGATTAAGAAAGTTTTGTTTAGAGGATTTTAAGCTGATTTTTCTAAAAATGGAGAATCACTCGTAACTTTTAATTCTAAACAACTTTTCTTAATATCTTTTTCCAGTGGTGTATATAAGGAGGGGCCTGGGGGGCCCGGGCCCCCCTCCGAAGCTAAGATTTTTTTAGATATTTTCCACAAATTTCCTGAATACAAACATAAAATAGCATAAAATACGGCCATGTGGGGTCTCGGGCCCCCCTCCAAACTGCCTCGGGCCCACCCCGAAACTTTTTTCTATATACGCCACTGCCCTTTTCTGATATCTCTTAAAACAAAGATACTTTACTCTTCACACTTTTTATCAAGTCGACCTACTAAACCACTCTGTATATTAATTGATTTGCCTCATTTAAACATTACCATGTTAGTTTAAGATCAAGCAGGAACGATTCCCAGAATATTAAAATCTAATTTATTTTGTCATTTATACTTTTTTATTTTTATCAAAAAATTTCTTTTATAGGGCCCTTTTCTCAACAAGTAGGGACACAATTTTTCTAGGTTTGGGACAATTCGCCGCGGTATTAATCAGACGCCAGAAGCTTTGTGTAATTTTTATTTGAATCTAACGTAACTTATTTTTTCTTAAATAATAAGTTCCCTGTCCTCTTGTTTGGAGACCTAAATCTGTGTTAAACCTAACCGTGGCAATTGATCACAAATATATCCTAATCGGTGTCTAGACCACCAATATTTTGCAAAAAAAAAATTAAATATTCTTTCAGTCACAGCATTTTTCCTGAAAGATCGAAAGAGTATTTCTCAATTTTCTCAAAATTGTTAAAAGGAATGGGCTCCTGTTTAAATTAATTGTGTGTTTTGTGGGTTTTGGGAAGTTGAAGAAAAACAACCATTGATTTTATGGCGACGTTTCGTGTTTAGACTAACACTTTTTCAAGCCCTGAAATGAACAACAAGCATTACAATAGGAGCAAATGAATCTTAAATTTATAGTATTCAAATATACAAAACAATAACTTTGCAAAACAACTTACTCAAATCACATTTGGGTCTTCGGCAGCAAAGCCAGTGAGTATTGGTTTATTGACAACAGCATATTACACATTTTTTTATGGAAGTTAAAATATTTATTTTTGAAATTTTTGTCTTTTATTTATAATTTTAGTTAGGCTAAGTTTTAATTCTTCGAATATCTTATTATAGATTGTTACCTGGACATATTTCTATGGGCTATTTAGCCACAATTTACGATAATTATGTAAATTGTTCACAAATTATGTTTTTTCTTTGTCTATTAAAAAAAAAATTTTGTTTTTTTTAGAAACTCAATATATTATTTCTACTCACTAGTGTTGCTAGCTGAAGTCATTAAAATTAATTAAAATTTAAATTTGTACCCAAATGAATGAAGACTTAGGTATTAATCAGGTCACAGAAACTTATTCATTAAAGTAAAATGAGAATAGTTTTACTTAATAATATTTTAAAATAGTCAAGTTAAAATTACAACATTTAAAAAGAATACAGACATTTAACAGGTCACAAAAAACAATTTCCAAAATTACAGTTTTAAAAACAAATAGGAATTGACGTTCATTATTATTCTTTTGACTAGAAAAGGGTATCTAGATGTTATCTCTATATCACAGAAACTAATTATTTTCTTAAGTTAAACATTGAGTTGTTGTTTATACATATTAAGTATTCCATTATAAACAATACTTAGCCCTCTAGTGTCAGTTCTAAGATTTATGGTGTTATTTAGGTTAATATATATGATTTCACTAATAGTCCGTTTATAATAGTTTTGTTCCGAGTCCAACACTTCAGTTTTATCAAATCTGAAGTTGTGCCCTGTATCAAAATGGTGTTTTGATAATGCTGTTTTTTCAGCATTATATTGCCTATCATTTTTACAGTCACACTTATGCTGTTGAAGTCTTTTATGTAAGTATTGTTTTGTTTGACCAACATATGTTTTATCACATTCACATGGAATTTTGTAGATTAGATTGCTCCTTTTATCAGGTGGAATTTTATCTTTTAATTGAGTGAAGAAAATATTTGTGGTTTTTGGATTATAAAAAGCTAACTTAGTGTCGGTTTGTTTAAAGCAAAAATCTATTTTTAAAGATAAGTTTTCAATATATGGAAATTTGAAATATTTAAATTGTTTTTTTGTTATTGTCGGTTGTTTTGACATGTACTTTGTGATGTTTCTGTTAATGAAAGTCCGTTTATAATAGTTTTGTTCCGAGTCCAACACTTCAGTTTTATCAAATCTGAAGTTGTGCCCTGTATCAAAATGGTGTTTTGATAATGCTGTTTTTTCAGCATTATATTGCCTATCATTTTTACAGTCACACTTATGCTGTTGAAGTCTTTTATGTAAGTATTGTTTTGTTTGACCAACATATGTTTTATCACATTCACATGGAATTTTATAGATTAGATTGCTCCTTTTATCAGGTGGAATTTTATCTTTTAATTGAGTGAAGAAAATATTTGTGGTTTTTGGATTATAAAAAGCTAACTTAGTGTCGGTTTGTTTAAAGCAAAAATCTATTTTTAAAGATAAGTTTTCAATATATGGAAATTTGAAATATTGTAATATGCTGTTGTCAATAAACCAATACTCACTGGCTTTGCTGCCGAAGACCCAACTGTGATTTGAGTAAGTTGTTTTGCAAAGTTATTGTTTTGTATATTTGAATACTATAAATTTAAGATTCATTTGCTCCTATTGTAATGCTTGTTGTTCATTTCAGGGCTTGAAAAAGTGTTAGTCTAAACACGAAACGTCGCCATAAAATCAATGGTTGTTTTTCTTCAACTTCCCAAAACCCACAAAACACACAATTAATTCATTACTAGGGAAACGAAATGCCTAATTCTCCTGTTTAAAGTTTTAAAGTAGTTAGGCAAAAGCGCAGGGCGTCTTGACTCAAACAGGACAGGACACGACAGAACTGGGAAATACAGGACGGTCCCGCCTAATACAGGAGACCCGCATTCGGGGACAACTCAAAATAGATAGGCTAAATACATGAATTGTAAAATATACCAAGAAAGTAAGGCGACACATTTTATCCAAATTCGAAAAGCACGGGCTTTTTACCCTTTTTTCGTCGAAGAGTCAACGGGAGGGCCCGCCAAGCATCCCCACGGTAAGCAATTTTATTTTCTCAGGGAGGGTTTAATTTTGCCTGGCACTCTGTTGAGCACAGGGTCTTGATCGTGTGCGCCATTTACGCTCTTAACACAGGACTATCCACTCAACGTGACTTCCGAACCACGACCTTGTATTGATCATCAACTTTGCCTACTTCGTTAATGCCCAAACTCTGCCCAAGACAAGTGTTGCCCCTACCTCCGGTAAATTTGTATTCATAAGCAGATAGTAGTAGGTGCGAGTTTGTACTGGCAGCCATGGCAATTGAACTCATCGCCCTCTGATTGTGAAGCGGAGGCGCGCCCACTGTACCATCAGTTTTAAGATATTTACCCCTTAACTATTTGTTTCGCCCAAAAGATAATCACCCAGACAAGAAGACTACTTGGAAATTGATAAAAATCACAAATAATAAACATGCTTCAAAGTTCGAGAGCGAGCGGTTTGAAAGGCCCGAGCTTGGTATTCGATGGGGAAAATCGTATAGAAAACATTTTTAAGAATCAATAGCTATTCTACCTTTGATAATACTTTTCAACGATGCACAATGGATCCATGTTGTATCCGTTTCAAGAAATATAAATTGGCAAAATCTAAAAATTGCAAGGGCTTTATCCAAAGCTTTACCTTCAAAAGCACGGTTACGGCGCGCTGAAAGGATTTTCTATTTTTAGAAAAGAAATTTGAGAGTTAGTGCGCCACTCGTGAACTGACCTGAATTTACCCGGGCAATTTCAATAGAATGCGACAGTGCACTAGTCGCGGTTTAGGGGCCTAACGGGCCCTATAGGTACTAGCGGCCCCTTCCCCCTTAAAAAAGCTGCTAAAAAACAAATAGATGCAGTAGGACAAGTGTTAAAAAAAATACATGTAAAATATTCGTGTCGAATTTACAGACAGCATGGATAATCAATATTACACATAAACTTTCAGATACCAACAATTATTATTACAAAAGATGTTGAGATCCTTAAGACAGACCATCTTTCGATGCTCAATCCGGGGTCAAAGAAGTCTGGAATTTTTCCCAGTTTATTTATATAAAATTAACAAAAATAAATAGATCCATTACTGATACCTTCCTAGCCCATTAACACACTCCAAGTAAACTCCATGCTATATCAGCCTTAAAAACAGTTTTTTGTAACCATATCAAAAACGAATCTACGACGTTTTTGGTTATAACACAAATTATATGTGTTCTACTATATTCCGGAAACCGCATATTTATGCGATGCTCAAAATTAGCATATTTTCAATTTTCTGTCAAAACACTGTCATTTGCATTACTAGATTGCGACAAAAATCTAATTATCTCGTTACATTGTCAAACACTATTTTACCTGAAAATTTCATGAACATCGGTTTAGCGGTTTAAAAGCTATCGTATTTCGGACAGACATACAAGCATACACATACACAAATTGACGTCACGACGATATTGATAAAATAGGTCAAAATAGATAGTTTAAGTTGTGCTACGTATTTTTACGTAAGCATGAGATTTGACAGATACGCAAGCGCACTTCGTCACACCGTCGTCAAAGTCACGTTAGGAGCTTACGTATTTACGTTAGCTTACGGCAGTCTGCGGACACCTTAACGTTACCAAAGAATAGTGTTTAATCCGCGTTGACATTTATACCTATTTTTTATTTTTTAGTTATTCTTTAAGTTTCTTGAATTTTGTATTCCTTTGAATGCACACAAATTCATACCTTAACTTTAGTTATATTTTCTTAAATTGTCGCGATTTTTCTAATCCCATAAAACTACATTTCGTAGCACTTCCGTTAAGTCACCCGACCAGTTCGGATCAATTAAAATACGGACCCTCCGTATAGTGCTCTCACGGATCACCTTTGTTAGGTGATCCGTGGTGCTCTATTACACGCGCTTTCCAGAAACGCACCAAATTCAGCCCATAGCCGCAAGATCATCGAGAGGGGTACCCCTAGACCTGTCAACACCCAAGCTGAAGGTAAGTGCTACCCTAATCAGTGGTTTTATGGGTCGTATCATTGCTTTATCACTCAGTTGGTAAAACTAAAGTTAAGACCCTGTCTTTTGGTGCCCCATTGGCCACCTGTGCACCCCCTGTGTGCACATTTTGGTCCTTCTTCCCCCAATTCTGCCAGCACCTATTTTAGCACCCCGTGTGCCAAAACCCTATTTTTTTATATCAAATAGGTAACCTATCCGATAGCCGAGGTAACCTCAGATCAGTTTCTAAAAATAAAACGATTATACTTGATATCCTCGAAATCGAGCAAATAAAGTTTTTTTGCTTCAAGTCACCTGAGGTCACCTAATAAATTCGAATCCACCCAAACGAAATAAGCTACTGCTGTGTAAAAGACGTATTCGGTTCTATAGTTTTTAGACATGCAGTTAGAATGAAATAAAAATTTATTATTTGGCAAAATAGTTTGCAAATCTATGCCAAAATAACATCATTTATTTTCGAAAAATATTTTTTATTATTTTTGAAAATTTGTGTTGCCAGCTAAGCAATTTATTGATACAGCTGCCCATTGCAGCCAATTTATAGCTTATCTTGATATTGTTGCGCAAAATAAATAACAATTTAAACCAATCTTTTGTGTTTTCAATTTTGTTTATTAAATTTTTCTTTGCAATCGTTTAAGATGCCTACTGAAAAATATAACCGCGTTCTTATGAAGAGGACAGCGGCGTATAATCGGCTAAAAGAGACCGATGACATTGGGAAAAAAGTTGCGAGCGATTCAAATTATAAAGTTAATTTTTTGGTACGCGCTGAAGAATCTGATGATGTGTATCAGGACTTTAAAACCGATCATAATTCGGTCATTATGATGTTAGCCGATGACTCGGACTTCACATGACAAAGTCAGAGTCGAGGCGGACATATTTTATTTTAACATTAAGGCGATTAAACATAAAATATATCAGGAGGACAATCCTGCTAGTAATCTCTTAAATTCTTCATTGCAAGAGGCAAAGCGATCTGAAGTCCGACTTCAACAGCTACAAGTGCCAATTTTCGATGGCAATACAAAAGATTGGTCAAGTTGGTTTGACATGTACAACAGTTTAGTGCATAATAATAGCTCCATTACTGACGTCATCAAATTTCAACATTTGCGGCTTTCTATGAAAAAAGACACGGAACCTTGCAATTTGGTAAATGGTATCCCACTTACGGATAACAATTATCTCATTGCATATCATTGTAAAAAGATATCAAGATAAGCGCGCTGAAGCTACGCGCCATTATAATGAAATATTTAATGCCCCAAAAGTCAGAAAAGCGTGTGTCAAGGATCTGCGTCTTCTTATTGACACATTTTCAAAGAACCTATCTGCGCTCAAAGCATTAGGATTTAATGTTGATTCTTGGGATTTTTTGCTTTTTATGCTACTCCTTCCTAAACTTGATCTCACGACACGCACTGACTTTGAAAAGGAGTTTAGAACTTACGAAATACCCACTTATTCACAATTATCTGAATTTATTGAGAATTATTGCAAAGCCTTGGAATCTGTGCAACTCGTGGGGCCTGGTTTTCAGGAAACCAACAGAACCTCTTACAACGTAAATAAGCAAAAACATGTTGCATCTGGTTTTCACACTATGCAAGGTAAATCAAAAATCAAATGTCTTTTGTGTTCCAATTCTCATATACTATGTAGGTGACAAACATTTATTTCTAAATCTCCTCAAGAGAGACTTGCATTTGTAAAGCAACACAATCTGTGCATCAATTGTATGCGAGCAAGGCACAAAAAATGTCCTGTGGAAACCCCCTGCAAGGCGTGCCAACAATTCCACCACACGCTTTTGCATATCGACTGTCCCGTCCCATTGCCGGGACAAAACTCGTCTGCGTCACAATCTAATGTTTCTCAGGCCAGCGGTTCCCTTGAAGAGCACACCGATAGTGCGTTGGTTGGTTCTACGTCCTTCAGATCTGCTCAAACCAGAACCATACTGGCAACAGCAGTGGTTGAGATTAACGATTCGTGGGGTCGTTATCAAATGGCACGCATTTTGATTGACAATGGTAGCACAGTTTGTTTCATATCTGAGTCCTGCATTTCAAGATTAGGGCTACCAAGAAAGCGTTATACTATTCCCATTGAAGGTATAAACGGCATGACGTCTTCATGTAACCGTGGAATGACCCATTGTCATATTCGTCCTTGCGGAAAAACCGAACCCAGTTTCACTTTTGACGCTATTATCACATCCAGGGTATGCTCTGACCAACCTAGGGTTCACCTAGATCCCTCAAAATGGTCGCACATAAAACATTTATCCAGGACTGATAACAGTTTTAGTGTGCCCTCTGCTGTGGACATTTTGGTGGGCGCCGAAGTAGTACCTTATATCTTCCGCTCTGGTCGCATCTCAGGCAGTCCAGATGAACCAGTTGCCATGGAAACAGTGTTTGGTTGGGTCTTACAAGGAAAAGCCTCCAGTATTCCTCCACGGCAAGACTCAGTCCAGTCATATCATATTTCCACTGAGCCCATTCTTGACATTGTCTCCAACAATTTTGGGAGATTGAAAATATCTCAAAACCTTCTTCACCGTCTCCATTAGACGAAAAATGCGAGAAGTATTTCAAAAACACGACCTTTCGTGATTCTACTGGCCGCTTTCTTGTGCATTTGCCTTTCAAACAATCTGATCCCCACCTTGGGGATTCCTACAATCAAGCCCTACGTAGATTTCACTCTTTAGAGACACGCCTTTCTAAGCAACCTTCTTTTCAAAAAGACTACATTGCGTTTATGCAAGACTACTTAGATTCAGGCCACATGAGTCTACTTTCAAAAAATCAATTTAAGTGCAATTCTGCATATTACATACCTCATTTTGGTATCAATCAAGGTAAAAAAATACGCGTCGTCTTTGACGCGTCATCTAAGACCTCCACTGGATCCTCCCTTAATGATATTCTTTTAACTGGTCCAAAACTACAAAAAGATATCTCGTCTATCTTACTACTTTTCAGGTATTTTGCTTTCGTATTTATATGTGATATTCGGCAAATGTATCGCCAAATTCCTATAGATAAATCACAAAGGCAGTTCCAACGCATCTTATGGCGCTTTTCTCAGGAGGCTCCAGTACAGGAATATCAATTAAATACTGTTACGTATGGTGTGTCGAGTTCACCCTACTTGGCGCTCAGAACTATGCAAGAATTAGCAAAGTTACAGGGAAAACAGTATCCCAGAGCTGCACAAGTTCTACATCATCATATTTTCATTGATTGCTTAGTAGGTGAAAATTCGTTGGAAAATCTACTTAGCTTACAAATGGAATTGATCGAACTTTTATCTCAAGGCGGGTTTCAATTAAGAAAATGGGCTAGCAACCACCCTGCTGTGTTGCAATCTATGGCTTCTTCGCATCTCCAGATGCCCTGTACCTTTGATAAAGAAGACCCTGTCTTTGTTAAGGTCCTAGGTTTGCAATGGGATCCCTGCTCAGATGGTTTCTCCTATTCCTATTCGGCTGTTGATTGCCCCTGTACCAAACGAAGTATCCTATCAATGATAGCTAAAATCTACGATCCGCTAGGATTTTTATCGCCAGTTTTATTGTTTGCTAAACATCTTATGCAGCAACTTTGGCTATATTAGTCACATGGAGAAAATTCCAGTCACAACTTGAAGATCTATCAAAGATCACTATACCTAGAAGGTGTTTTTTAGATCGTCCATCTCGGGTCGACCTGCATGTGTTTGGTGACTCTTCTCAAATTGGTTATGGCAGTGTTGTCTATTTCCGCATAGAGCAGACATCGGGAAACATTCAAACTTTCCTCATCTCAGGAAAATCGAAGGTAGCCCCGTTAAAGACCCAGTCTATGCCCATGCTCGAACTATGCGCCGCAGTTCTGCTTAGCGACTTATCCATTATGTTCATCATCATGTTCATCTTTGATGCTATTTATGCATGGTCCGACTCTCAAGTCGTGCTACATTGGTTGGCCTCTCCAGCCCATCGCTGGCGGCCCTTCGTAGCGAACCGTGTAGCGCACATTCAAGAATTAGTTTCTTTTACATCTTGGCGCTATGTACCCACAGCTGACAATCCCGCAGATTGCGCATCTCGTGGTTGCTTGCCTAGTCAGCTAGTCAACCATTCCCTTTGGTTTAATGGCCCCACTTGGCTGTCTCAACCATTGGCATGTTGGCCCAACCAGCCAAAAATCATATATAACGTTCCTGCAGAATGTATTCAGGAAGAGAGAAAAGAGGCCTTTACCGTAGACAAATCGGAAGAAGATATTATAATGTGTGCTAAATAAATACTCAAATTTTAGTAAAATATTAAAGGTTGTCGCTTGGATGCTCCGTTTTGTATACAATCATAAAAAATTGGGTTGCATCAAACCCAACCTCGAAGATTCTCTGGGTCCTATAGAATTACAAAATGCCCTCCTCTGCATTGTTGCGTATGTGCAACGAACTTGTTTTGATTTTTTATTCACCTCAATTAAAAAGAATGAGTTGCTTCCGAAACCATATCGAAAACTAGCCATCTTTGTTAGTCAGGATGATCATTGTCTCAGGGTGGGTGGTAGATTAAAAAACTCTGATTTATGTTACACTGAAAAGCACCCACTTCTTCTGCCCAAGTCCCATAGACTTATAGAGCTTATTATAGAGTATGTGCATAACAAAAATTTGCATCCGGGATTTAAAACACTCCATTACTTGTTACTACAGCAATTCTGGATTTTATCTCCCCGATCCGCTATTTATAAAACGTTGTCAAATTGTCTACGCTGCTTTCGCTGCAAACTAAAGTCATACACTCCAGTTATGGCTGATTTACCCTCTATAAGAGTTTCCCAACTAAAGTATTCTCTACTGTATGTTTGGACTATGCTGGCCCAATTAGTACTGTATTAAATAGAGTCCGAGGAACGGTTAAGCTAAAATCCTATATTTGCGTTTTTGTCTGCTGCGCGGTAAAGGCAATTCACTTAGAATTAGTATCAGATCTGACATCTGATGCCTTTATTGCCGCCTTTAGACGGTTTGTCGCCAGGCGTGGGCGTGTCTCTCAAATCCATAGTGATCAAGGCACCTCGTTCGTGGGCGCCAACCGTCAGCTTTTGGCTACTTTCAATCAGCATCACAAGATGTTTCCATTAATTGGAAATTCAACCCTCCTGGGGCACCCCATTTTAATGGCCTTGCTGAGGCCGGGGTCAAGTCTGTAAAGAACCATCTTCATAGGATAATTGGTGACCAACTGTTGACCTATGAAAAAATTTACACATTGCTTGTGCAAATAGAGGCACTCTTAAATAGCCGTCCTCTATGCCCTGTCAGTAATGACCCTAACGACCTGCAACCACTTACTCCAGCCCATTTTTTACATTTCGAGCCTCTTGAAAATTTTATACCAAGTCCTGACCTGTCTCATTTAAAAATAAATAGACTTAGCAGGTGGCAATTGATCCAACGCATGCAATCTGATTTTTGGCAGCGCTGGCAACATGAATATCTCCACACACTTCAGCAAAGAAGCAAGTGGTTAAATAATAGTGAAAACATTAAATTAGGCTCCTTGGTATTAATTAAAAATGAGCTAAAACCTCCCTATCAATGGGAGACCGCTCGAATTACTCAAATACATCCTGGGAATGACGGGGTAGTACGCGTCGTTACAGTAAAAACCTCCCATGGGGAGTTGCAAAGACCAGTGGTCAAACTTTGTCCACTGCCTACACAGTAACAGTATTTTACACATGCAGTAACTTTTTCATTTCAGAATTTTCGTTTATTTTTCCTTTTTTTTTTGTTGATATGTTTGAGACCTTCTCAAAGCAATTATTTGTTTATTATGATTAAAAACATTGCGTTTTGGTGGGTGGAAATGTTTAATCCGCGTTGACATTTATATCTATTTTTTATTTTTAGTTATTCTTTAAGTTTCTTGAATTTTGTATTCCCTTGAATGCACACAAATTCATACCTTAACTTTAGTTATATTTTCTTAAATTGTCGCGATTTTTCTAATCCCATAAAACTACATTTCGTAGCACTTCCGTTAAGTCACCCGACCAGTTCGGATCAATTAAAATACGGACCCTCCGAATAGTGTTCTATTACACGCGCTTCCCAGAAACGCACCAAATTCAGCCCATAGCCCAATGAACTTGTAGTTCATTGCCATAGCCGCAAGATCATCAAGAGGAGTACCCCTAGACCTGTCAACACCCAAGCTGAAGGTAAGTGCTACCCTAATCAGTGGTTTTATGGGTCGTATCATTGCTTTATCACTCAGTTGGTAAAACTAAAGTTAAGACCCTGTCTTTTGTGCCCCATTGGCCACCTGTGCACCCCCTGTGTGCACCCCCACAATTGGTTGATTGACCCATCGAAAAATGAGGCCTAGACGATAATTTTCGCTTCCAGTCCAAACGATTCTTTGCAAATATATTCCTACTGTAGTTGAAAAGACAAAAAACAAAATTCTAACATCAAAAAAACACAGTGCAGCATTCCATATTCTCTGCTATTAGTATACTTGTTATGGTAACGTAAAAATATTCAACTTAAACTCAAATTTGGAATAAAACGTAGAGCGCTTAACGTGCAGTTTTACGTAAAAATACGTAGCACAACTTAAACTATTTATTATACCCAAATAACACATTTTCTGCGTTATCTCAAAAAATTTTTTTTCGTCGGAAACAATACCTTCCCTAGCCGTTGCTGCGCGGTCTAAGAAGGTTAAAATTAGGTTTGCCAGACCTAGGGTTACCAGATGAAAACTTCTCTAACCAGGACCAGCCGTCAAGAAAATCCGGACAAAATCCGGACGTCAAAATTTTTTCGATGCCACACACAAAAAATCCACTTTTTTTTATTGAAACAATAACTAATAAATAACATAATATACCTACTATTTTATAGGTACCTTTCACTGCTTTGTATTTTATTCAACAGCGTTGAATTTTTAGGCAGAAGTACAAAATCGTAAAATTCTGAGCAGCTCATATTTCTTAAATTGTATGAAGTCATGAGTATTCCTTTTACAGAAGATAAAAGCAACCTATTTCTTTTTTGGTCCACTTTTCGCCCATTTTTCGTGGGTAGGCAGATTGTGGTCATCAGAAGTAAAATTGTCTGATATGTACTTTTTTAGATTACAAACTTCATCAAAAAAATTGTGTGTGCTTAAGACCACACCGCGGAAGTGTAATTCAACAAGGCGAAATTAATAATACTACTTTAAGCGGGGTCTTAACATAACGTTTTACCTTACGTCTTGCCTGTCAGTCAAAAGGGTCAAGAATGACGGTTGAAAGACTAGCGTAGACACTTGATAGTTTTAACGTACGTTTTTAGATCAGTTTTTGATACAAAACGATGGTTTAATTGGAAAACAATGCGTGATCCGGTCAGTTCTCTAGGCGGTCTTCCGTCTTAAATCAGTTCAAGTAAAACGTCCGTTTTTCCGTCTACACACAAAGTTTTACTTGATGCGTTTTGACTGAACAGGCAAGATGTAAGGTAAAACGTTATGTGAAGACCCCGCTTAAAGGTGAATTCACACTGCTAAATTTATCGACGATTATTGTTTAATTACACTTTTTGAAACTAGTTTATTTTGCATTATTTGATGTTTATAAAGGCGGCTACTTTAAAATCCGGACGTTTATGAAAAATCCGCCCGGACCCACCCGGACGTAGTAAAATCCGGACATGTCCGGATTAATCCGGACGTCTGGTAACCCTAGCCAGACCATCTTTTTGATTGTAATAATTTTTTTGTATACATTAATTCTAGCAAATTTTAAACTATTTTTTTAAATAAATTTTTGAAAAAAATTATAAATTTGGCTGAAACATGTACTAAAATAAATTCAGATTTACATAAGACAATGCGGTTGATGCACTTGCTATGTGCCTCCCTGAATTTCCTACATGATTACCTATGCAAAAATGCATACATAAAACTTTGACACAATAATTTAGTCAATTCTATTAAATAACTTCATTTTTTCCATTTTATTCTTGCATTTTTTTCCATCACAATAAATTTTAAATTAAATTGAGTTTTTGAACCAGGGCTCTGTGGTCCCCCTTGAGACTGCGGGCCCTAGGCAAGTGCCTAGGGCCCGCAGTCTCAAGTGCCTATAGGACTAACCAGTGCTGAGAGCTCGTGCCAAAAATGTGCACTGGGTTTGTCAGTTGCTGAAAAAAATACAAAAATATCCATCAGTTTTTCCAAAAGAATAGAAAAATTGCACTAGTGGCCACCAGTGCTGCATTTTTTTCTAAATGAATTCGCCATTAGGTTGGGTCCTGGACGCTTATTTTCTTGAATGCCCGTAAGGTGAGTTGAGGTGAGCGCTAACCAAATCTCAAGACGCCAATCTTGACGGCTCGTGAGAAGAGTTGTCACTTTCACGGGTGAACTTGACTTCACCAACATTTTTCACAGCGAAATGAAGCTAGGGGAGTTGTGTTATTTGTAGCCTTACTTTTGACTGTCGGTCTTCTTTCGGCAAGTTTTTCTTGATGTGTGGAGGTCCTTAACATTCATTTTTTTATCAATTTTTATTTAAAAAAAACTGAAACCATTAAAATACTTTTTGCCAAAACAAGACTAATGGTGAAAAGTAAGTTCATAAACGCCACAACCACTCCCGTGAATTTATTTACTATACCCATCGAAAAAGATAATGATCTTAAGATTATCGGTAAATGTAATTTCACCAGTAAATTTAATTTTACACGTAAAAGTGAAAATTTCGCTCACCTTACTGTCAAAAATAAACATTCTATAGCACTATTCTTGAAATTCTGACAAATCGGATTGGTCTATGCATATTGTGAAAGGCTTTCGCGGCCATCGTCCAATGGTGGGTGTGGTTTCGGGCTGTTCGGCCGTCGTCGTTGGAAATTCGTTCTCGACGTTTCGCCGAAACGTGGAAGAAAAAGCATTTATTCCGAATCTTTCTTGAAATGCCGTTTCTCTTTGAAAATGCTCATTTTCTTGTGTCCACGGATAATGCAACTTCCTGTTGTACCAATTGCAAAAACGGCTTTCATCGGACCATAATTTTTTTTTTTGCAAATATCAATATCACGACTCCGGCGTCTTAGTTACCAAACTAAATTTAATAGATGTATTACGCATGATAGGTTTTTATAAGCAATTATTTTTTTTGCTGTAGCCACCTATGATAAAACGGTAAAAGTGCCAAAAAACTTAAATACCATTTTTTTAGCATAAAAATACCAATAAATATGGACATGTGAAAAAAAGTTCTTTAAAAAAATTGAATAAAAAATACAGGTCCGTATCTAAAAACAATAACTTAATGGTAATACCGTATTGAAGAACGTAAAAAATACAAAAAAAAATCTTTTACGATTTTTTTGTAAAAACTATACTTTTTAAGATATTTAATAAAATAGATTTAAGCAATTTTTCAAAAACCCCCCGTAGCTCGGGATATAATAATTTTTTTAATGTGAAACCAGATTATTAATGTCCCCCAAAAACTGCTCATTTTATCTAATTTGAACAACCTTGTAGTTCTTATAGTTAACGAAATAGCAATACTAACCCATGCCATGGCAATTAAGACACCCTGTGTAGAACACAAGATACTTTTATTTGAAAAAATAAGTATAAAACTCTAAACTGCATTTAAACATAAACAAAAAACTTAAATCTACGAAAAAAATTAAATCTTTTATTATTTGGTTCCTTTAGTAACTGTTCCCTTAGTAATTCTCAGAAGCCTTTCCTCCATATAAACTTGATTATACTGGAATTTTCTTGTTGGCCCTAATTTATTTTTGGTATGTTCGCGGCATTTTCTGTAGACAAAAGAAAACATGTATTAATGACTAACTGTCGCCAAGGGGGATAGAAGGGGAGGGGTAGAAGAAGGGGAAGGTATTAGTAGGTTACATTCTTTTTGTCCATAGCTCTCCATTCAGCGCGGCTTTGCCACTACCCACACTACTGTTACTATGGTCTTACCCCCACCACGCCCCATGGTTCCTCCCCCCCTGCCCTCTGAATAATCTGCTTTTTCAATAAAGTAAATTAAATTAAATTGTGGGTAGGTAAGTATCAGCCATACAATGGGTACCTGATGATTGGCTTTACCCCACAGATTTCAAATTTTTCGAAAAAAACAATCTCAAAATTTAACTAAAAACGAAACTAAGAAAATAATAATCAACTAGTGTTGTCGAATAATTTTGCAACAATATTACACTTACCAGGAACTGTGTTGATCACTTTTTCTGTACACCCGAATCTTTTTACGTTTTGTAAAAAACAGCAATAAACCACCACCATAGATAGCTTCTTTATTTATCCCGCAGGCACGCGACACATCCCACCTGTACCTTTAGGCTTTTTGTGGAGACTCAGATCTTCGCGAACAGGTTCAGACCCTTTTTTGCCGTTAAATGCACGTATCCTATCGATTCTGAAAATATTAAGTGAAAAACCGTCGGTGATCGGTCTTACCCCATGTGATCGGTTTTACCCCGTTTGACGGTATCTAACAATTACCTGTGTGCGCCACTGCTAATTGTCTTCCAAACAGGGCCAGTCATTTATTTGTCTCCCAATTCAAACAAACGAGGCACTTTCAGACTATAGTCATTGCTAGAAGGTACTCCAAGATGCGGCCACACACGTAGCGTAGAGAACCATCGACTTTCGAAGAACCAACATTCATTCAATTGCGTACCGAATTCATTTATGGTGGTATCGGTGATTATGTTGTCCTCATGGTATGCCATATTTTAATTACCTATTTTTTAAACTTTATTCAAGGCAAAGTACGCCTTTGGATAGCACAGATTTATCAAAACGAACGAAACAAAATGATCTACTTATCAGTGTTGACAGGTCAAATTTTGCACCATCCATAGAGTATATTTTAAAAATCCCTAGACAATCCCTAGATCTACGTTAATTCGTATGCGGCAAGCATTGTACCCTGCATTCTGCAAATAAAATAAGACAAAACCATCATTTAGAATATAAATATTTTATTTTCGCCATTAAAAATGGAAATAATATACATTTTAACACAGTTTAAAAATACAATACAAAATACAATAAAATGCTTTTTGGTAGCTACATTATTATAGGTATTTAGATTTTTTTTTGTATACATTTTATTGTTAGTTTGCTAATCAAGACTTGATTATTATTAAAGCTAAAACAATCTTGATTTTTGTCAGTGTTTTGGTATGTAGGATGCCAGACAAAGTTTCTATTAAAAGTTTGTTTCTTATTTTGATTTTGTTAATGGTTGAAAAAATTATTTCAACAGTGGCACTTGAATGTGGCAAACTCACGATATCAAAATAAAATTAGCGTGGGCAACATAAAAGATTAATCAGCATATTTCATTTTTGACATTTTTGTCAAAATTTCTTAAATATTAAGATTGTTTAACTTATTTCATTTCTCAAAATTCATTAAAGTAAGATAATATCGTCGGTATACAAGCAAAATCCACCAAGTCATTTTTTTTAGTTTTTGAGATATTTGCATATTAATAAAGAAAAATGACTTAACAAAATCTATATAAAATAACTAAATTTAAAAAAAAAACTTTTTTTACATACTTACATACATACACTAATCATGTAAAATTCAGGAGTTTCTCACTCAATAAATGCATGTTTAATGTTTCTGTGTCTGAAAAAAAATTAATCCTTTTACATTATGTTTTTTGCCAAATTTTTTGCGTCTTATAACGTAACTGCTCATTCTGCAAAAAAATCTCATGATACAAAAAAGATGTACAGTAAGAAGTTGTATGTGGCAATTTTTTTTGCGAGTTGAAAGATTCTCGAGTTATGCTCAAATAAATTAGGAAATTGGCCTAGCCATAAACGTCTAACACGCAAAAAATTAAAAGCTAATGCCATTTAAGACAAGGTAAGCTAATTTTTATTTTAAAAAAGTCAATATTCGGTTAAATATAGCGACCAATGAACCGAGCCAATCAAGAAACAAGTAATATACTATAAATAAATAAAGTTTAAATTTTTTAACGAAAAATTTAATTTTTTGAAAAATATTTTATGTAGTTTTTGTAGCGATTAAAATTACCTTTTTACCAATATGCCGACCGAACCGACCCCATGAGGCCGTATTTTATGGTATTTTATGTCTGTATTCATGAAATTTGTGGAAAATATCTAAAAAAAACTTAGCTTATCATCTCCAAATCTAATCAATTCTGAATCTCCCCAACTCGGCCTGCTTTTTAAAACCACGTTTCCAGACGCAGTCGCTTTGTCTGTACCCACTGAAACTCAAAAACTCCTGCTTCAATAATCACGAAATTTTACTCCAAAAAACTACCCACTACAAAGTCTATGAAAAGTTTAATAGCGCCAAAATTTATTCTGGGATTATACAGATAAAAGTAAATATTAAAATTAATATAAAAATAAAAGTTGACTTGACTGACTATGACCAACTGAAAAAAACTTGACTAAATTTTATCTCTTTTATATTTTTATCTCAAAGCGGATGTGCGCATATGCGACATACCGTCATATGTCCTTTGTTGTTAATTTGGTAGTCAGTGTCTTTGCGTTTATTTAGAAAAACAGTGTTAAAGACTCGGTTTAAAATTAATTTTTATTTTTATTTGGCTGTAGAAATAGCAAATTATTTCTATTTTAATGTTTAACTGTATAAACACAGCAATAGAGAATTAAAACTAAATTGTGTATTTGTGTTACCTGCACTGAAAAATAACCGATTTTATTATTAACAAATATTTGGTAAACCTGATTTTTGTGGTGCTCATTAAAAAATATTAAAAGCAAATATCATTAATTATTGGTAACAAACCTTTTTTAAAGTGTTTAGTTATAAATAATATTTCATTTGTTTCTTTAATAATTTGATATTTTTTTAAATATTAGTTGCCTTATATTAACCATAACCAAAACACTCTTTCTTTTAAGGTAACAGAACGTCTTTGTTATTAATACTTAAAATTTCCCAAATATAAATATACTCTTAATATTGGCAAATATTTCTTTGTGTTTATTACAACAAACATTTTGGTATAATGTTATGGCGTGATTTTGTTATTATAACGGTCTGAATTGGTTTCTATTAATTACCTCGTAAAGTTCTCAACAAATTTGGTTATTATTAACAAGCGATATTATCGAGCAATATAACTTTGTACCGTCTCGACCACAGAACACCAGTCTCGGCTCGGGCCTTGTCGCGCGAGATCGTGACGTTTCGGTTGACATTTTGTAGGGGAGAGCGGGGCTAGTTGAGCCACTTTTTACATAAATGTAAATAAAAGCATTGCTATATTACTTACAGTTTTATAATTATAATATGTTTATGGCAAATGTTGGTTTTTAAAACTATGCATTCAAACTTAAAAAACACTTTTTTCTAGCACCCTTGCAAGCGACCCAACTAACCCCACCCACGAAGTAAGTTGGGCCGTACGATGGGGCAAGTTGGGCATGGTTGAATAATTAGGAACTGTATATATATGCAACATAAAATAACAGTAAATTCTTAGATTATTTTTATTGATAATAATAAAATACTAAACTTTAAATTTCTTAAAAAACAAACAATATAAAGTAACCTAATTCTTGCTCTAGTCTGATTCGGAATTACGGTTTTAGCAAACATAAGTAAACCCTGCATCAGCACATGTTTCATGGGCCCAAAACTTGTAAGTTCAACATTGTACCCATTTTTCTTTTGGTTTGCTGTTTGAGAATGGTTCCATGCAGACTAGACAAAATGTTTCCTCTTCATCATCGCTGTCATCTTTTAGTGTCCTTTTCTGAGTAGTTTTTCTATGCTTCTTTTCCTTGAAGACATTTTTGGTTACAGATTTTTCTTTTTTTTTACTTTTTTCACGTTCCAACTCTTCTTTAACCGGAGTTTCAGTTAGTATAGCTGTTGACCATTTTCTTCGGTTGATATTCTTGGTCTTTCTTTCGCCAGCTTTCGGAAAAGCACGAATTTTTAAAATTTCCCTAGATCGATTGGTAATAATAGATCACACAATTTTAAGGCACCGGGTGTTTGCCTCAAATTTGAGTTGGAGGGTCTGTGTGATGTTATAAATAAATAAATGGCGGCTTTTTTACTGTTTTTTCACAATTTTTGGCTTATAACTTCTGCCAATAACTTAGTTTTACAGAAAAACTAATCGTTTTTTGTCTGCAAGAGAACACCAATCAAGATACTGCGTGAACAAGTCTACATCTAGGGGGCCTAATTTCCATAAGAGGGTAAAAAACAGATAGAATATAGCATATATTAATAAGAGACCGTAATATGCCCGATTCCAGTCGAAAGCGTTTCAGCGTTGCCAAAGGTAACTTTGATAAATAACTACAGAGGCAAGTCGTCGCAGTCTTCAAGAGGCGGACAATCTAAAACATTTGTTTAGGGCGAGAATTATTGCATGACGTGATTTTTAGTCCATCATACGTACGCATGCTGATTTTAACCTTAAAATAAAAAAAAAATGTTTTTAGAAAATGTATGGGGTTAGCTGGGCCGGCACACCTACATACAAAATTGAGAGAGTCGGCAATCATGTTTGCATAAATATTAGCTTCGTTATAATTTCATTAAACTCTGTCTAAATATGTAAAGTTAACTATAAAAAACCGAATGGGGGGCATGCAGGTGTAATAAAACAATCTGTAAAATGTTTCCGAAATAACAAAAAGTAACTTACGAGGTCCCAAAAAAAAATGCCTCTGTAGTGAAATAGCGCGTATCAAAATAGCGCGTATCAAAATAGCGCGTATCACAACGGCGCGTGATCAAAATAGCGCGTATCATAATGGCGCGTGTTCAAAATAACGCGTATCAAAATAGCGCGTATCAAAACAGCGCATATCAAAATGATGCGTATCAAAATAGCGCGTGTTTAAAATAGCGTGTGTTCAAAATAGCGCGCCTTAAAATAGCGCGTCTAAAAATACCGCGTTTTGAAAGATCGCCATTACAAACGTCGCTGTTACAAAATAGTTCGAGTAAGGGGTCTCTTTCTAACATATTTAAAAAAAAAACTTTCCTGACTTTTTTCCCGGGATCCTATAGGGTGTAACCAAACCGAACCGAACCGATTCAAACCGCACCGAACTGAAATGAACCGAACCAAACCGAAATATTTTTTCAAAAAATTATTTCCCTAAATTAGCTTCCCGATCATTATTTTGGTAGGTTTTTATTCTGACCTGTGACTTGGTGACATTTTTTTTTGGTGGAAAAAGGTCAGGGAGTTACTGGAAAAAATGTGTGGGTTCGGTTCGGTTCGGTTCTGTCCGGTTCGGTTCGGTTTGGTTACACACCCTCTAGGATCCCGGAAAAGAAGCCAGGGAAGTTTTTTTTTGACAAAAATATGTTAGAAAGAGACCCCTTAGTCGAACTATATGAGTTGTGTTAAGTATAGCAAGCCAAAGGTTTATTTAACGGTTAAGTAAGTATAACTTATCTGACCTTGCTCAAACTGTTTAGGTGAATATACCTAAGCAGATCTGATACGCGCTATTTTTTACACGCGCTATTTTTAATATGCGCTATTTTGATACGCGCTATTCTGATCACGCGCTATTTTGATACGCGCTATTCTGATCACGCGCTATTTTGATACGCGCTATTTTGAACACGCGCTATTTTGATACGCGCTATTTTAAACAAGCGCTATTCTGAAAACGCGCTATTCTGAAAACGCGCTGTTTTGAAAAGCGCTGTTTTGATTGATTTTCACTGTGGACTAATGCATGAGCAAAGGCGACATTGCCACGTGGGTAATTGACGAGTAAATAGGGGTTTCTCAACGTGCCCCTATGCCCAACGAGCCCCGCTCTCCCCTACGTGTGAGCCGCCGTCTAGACCGAACCGACCCGACGCCCTACGTAGCCTTGTATCACAGGTATTACAGACCGTCGCAGACACACATATAGAAATGTCTCTGCAGACACTGTGCCCAAAAATCAAGGGGACACCATGTTTTGGGAAGAACATTGACCAAACAAGGTTTAGTTTTTGTGATTTTCTGCTAATACAGACCTAAATACGCGGGTATTTTTATGGCATCATAATGGTGTTTTGGTTGCAGTGAACAAAAAGTCATCAGGAATAACGCTTTAAAGGTAGAAATATAGCTTCAAGAAAAAAAACGTACTCATTGTATAAACTTTTTGTTCTGTGGAAACTGATTGCTTTATAAACAAACAGTAAATAGGATGATTTTTAATTAACTGATTTATGTGCTAATTGACGACAAGTATCCACAGGCGTAGGCTTTATTTGTTTTTAATATAAAATTCATACTCTTTTTTTTTTATTCAGATTTCCGCTTAAAGATGGAAACAATCTGGCTTTGGTCGTCCACAATAACATAGTTAGTGTTATTTATTATTTTTTTTAGAATGCTTTATATTTGTATTTTGTGATTTTAATAATTTTAAATTTGATGTCATTTGAATCATGGCTTCAATTCTTTGAATTAATTATTAAAGATTTTTAAGCAAAGAGCCTTTAGTATGAAAATGTGAAGTTTAAACCTTTTAACTTAAAGCAAACATTTAATTCTCTGCACAGTGGCGTATATAGAAAAAAATTCGAGGGGGGGGGGGTCGAGACCTCATGAGGCAGTATTTTAGGCTATTCCCAAGTAACATTATTACCACTCAAGGTTTTATTAATTTGGTTCCTAGGTTATTTAGAGGGTGCTGTTATGGGTTTTAGGATCAATTTGGCTACATAAAGGTAATTTATATTGCCAATTACCTAAAGGGGTGTTATACAACCAAAAAATTATTTATTATTAAAACTGATATTCCTTCTGTTCCCTTTAGATACTTTTAGTTTTATTGATTTCTGATTTATAAAGATGGTCTTATAAAACCCTTTTACCTAAAGTTTTGAAAAAGAAATAAATATAAACTTTGGGCATTTAGTTTTTTTCAATACTTTAGGTCATCACAAAAGTGTTTTATAATAGAGCTAAAAGGTTATCTTATATCATTTTGTTTTTATAGTTACCAGTAGTTTAAAAGTAAATATGATTAGATAGGCGGCCATATAGAACCTAGTTTCCTTAAGGTTTTTAAGAGTGGTAAATATAAACTTTAGACTTTTGGTTTTTGCCATTACTTTTAGGCATTTTAAAAAGGTTTTATAGGAAGGCTTAAAGGTAAACTTAATTCTTTTGTATTTATAGTTACCCATAGCTGTACATTAAATATTATTTAAATAGGCGGCCCTATAAACCCTTGTTTCCTTAAGGGTTCTAACAGAAGTAAGTAAATACTTTTGTGTTTTATTTTCTTTAGGTATTTCTTGTAAAAATAATAGATATACCTAGGTAAAGATTGGTACCTACCTATTGCAAGATTGATTATTTAAAGCCCAATAATTAATAATTGTTGAGTTTCTGTCCTCCTGGGTAGGACACCCAGGCCTAGATAAGGCCTGTTTAGGCGGCCAATATAAGAGGTTGCCCTACAACATGCAGGCACAACGAATATCATTGCAGTGGCCCCCTCGATTGTGTCGAAATTGCACGATAAAAAACTTTTAAAATACGCTTTTAAACACTTTAAAAACAAATTAGCTTGTCTAACGAACTGTCACGATCAGCTGTTTTTCGATCCAAGATGGTTGCCATAGGACAAACAAAGCGTTTTCCCATAAGCCGCAATGTTAACAAAAACGTAATTTTAAAAAAAAGTTAAACGATTTAATTTACAACAAAGATGCTGTTTTAAGTATTGATCCTTTGTACACATGGGAAAAATGCGTTTTTCTTAAAAAAAATCAATTAAAGCCAGTAAATCTCAAATAAAAGGGACCATGTTTTGTTCAAAAAGGCAGGTTATGTTTTTATTTACTTTTGTTTTTTTTTAACTTTTTTTATACTTTTTTACTCAGTTTAAATAAATATTATTAGTTTCTGTGCTGTTATGAATTGTGGCAGCTGGGGAGATCTTGATAATGTTAGTTTTGATGGAATGCCAAGTATTTTGACCTTAAAAAATCATCTAAGAAAGTGGATAAGTGCTCTATTACCTGACTTAACAGAGGATAAATTGAAATATTCGAAAGTTTTTAGTCAGGTTTGTTTTGGATATATGAGTAACTGCCATTTTGGCACACTTTTCTATTGGGATCTTTTTTGTGCTCGAGTGGACCTTTTGCAGAAATGTAACATAGAATTGTGTTAAACTGTAAGAAATACTTCACTATGATTTTTTTACTATTCTAGGCAAGCAACTTTCAAAACTAGAATACAGCAATGATCCTGACTGGGTCTCTTCTGAATGGATTATTGTTTCAAAAAGGTTGAAAAATTAAAAAAATTATGGTTGAAAAAAGGGTCTAGAAAAGAAAGAAAAGGAAAACAATATGAGGTTAAAGTGTGGGTAAAGAGCTGAACCAAATTTGTACACCATCCTACAGAACTCTTAAATAAACTCTTGGTAGTGTAGCGTCCTGTATAGTGTCCAGCGGAGTCCTGTATCATCAACGTTTCTTTTTCTTTAATAACTATTTATTTTACAGACCTCAAAACAGTTTAGAATAAACTGGTGAATTTGACAATCTCTCTAACTCAAACCTCTTTTTATCTTAAACTATTTTGGTGCAAATTTTCCTTTATTTCCATGCTTTTTGACACCTAAAACTTGTACACCGTAAAATTTGTATAGCATCTGACTGGACCTACTATGAGTCCTGTTGTGAAATTTCTACGGTACTGTTCTGAGCTTATTACCAAAAAAAAAGTTTTATGGCATCAAAAAATAGATGGAAAAAAAAGTCATCTTTGTTGACTTTGATGACCACAAGAAAAACAAATAAGTTCTCTCAGATTTTTTTTTCAATCTCTTAAAAAAACTTGGGTCCTAATGGGTCATATGCTGTTACTCCCAATTGTAGAGTAGAGTATATATTTATTTGCATAAACTTTTAGATACATAATTGAGCAAATATTGTTACAAAAAAATAGTAATAAAAGTAATAGTAGCAATACAACAGCAAATATTGTACTGTTGTAAAATTTGAACAGTACTGTTGTGAGCTGATGAACCATAGGTTTGACTGCACTTAGGCCCTATGTATTATAGTTCATGGAAAATCATATGGTGATGTACAGTGTGTGAGGCCAATGACAAGGAAAAACTGTATTTTAATTTTGCAAGTTTTTTGTTATATTACCTATGTTTACTTATATTTTTTTTAATAAACATATTTTGTAAAGTACTTATTAGAAGTTTGCTTGACCAACCTTGGTTGGAACTCATATGTGTATATTGATATGTTGGACTGACCTACCTATAAGTTGTGCCTCTTTTTCATGTCACTACTGGAGGGTTAACACGATTAAAATTTGTCTAAACCGAAAAATCATAGTGAAATATTTTTAACAGTTTAATGCTATAGAAGGCCTATTACTTAGCAAAAGGTTTAGTCAAGTACAACAAAAGATCCTAATAGAAAACCTGAATCTGATGAGAAAAGTTTAGTCTATTTCAATTTCGTCCCTGTTAAGTGAGCCTTGAAGTGAGCTCTTTGAATAGAACTACTTATCCACTTCCCCCTACCTTGGGCTGATAGTTCATTGATTCATTGGTCAAAAAACTTCAAATTCAATGAAAACTAACATTATCATTACTTCCTCCGCTGCCACAATTCACAACAGCAAAAAAACTTGACATAATAATCAGTGGTGCACCCAGAAATATGTCTTGGGGGGACCCGAAACCTTTGGGGGCCCGATATCTTTGGGGGGGCCCCCACAGGTCCCATGATGTTGTACTTTATGCTATTTTTTCTGTTTATTCATGAAATATATGGAAAATATCTAAAAAAATATGTGGTTTGGGGGGTCCGGGCCCCTAGCCCCCCGCCCCCTTGGTGCGCCCATGTAATAATTCAAAATAAGTAAAAAAACTAGAAAAAATTTAAAAAAAAACAAAATAAACAAAAACATAACCTACTTTTTTGTAGAAAACATGGTCCCATTTGTTTCAGATTTTCTCGCTTTAGTTTAATATTTTTAAGAAAAACGCATTTTTCCCATATGCACAAAGGATCCGTTCTTGAAAAAGTGTGTTATTTTCCTATTAATACAGTTGTGATCTCTTATAAAAGTATAAAAAAAGTGTCAAGTTTGAATCCTAATAATGTCTAATAGAGAAAAGTTGAGTTTGCAGAGTGTAAACAACCGCATTGACAATTTGGCGAGTACGTTCCAGAATGCAATGGATGACTTCAAATCACAGATGGCTGCGAGACGTCTGTCGTTGGAAAACAAACAAGCAACTCTAGCAAGTGTGAACTCCGATGAGGAGTTTATGAAAAACTTTGAAGAATTTCAGTGTTCAATGAGTAATGCTATGTCAGCTCTAAAAGCTGATGTGCAAAAGTTAGGCAATGAAAATCGTAACCATCTTCTAAAAAGGAATCTTAAGTGTTTATTAGTCCATGGTATAGATGAAAACAAAACAAAATCAGCTGATTTATATGAATCCATTTTAAATATTTTTAAAAGTAAATTAGGTGTTGAAATTACAAAAAATGATTTAGATATTGTTTACCGTTTAGGCAGAAGCAACGACACAAAAAAATCCAAGTTCCCGTGACCAATTTTAGTTGAATTTTGCCACCGGTGGAAACACGACCTTGTATTTTTTAATAAAAAACTCTTAAAAAATTCTAAGATTATGTTATTAATTGATGAAAATCTTAATTTGTTTAAACAAGTGAAGGAAAGGTTTAAGAAATCGTGTTGGACATATGGGGGGTTAGTTTACGTTGAATTTGAGGGTGAACGTAAATTAATAAAAAATAAATCCGATTTTGAAAATCTAATAAGTGATAACAGTGACTGAAAACCTATCTAAAGACTAAAAAAAATTATTTTTTTTTGTTTGCATAGGATTTTTCTATTTTTTGGCTACTTATGTAAGTACTCTTTTTGCGAATTATAATTTTATTTTTTATTTTTTTTTTAAATTTTATTATCTATTATTAAAGGGTACCAGTTAAATGCAAACAAAGATATTTGATTATTTTTTTTTTGTTTACAAAAATTTATAGTTGTATTTCAAAATGTGCCAAATAAGAGGAGCTCTGCATAATGCAAATTGATTGCATTTTCGAGCTATTTATTTTTAGCGATTGTTAATTCGTACTTTTCTATTTTTTATTAAAAGGGGGCTAGTTGTCGAGTCAAATTGAATTTTTCTTTAATTTCAAATACGTATCTACTTTTCAACTGTTAGCACACTTGCTCTTGACTAAGTTTTTTATTGGAAAAGTTTAAGTAGTAAAAATATATTTAACTGAACTGATTGTTTTTATTCCACTTACTCAATGTATAAAAAAAAATTTTTTTTAATAACTTTATTTTATTGTAAAATTTTATTAAATTATGAAAATAGCCCACATAAACATAAGGTCAATGTTTACAGGATTCAATGATTTTTCTGTAATTGTGCAACAAAATGATTATGATGTAGTAGTAATTAGTGAAACTTGGATAAATCAAGAGGACTTTCCTCAAAATATATTTAATATTCCTGGATATAAGTTTTATAACAAAAACAGATTATTTGGACGTGGAGGGGGTGTTGGGGCTTATGTTAAAACACAAAATTCTTGCTCAATAATAAACCTTGATCTAGATATACCAGAATTAATTGACTGTTTATTTTTAAAAATTACATTTCAAAGAAAGCAGTATGCCATAGGTGTTGTTTATAGGCCCCCCAAATTTAATTTAAACCAGTTTGTTGAGCTCTTGGACGACGTTTTTTCTGTTATTTGCAGCTCTTTTGACAATGTCATTGGACTTGGTGATTACAATATTAATTTCTTACAAACTCAAAATATAGTCGCTGAATGCCTTGAGGCATATAACCTTGTCCAAATACTTAAGGAACCAACCAGAATAACCCGTACCTCTAGCAGGCTAATCGATCCTATATTTGTGTCTGAAAATTTGTTGGTAAATGATTGCTCAACTTTAAATGTGGATCACATATCTGATCATAGACTCGTTTTTTGTGAAGTTTCTAGTCATCGTGCAAAAATGAAACCAAAGTTAATTACTTTCAGAGATTTTAAAAAGTTTGAACAACACATGTTCCTAAATGACCTTTTTCAACTTCCTTGGCACCAGTTACTTTTGGAAAACAAAATTGACAAAAAAATACAATTATTTAATGAGTTTATTACATTAACTTATGACAAGCATGCTCCAATTAAAACTGTAAAAGTGACTAAACCAAGAGCGCCTTGGTTAACAGATGAACTTAAAAATTTAATGTCAAAAAGAGACAGAGCTTTATCCACATTTAAAAGAGCAAAAAATGACTTTAACTGGATTAGTTACAAATATTTACGTAATCAGACGGTTGCTATGCTAAGACTAAATAAAAAAAAATATTTAAATGATATCTGTTCTGAAAAAAATTCTAAAAAAACTTGGGGCGCTCTAAAAGATCTTAATGTATGCAGTAGCAGTAATAAAAATTCAATCCCGCCCAACTTATCTAATTCAAATAAAATTAATCAATATTTTTCCAGGTTTTTTCAAGATATCAACAATAATTGTGATGATCTAATTAATTCGTATAATGCTACGAATAGCCTTAGAAATAAATTTAATTTTAAAATGACAAATTGTGAGGAAGTTCATAAAATTTTACATTCATTGAAAAAGGAATCTTCTGGATGTGACAAAATATCTCTTTCCATGCTAAAATACTGTAGTCCATTTATTGATATTTATTTAGTTCATATTATTAACTCTTGTATTGAACAATGTTATTTTCCCCAAGTTTGGAAACAGGCAATTGGTACTCCAGTACCTAAAAAATCAAATCCAGAAACTTTTTCTGATTTACGCATAATAAGTATTTTACCTGTTGCATCAAAGATTTTGGAAAAAATATTATACTCACAAATATTCAGTTTTTTTACTGAAAACAATCTCCTTCCAGCTTGTCAAAATGGCTTTAGATTAAACTTTTCAACGTCAGACGCATTAGCTAATATTACCAATGACATATGTGCTGATTACGATAAAGGGATGATTAGCCTGCTTGTTCTATTAGACTTTTCAACGGCGTTTGATACCATAAATCATAAACTTTTATTGGCAAAACTAAAATATTCAGGTTTTGAGCTTGGTGCTCTAACCCTTACAAAATCATACCTACATAAACGCAGCCAAAGTGTGTTATATAATCAAACGCAGTCGTCCTACCTGGACATATTTTCTGGTGTTCCACAGGGTTCTGTACTTGGTCCGCTTTTATTTATTATTTATACAGCAGATATTTTAAACTCAGTTAATAATTGTAGTCCTCAGGCGTTCGCTGATGATACTCAGTTAAAATTTACAATTTGCCCTAAAAATGGTCATCAGGCTAGTCACATTGTTAATACTGAGCTTTATAGAATTAAAGAGTTATCACTTAAACATAATTTAATACTAAATTCCTCTAAAACTAATGTCATGTTGTTTGGTAACCAACAAAATGTACAGCAGCTAAAAAATACCCTTCACTTACAAATTGACAACATACCTTTAGAATTCGTTGAAAGTTCAAGAAACTTGGGCCTAATTATTGATTCAAAATTAAGATTTAAGGAACACACCAATAAGTTAATTCAAGTTTCTTTTTACAAATTAAAAATATTATATAATAGTAGGCATATTTTAAATGTAAAGCTGCGTAAGGAATTATGTGATTCTCTTGTTCTCTCTAACTTCAATTATTGTGACATTATTTATGGCGGTTTTATTGACTCAGTCACAAAAAAACGCATTCAAAAAATACAAAATTCTTGCGCTCGCCTAATTCTAAATCTACGTAGACGTGATCACATCTCTAATAAAATTAAAGAATTAGGCTGGTTAAATATGCAGAATCGAAGAGCACTTCATATTTGTAACTTTTTGCATAAGCTTCTTTATCACTCCCACACCTCAGTAATATTGAAAAATAGATTTATTCCAAGAACTAGATTGCATGATGTAGATATTCGTAATAAACAAAAAATTTCAATTCCGCGCCATCGCACTGCATTGTTTCAAAGTTCAATGGCTTATAATGCTATTCAGCAGTATAATTTGTTGCCTAATAAATTTAAGACCCTTACAATAAAATCTTTTAAATATAATGTCAAAAAATACTTTTTAGAAAATCAATTATAACAAACTTAATGTTTTACTTAAATAATAACATATATCTCTTGTAAAGTAGTGAGTGGAAGACAAAAGTTTGGTTTGGTTTTGATTCGACTTCCCCCTTAGAAAAAAGGAAAAAATTATAAGTTGTAATATTGAATTTAGTTATAAGTGTATTTATATGAATAGGATACATATTTTTTATTTGCCATCGATATAGTACAAACGCAGAAGTCGAGTGGTTAAGTATGAGTAGCCTTAGGCTAGACTTCGCCAAACTTCTTCAGCCTTGTACTAATATTTTTTCTTTCTTTTTACTGTAACTTTTTAAAATTATTTGAATAAAGACGATTCTAATCTAATCTAATCTAAAACTGATTAATTTTTGAGACTGAAGCTCTTGTCGTTTTTGTGAAATTTACGTTTTTGTTAACATTACGGCTTATGGGAAATCGGTTTGTTTGTCCTATAGAAGACATCTTGGATTTGATCATATGTTTTGTTAGACAGCCCCAACGATTATAAACACACAGGATTGCTTATTTCCATTTAACTAATGTTAGCGTCGCTTAGCGAGACGAACAATGTCTGCTTACGTCACCAGCGGACCAGTTGCTTTGTTTGTATTCAGAGTTCGTGTGATTTTTAGATGTTTTTGACGTTTTTACCTCAGTTTTTTTGCGTTTTTTCATTTGTTTGACGGAGTGGTTGACTATTTAGGAGGTAAATCTGAGCCTCGCCAAGTTCACGCGCCGTACCATCTTTTCTTGAAACATTACTTGACCTATCTAAAACTCTACTTCGGAATGAGCTACGAATCTCAAACTTTGCACAGTCGTAGATCTCCATGGAGTTAACAATTCCTTCATGTTTAGTTTCATGGAACTCCCAAAAGTACTAAAGTAGTTACGAAATTTCAAAAAACGTCGAAATTTTGACTCACTCACTCACTCATGTATAGATCATCAAAATTCTACTGTACTTCCAGACACGCTACAAAGCTGAAATTTGGCAGACATAAGTCTGCCAAACCCCTGAAAAAAATCAAAAAACCCCAAAATTATAATTTACTTTCCTCCCCTATAAATGTAAAGTAATGTAAAAGTAACATTGCCCACTTCCGGACACGCTAGAGAGCTGAGCTTTGGAAGGCTATAGTAACTATGATAGAACTATAGAAAAAAATTAAAACACCCCAAAATTCTAATTTACTTCCCTCCCCTATAAATGTAAAATTGTGTAAAAGTAACATTGTCCACTTCCAGAAACGCTCGAGAGCTGAGATTTGGAAGGCCAACAGGAACTATGATAAAACTATAAAAGAAAATTAAAAAACCTTAAAGTTTAACTTCCCTCCCCTATAAATGTAAAGTTATGTAAATTAGCATTGTCCACTTCCAGAAACGCTAGAAAGCTGAGCTTTTGAAGAAAACGCTAAGATTTTAATTTACTTTCCTTCCCTATAAATGTAAAGTTATGTAAAATTAACATTGCCTACTTCCAGGAACACTAAAGAGCTGAGCTTTAGAAGGCTGATAAGAACTATGATAAAACCGTAGGAAAATATAAAAAAATCTCAACATTTTTAATAAGGCATTGCAAAAGTTTTGAACAATATCCCGTATATTTTACTACTTTAAAACTTAAATATTATCCAAATCCTTTAAAAAAGCAGTGAAATCATGACAAAAACATTTCATGTAAAAAAAGCCAAGTACGCGAAAGTGGTATTCCGTAAAAAGAATTGAGATAAAAGTAAAGCCAAGTTCTACAATAAAATTTCAAAATGAATGGTTCTTACTAGCTTGGAAATGTTTTTCTTGGCTATTACGGCTGCAAATGACTCTTACGAAATTGAACGTAAAAAAGTTTGGCTGGAATAGCAAAGTTTAAAAAAAAATTCCAAACTAGTAAGAACCATTCATTTTGAAATTTGTATTGTAAACCTTGGCTTTACTTTTATCTCAATTCTTTTTATGGAAGACCACTTTCGCGTACTTGGCTGTTTTTTACATGAAATATTTTTGTTACGATAAACCTTTATAAATGTGAATTAAGTGAATTGATATAAAGAAAGCACAATTTTTTGTTGAAATAAAAGCTTTGTGTTCCCTCTTTCAGTGTAGAAATATAAATATATATACTTTTATATTATTGTATTTATATAAACTTTTATTTTTTTTTGATTTTTGGAAACTCCTTGCTCATTAAATTATTCACATTAAAGAAAATTGGTAATTATGCCGCAAACGTACTTCTTTTATTAAACTGATTATTGGAAAGTTTATTTTGTAGACAGTTTCTCCAAGTTTGGTTTCAGTTTTTTCCTTAAGTTTTTTTAGTCTCTTTCTAGAAGTTTTCAGAAACGTGTTACAGAAGGAGTGAAAACGGACGCTGGGTGGGATAAAAATAACTCATAACACAAACAATGTAAATCATTTGAAAAAAAACTTATGAAAATCTATTGATTTAAAGCATAAGAAGTTGAAAAACACATCTTATTTGGCTGTTTTCTCCAAAAACTGACTGATTTTTGATATAATAATATAATAAGTATTGCAATTTTAAATCTGAAATATCAAATAAATACCTTTTTGTTACTACATAATATAAGTGTATTTTATTATATTGGCAACAAAAACAATAAATTATACATCTAATGATTTAAATTGATTAAACTTTTTAAAAAAATCCTACTTCTATTCTAAAACTTTCAACTATTTAAAAAACAAACTCCAACATATCGTCTGGTAGGAAAATTCAGCTCTCAGAGCAAACTCTGGATTTATCAAATCATTTGTTTTGAATAAATGAAATTATTAATTATATTTACTAACACGAATAAAAAATTTGTTTGCAAATAAGCAAGAAAAAATCGGGAAAAACTCACGATTGTAATGTGTATTATATGAAGCGCGCTGAGCAGAGGTCCACTAGTGACGTAAGCAAGGCGCCGCCTACCGCTAAAAGATTCGAGCAAATAGGCAATCCTGTGTGTTTATAATCGTTGAGACAGCCCTATACAAACAATTTAAGTGAGGTTATGTTGACATTGTTTTTTTTTTGTTGGTTTCATAAGGGCACTAAAAAATCCTTGTTGCGATACAGTAACAAATAAAACCAAGTGACCACACAATAATTTTACTTTAATTTTGATTTATGTAAACCAAACAGACTTTTTTAATGGTGAATAGTGTAAATGATTTTTTTTTAATTTTAAATATTTGTTATTTTGTTATCAAAAAAATATTAAAAAGCATTCTTGAGCTGGCGCGCTTGTTTTGAGAGCTTTTCAGATACGATTTTATCAGAAAAATAAATCTGGCAGGCAATTTAATCATCAACAAAACGACAAACTCGGTATATTCTTATGTGATAAAATAATTTTGGGACTCTGACATTTTTGGCAATTTTGTGACCTAAATTATTTTATATAGCCATTGTGAACCTAAAATATCGCCATAGCTTTTATACGAAAACTTCTTTACTCTAAAGATATTATGGTATTCAACAGAATCGCCAGGATACCAAATTACCAAATCTAGTTTTAAATTAGGATAGAGGACGTTTCTGAGTTGCTTTTAAAACCTGGCATAATAGCTTTAGGCTCCAAAAGGTTCTATACTGGTGGAACCGCTAGGGGGCGAAGCTGGAGTTTATTTCTTATGGTTTTATAGTGAGTTTAATACATAGGGTGCCACCACCAATTGGGGAGTCCCATTTAGGAGGTCTAAGGGGTATATAAGGGTAATGGGAACGTGCTAGCGACCAAACATGAAACTAATGGTTTTAAGGAAAGGCGCTGGCAACCTTTTAGCTTCTGCTATAAATAAAGAAATGTTACTTGGGTTTTATGTTTATATTCATAAAATATGTGGAAAATATCTAAAAAAACTCAACTTTAATGGGGGCCCAGGCCCCTCCTTATATACGCCACTGGTTCTGTATTAAATTTACAAATTTATAAAATTTATTTTCTTTTTCAGGTCAGCACTTACTTGAAGGTGGAGGAAGTAATTGAACAAAGGAGAAACATTTTAAAAAAACACGGGCTACCCATGCGGCCTTTCATAATGGTGGAGTCCCCGAACTTATAGTGAGGTAAAATCAGTTTATGTCAGGTTTGACAAAATTTTGTGTGCATCTCACATGGAACAAACGTGTGTATATTAACCAACCTTTCCAAAAAAAAAATTTGACTCGACTTTTATAATAAAATACAAATAAATATTTTTCATCAAAACAACTTGCTTTTTATTATTACTAAAATTCTCTTATTATTCTATACCTTATTCATTTCTATACGGTTAATGGGAAAAAAGACACCAATTTTGATCACACAACTTTATTTCTTTTCGACGATCCATTTTCGTCTTCCTAAGGCTAAGGTGTGTAGCCTGAGGAAGACGAAAAAATACAGGTGTGTGTTCAAAAGTGGTGTCCTTATTTCCATTAACCCTATAGAAATATACAGGGTGTTCATTTTAAAACTTCCCAACCAAGATTTCTCAGAAATGATTTTTTTTTGAGAAAAAGTAAAAACATGTGAATTCATTTATTAAGGAGGACACATTTTGGCTATCTTATAGTTTTTGTAGTATACACCCACTTTGAAAAAATAAGTGAATATGTCAAAAACAAATTGATAGATTTTCCAAATTTGTACACCTTTGTAAAGATATTTAAGAAACCTTCAAAAAAAAGTGTCAATTGACCCACTTTCCATATTCAAAATATAGGGGTAAAATGTACCCCTCAAAGGTGGTGTATACTACAAAAATTTTAAGATAGCCAGAATGTGTCCTCCTTAATAAATTAATTGACGTGTTTTTGCTTTTTTTTTTAAAATCATTTTCGAGAAATCTGGGGTGGGAAGTTTTAAAATGAACACCCTGTATATTAAACAGAACGTAAAACCTACAAATACCTTATTAATGCAAAATAACTAAATATAATTACAGCTACTAATTATATAATAACCCATAATTAATTCATTTAATATTAAATAAGAATGATCCTTATAATAAATATACAGTATATTAATAATTAAACTCAATACCAACAATATATTAGTGCTTGATGTAGCTTTTTTTTAATAATATCAGACGATTTTGTTTTTATTAACAAATATTTGTTTCAATTGTTGAAATTTCTGAATTGTTACCTGCAAACAAATATCTAATAAGCCAAATATGGGCAACGCATTTGATAACAGTTACAAAATGTTTGTTATTGTTACAAAATTCCTCTCTCAGTGTACCTCCAGCGCCCGCACTATTGTGACGGTTCATAGAGACAGATAGACACTATTACAAAATTTGTTTTTTCATTTGAATCAACTAATTTTAAGTGGAAAAAATGACGAGCCCAATAGATGGCAAAAAATAAAAATCTACTTACACGCTTTCGGGAAAAGCAAGACACGTGACAATCATTTAAACAGTCATTACGGGGTTCACAGCAGGAAATCAAGAACAGGATTAGAGGGACAGCAGGAAGCGTAGCGTGCGTCCAGGGCCTGTACCCTTCGAATTTAGATAACAGTTTTACAGATCATCGCTTTTTAGATTTAGGCAATATTTCGGGTTTGTCCTGCGGGGTGTGATAATGACCTCATAAATTTTGGCATGAAAGATAAAAGGGATCAGAGATGAATATAGGAGCCGTGCGATCCGAGGCAATTAATGGCCGTCGCCCTGATCCTTTTTTTGGTTTTAAAAACAAAAACTGAGTGGTATATCTTTAAGCTTAAGTGTTAATAGTAAATAATTTTTAATAACCAAAAAGTCACGCATTTATGCAAAACTTATATACCAGTATTTACTAAGACCTTAATAGCCCATCTCACCGACTTTTTTTTTCGTTACTTAGCCTAAAGTGTTCCTTAGTACGTCATATTATGATTATGTTAAGAAACACTTTAAGCTATGGAACCGAAAAAAAACTCGGTGAGATGGACCCTAAGACTCATTGTAGTATCAAGTGTATAGACTTGATACCGATCGGTTTAAGTGTACTTTTTTAATACTCACAGGTCAAATAACTGCAAAGATTTGGTTCACCCTAATGTGCAATATGATAGTAAGCATTTCTCAGTGAGTTTCATCTCATATAAATTCAAATTAACTTTAAAAATAAAGAAAAACCACATAAAAATTTTGTAACGGAAAGGCATTTTTTGGAAATTTAGTCCCTGCAGTCGTAGGATTCCCGTTAAAAATAGTCTCAAATTGTAGTACCACCCCAGAGGGGTGGTTTAAAGTTCGAAAAACAATAGAAATAATCTATGATTGACAAAAAAAATTATATACAAAAATATTCAAAGATAAATAATACATAAATAACTTAAAACTATATGTGTAGATGCATTACCGTATTAAATACGTATCAATATTTATATACTACTTTTCAATTACACATTCACCAAAACAATTGACCATCGGATTCATCGTCGCTAACTTGTCTAAAAAAATTAACATGTAAAATATAGCGGACAGCTGACACTGACTTACAACGTTTTTATTGGACATTTCCTAGTGAAATTTGGAGGTTTAAATATGGCTACCATTTTTACACCAAAATGACCCATATCGTCCATGTATTTATAAACAATTTATATAAATTTTAAAAACTATTGCATTCACGGGAAAATAAGTTGAACCTTCAACCAAAATGTAGACATTTAAACCTAGGATTGTAACACTTAGCACTGTAGACCTTTTAGTAAATACTGGTAATAATGTCTAGTCAGCGTCTAATAATGTGAACAAACGTGATTTTTTAATTTTGACATAGTCTCACACAGAAAGGTGGTGTTATGAGACAAAATTTTTGTCTTACTCCACTATTTTGTATTCTAATAATCCGAAGAAAATGCCTTTATTGCCGATTATTAATTTTATTAGTGAGAAAGACCGACTATTAGAAGAATATTTTGGCAGAGCTACCTAAATATGACATCTTTAACAATATTCTCAATTTTAAAGAAATTTTATTAATTTTCCTTCAATATCTACTTTTTGTCGTGTTTTTATTGTATTTTCCCTCTCACATTTTGTTGTTTCCAAAGACGTGTTGCCTGGAGCTACTGTCGGACTTGCCAACCGGGCAACCAAGCAAATGCCGGGTCGCCACCCCCGTATCTTTTTTGTAGAGGGTGCTTCTTTAATTTTGGAGCATTGCTGACTTATGATTTTAACAAAGAAAACATATTATTTTAAAAAAATGTTACCTAAACCTATTTCTTTATGTTAAAAATAAATATTATTTCTTTTAACAGGGTCTTTCATTAAATCTGCATCGTTGCTTACTTATGATTTAAGTAAAGGAAACATACCTAATATTAATTACAACAAACAAAAAACGTGGTATTTATTTACTTCTTGACCTAAAGCAACGATTTCGTTGTAAAGTTTGTTTTTTTATTTGTTTGTCTGTCTGTATGTAACGAAATTAGGGTAAGAGGGGAAAGTACCACTGATCGAGTGTCTCCCAACATTTTTTAATAGACAAGCATATGGTGCAAACTTTCAAACTGATAACCGGAAGTAAAATATTTGGAAGATTTGAAGAGATATGCAGGAGCTAGATGGATGAAAACGGCGACAGACACAGAAGAATTGAAGATATTGGGGGAAGCCTATGTCCAAAGATGGATCAAAGGAAGCTAGATAGATTGTTTATTGTTTAAACCAGTTTTTCCTACTTTTCTCAAAAACGGCGCATTCTCGCAAAGTTTTGTTACCAGTTCTCAAATCAGAGAGCCTCAACAAGGGTTTTCCAAATTTTTGTTTAAATTAGTTGTTACTTAGGTTAGATTCGGTTAGTTTGGTTAAGATGGGGGGCCCCGCGAAAATTTTTAAACACTGGCCCGGGGCTATGTTGCTACGTCACTGCGGACAACCAGTCCGCCACTGTCGCTACTTTAAAGTAATTAATTGATATAAGTGCCCTTTTAATTTTTAATAATGCTTGCTTTAAAACGACTATCGACACACACGCAATATGATTAAAAGGAATAAATTAGTTTAAAATTATAAAGTACGAGTCCATAAAAGATAAATGACATACAATTAGCAGATTATTACACCCGGTTATACTTAGTGGCTATTTAAATACATTTTGTAATGAGCTAATATAGATATAGTAAATATGCCTTTAGAAAGTTTTTAGTCAACTTATGATATGAGCAACTATTAGTGTTAATTTTTACCATTATTCAGCTGTTTTTGGTCAGTCACTGTAAACATCAATATCGCGTTATTCCTATAATTATGCATGCATGAGCGTACCCAGGCAAGGAGGTTTGAGGCCTGCCTCCCCCTCAAATCTAAGGATTTTTTAGATGTTTTACACATATTTCACACTGAGAGAAGAATTTTGTAACAATAACAAACATTTTGTAACTGTTACCAAATGCGTTGCCCATATTTGACTTATTAGATATTTGTTTGCAGGTAACAATTCATAAATTTCAACAATTGGAACAAATATTTGTTAATAAAAACAAAATCGTCTGGTAATATTTAAAAAAAAGCTACATTAAGTGTTAGCTCCCGCTAAATTTCGCGGTTGTTTATATATTTTTAAAACCACACAATTGGATGAAGGACAGAGCGCATTTCGCGTATTTGGACATGCGCACCAACAACCAGTGAGATCCTTTGTCAATCGCCTCGAGAAATGGCGTGTTAAGTTCGTTCTCCAACTATTTTAAATATCTACACCTGAAAGTGCTCGATTTTGGTGTACTGAAGCATAGAACTAGAAACTTCAGCTCTTCAGCTACGTGGTGACATCATTAGATCCATTCAGGGGCCCCTTGGAACGTGGAGAAATTGGCTGCAAACTGGTGAGTGCCTTTGTTTCTGATTGCCGTTGTGTGGCACAACAATTAACCTATGGACCTTTTCATTATTTCGTAATTTCATATCAATATATTTATGTTTGTTCGCGCTTCATTTAATTAAAATATTTACAGTCCATTGCAGTTATCGTTTTTCTAACCGCGGGCATAACATTAAGCACTAATATATTGTTGGTATTTAAAAATATTTGTGAGTTTAATTATTAATATACTGTATATTTATTATAAGGATCATTCTTATTTAATATTAAATTAATTAATTATGGGTTATTATATAATTAGTAGCTGTAATTATATTTAGTTATTTTGCATTAATAAGGTATTTGTAGGTTTCACGTTCTGTTTAATATACAGGGTGTTCATTTTAAAACTTCCCACCCCAGATTTCTCATAAATGATTTTTTTAAAAAAAGCAAAAACACGTCAATTAATTTATTAAGGAGGATACATTTTGGCTATCTTAAAATTTTTGTAGTACACACCCCCTTTGAGGGGAACATTTTACCCCTATATTTTGAATATGGAAAGTGACCCATTGACACTTTTTTTTGAAGGTTTCTTAAATATCTTTACAAAGGTGTACAAATATGGAAAATCTATCAATTTGTTTTTGACATATTCACTTATTTTTTTAAAGGGGGTGTGTACTACAAAAACTATGAGATAGCCAAAATGTGTCCTCCTTAATAAATTAATTGACATGTTTTTACTTTTTCTCAAAAAAAAATCATTTTCGAGAAATTTTGGTTGGGAAGTTTTAAAATGAACACCCTGTATATTTCTATAGGGTTAATGGAAATAAGGACACCAATTTTAATCACACACCTGTATTTCTTCATCTTCCTCAGGCTACACACCTTAGCCTTAGGAAGACGAAAATGGATTGTCGAAAAGAAATAAAGTTGTGTGATCAAAATTGGTGTCTTTTTTCCCATTAACCCTATAGAAATGAATAAGGTATAGAATAATAAGAGAGTTTTAATAATAATAAAAAGCAAGTTGTTTTGATGAAAAATATTTATTTGTATTTTATTATAAAAGTGGAGTCAATTTTTTTTACGGTGGCTGGTAATCTTTGTTTTTTTTGGAAAGGTTGGTTAATGAAATATACACACGTTTGTTCCATGTGAGATGCACACAAAATTTTGTCAAATCTGACATAAACCGATTTTACCTCACTATAAGTTGGGGGACTCCACCATTATGAAAGGCAGCATGGGTAGCCGTGTTTTTTTAAAATGTTTCTCCTTTGTTCAATTACTTCCTCCACCTTCAAGTCAGTGCTGACCTGAAAAAGAAAATAAATTTTATATATTTATAAATTTAATACAGAACCAGTGGCGTATATAAGGGGAGGCCTGGGCCCCCGTTTAAAGTTCAGTTTTTTTAGATATTTTGCACATATTTTATGAATATAAACATAAAATAGCCTAAAATACAGGTCTGAGGTCTCGCCCCCCCCTAAAACCGTCTCGCCCCTCCCCCCGAATTTTTTTCTACATACGCCACTGTACAGAGGATTAAATGTTTGCTTGAAGTTAAAAGGTTTAAACTTCACATTTTCATACTAAAGGCTCTTTGCTTAAAAATCTTTAATAATTAATTTAAAGAATTGAAACCATGATTCAAATGACATCAAATTTAAAATTATTAAAATCACAAAATACAAATATAAAGCATTCTAAAAAAAATAATAAATAACACTTACTATGTTATTGTGGACGACCAAAGCCAGATTGTTTCCATCTTTAAGCGGAATCTGAAACAAAAAAAAGAGAGTATGAATTTTATATTAAAAACAAATAAAGCCTACGCCTGTGGATACTTGTCGTCAATTAGGTCATAAATCAGTTAATTAAAAATCAATCCTATTTACTGTTCGTTTATAAAGCAATCAGTTTCCACAGAACAAAAAGTTTATACAATGAATACGTTTTTTTTTCTTGAAGCTATATTTCTACCTTTAAAGCGTTATTCCTGATGACTTTTTGTTCACTTCGACTCTTGCAACCAAAACACCATTATGATGCCATAAAAATACCCGCGTATTTAGGTCTGTGTTAGCAGAAAATCACAAAAACTAAACCTTGTTTGGTCAATGTTCTTCCCAAAACATGGCGTCCCCTTGATTTTTGGGCACAGTATCTGCAGAGACATTTCTCTATGAGTGTCTGCGACGGTCTGTATCTGTAATACAATGCTACGTAGGGCGTCGGGTCGGTTCAGTCTAGACCGTGGCTCACCCGTAGGGGAGAGCGGGGCTCGTTGGGCATAGGGGCACCTTGAGACACCCCTATTAACTCGACAATTGGACGTCAGATGCCAGCGCCACCCACGTGGCAAAGTCGCCTTTGCTCATGCATTAGTCCGCAGTGAGAATCTGTGATGTGTGTATCTCCAAGGAACAGATTTTGAACTATTTTTTTTTTGACCTCGAGTTCAATGAAATTATAACGATGCTTATATTTACGCAAACATGGTTGTCGACTCTCTCAATTTTGTATGTAGGTGTGGGGCTAGTTGAATCAAAAAGTTCGGGGCACGTTGGGCCACCGGCCCAGCTAACCCCAGACATTTTCTAAAAACATTTTTTTTTATTTTAAGGTTAAAATCAGCATGCGTACGTATGATGGACTGAAAATCACGTCATGTAATAATTCTCGACCTAAACAAATGTTTTAGATTGTCCGCCTCTTGAAGACTGCGATGACTTGCGCCTATAGTTATTTATCAAAGTTACCTTTGGCAACGCTAAAACGCTTTCGACTGGAATCGGGCATATTGCGGTCTCTTATTATTATATGCTATATTCTATCTGTTTTTTATCCTCTTATGGAAATCAGGCCCCCTAGAGGTAGACTTGTTCACGCGATATTTTTGTTAGTCTTGGAAATATAAAGCTAATTTCTTCACAATCTTGATTGGTGTTCTCTTGCAAACAAAAAACGATTAGTTTTTCTGTAAAACTATGTTGGCAGAAGTTATAAGCCATAGATTGTGAAAAAACAGTAAAAAAGCCGCCTTTATTTATTTATGACATCACATACACCCTCCAACTCAAATTTGAGGCAAACACCCGGTGACTTAAAATTGTGTGATCTATTATTACCAATCGATCAAGGGAAATTTAAAAAATGTGTGCTTTTCCGAAAGCTGGCGAAAGAAAGACCAAGAATATCAACCGAAGAAAATGGTCAACAGCTATACTAACTGAAACTCGGGTTAAAAAACAAAAGAAAAAAAAAGAAAAATATGTAACCAAAAATGTCTTTAAGGAAAAGAAGTATAGAAAAACTGCTCAGAAAAGGACACTGAAAGATGACAGCGATGATGAAGAGGAAACATTTTGTCTAGTCTGCACGGAACCATTCTCAAATAGCAAACCAAAAGACAAATGGGTACAATGTTTAACTTACAAGTTTTGGGCCCATGAAACATGTGCTGATTCAGGGTTTACTTATGTTTTGCTAAAACCGTAATTCCAATTCACACTAGAGCAAGAATTAGGTTACTTTATATGGTTTATTTTTTAAGAAAGTTAAAGTTTAGTATTTTATTATTATCAATAAAAATAATCTAAGAATTTCCTGTTATTTTATGTTGCATATATACAGTTCCTAATTATGCAACCATGCCCAACTTGCCCCGTCGTATAGCCCAACTTACCCCGTGGGTGGGGTTAGTTGGGCCGCTTGCAAGGGTGCTAGAAAAAAGTGTTTTTTAAGTTTGAATGCATAGTTTTAAAAACCAATCTTTGCGAATTGTCTACCTTAGGGCCCTGCCTTAAACATATTATTAACCAGGGTCGCTCCGTTGCTACCAACTTGTTGCACTACGTTCAGGATGTCTACGAAACAATGGAGGGAGGCTCTCAGATGGATGCCGTGTACACCGATTTTTCAAAAGCTTTTGACAAAATTCACATACCAACATTAATAATAAAATTGCAGAATATCGGTGTGCATGGCATCTTTCTGGGCTGGTTGGAGTCCTATTCGACACCTCGGCGCCAGTATGAAAATTAAATAATTGCCAATCAGACTGTGTCAGTATAACTTCTGGCATCGCCCAGGGGTCGCATTTAGGACCTCTCCTTTTCTCTCTATATATCTATGATATCTCAAAGTGCTTTCAACACTCAAAGTTTTCAAATTTCGCAGACGATCTGAAAGCGTATAAAATTGTCAAAAATGACTTGGACCAATTACATCTTCAGTCCGATCTTCAGCGACTCCAGGAGTACTGCCACGAGAATCGTTTATTTTTTAATGTATCTAAGTGTTACTCAATTACGTTTACTCGACAAACGAGGGTAATAGATTCTCGGTACAGTATTGGTGGGGTTCAGCTGAGGAAAGTTGATTTCATTCGGGACCTTGGTGTAACACTTGACTGCAAACTTACATTTGACAAACTTACAACGCGTAAGTACGAAGTCATTTAGAATTTGTGAGTACTGTTTGGTGCCCTAGATATGCCAAATATATTCAGAGAATTGAAAGAATTCAACAAAAATTTATCTTTCATTTGAATTTTCGATATAATAGACAATTAATTGGTGAAGCCTATGAGATAAGTTTAGCTTATTATAAGCTAGGTAAATTAAGCAATAGGAGACTGGTGGCTTATACTGTATTTTTACACAAATTGGTAAACAATAAAATCAATTGCCCACAATTATTGAGTAGGCTGCCAAACGAATACTCGGCACTACACAAGGGCGGATCCAGAGGTGCTTCTCGGGGGGGGGGGGGGCACTTTAGGTGACATTCTCTGTTGGTAAAAAACGGTATATATTTTTTTAAGCAGCATGTTATTGAATTAGTCAGTGGTTGTAATTTCGATGATAACAACAATAGACAGTTTTATGCGCCGCAGGCAAAAATTTTAAGTTTTTATTAGCAAAAACATTACTTTTTACTCATTTTTTGTATATTCAAAAAATTCTCGGAACCTGGATCCGCCACTGGCACTACATGCTTTTCTATAATAAAAAATATAATACAAATTACGGGCAGAATGCAGATGCTTACCTCTTATAACACCTATTTTAACCACATCAACTTGTTTAGAGTATCAGTATTTACCTTAAAAACGTTGGCTTACAAAGTGTTTTAATATAGTTATGTGAAAAGACTTTCTTTCCGGAATAACCAAACTATTTTATACTTTTAATCAGTGATATGCTCACAGGTAGTTTTTTTTCTTTATTTTCTGTTTTCTAGTTTTAGGTCCATAATTTGTTATAAGCACTTACAATTGTCATTATAAGCTGTCGTGTAATTGGAAAGGTATCCCTTTCTGTTTGGCAGCCCATGTATTAATAAATAAATAAACAAATAAAAAGTAATTATAAAACTGTAAGTAATATAGCAATGCTTTTATTTGCATTTATGTAAAAAGTGGCTTAACTAGCCCCGCTCTTCCCTACAAAATGTCAACCGAAACGTCACGATCTCTCGCGACAAGGCCCGAGCCGAGACTGGTGTTCTGTGGCAGAGACGGTACAAAGTTATATTGCTCGATAATATCGCTTGTTAATAATAACCAAATTTGTTAAACTTTACGAAGTAATTAATAGAAACCAATTCAGACCGTTATAATAACAAAATCACGCCATAACATTATACAAAAAATGTTTGTTGTAATAAACACAAAGAAATATTTGCCAATATTAAGAGTATATTTATATTTAGGAAATTTTAAGTATTAATAACAAAGACGTTCTGTTACCTTAAAAGAAAGAGTGTTTTGGTTATGGTTAATATAAGGCAATTAATATTTACAAAAATATCAAATTATTAAAGAAACAAATGATATATTATTTGTAACTAAACACTTTAGAAAAGGTTTGTTACCAATAATTAATGATATTTGCTTTTAATATTTTTTAATGAGCACAACAAAAATCAGGTTTACCAAATATTTGTTAATAATAAAATCGGTTTTTTTTTCAGTGCATGAATAAAAAATTAAATAGTATAAAATACGGTCTTATGGGGTCTTAGGCTCCCTGCAAGACAGATTCCTGGGTACGCCACTGTTTAACGTTTTGGTTCATAACGACGAGCTTTCGCGTCGAAAACAGACTCTGACCTAACGAAACTTTAACGTTATCGTTAACGATCTCTCTGGTTTTGGTTAAATTAACTATTAAACTTTTGTTGTCAATTTGTGATCAAAACTTGTCGAAATATTAATAACATTTACTACTAATCAAGAATATTGAAAATTGTAAGTCGTCTTAGTGGAGGACGGATTTATTAAAATTATACTAGTTTCGGCCTATCATCAGTGCTCTACAAGCAAAATACTACAATAAAAATGGCATCATCTTTAATACCAACCTTACCTACTCCTAGTACTAAATCACGCAAATATTCTAGCGAAAATTTCGGCAGTTTAGTAAGCAGGAAATCCAGAAACTTTTAGAAGAACACATAATCCAAAAAATTAACTCTTTATGGCGAGCCCCAGTCCTGGTCGCACATAATGAAAATCGAAGACGTTGTCTGTGTTATAGATTATTCCCAAACCATCAACAAATTTACCCTTTCGGTCGCCCATTTCCTACCAAAGGTTGAATCAATGGTCAACAAAATCAATAAATATGAGGTATTTAGCACTATTGACTTAAGAAGTACTTATCATCAAATACTCATCAATCAGCAAGGTAAACCTTACACTACATTCAAAGCTGCTGTACCAATTTTAACTTTTTGGTGTAAGAAATGGTGTTGCGTATTTCCAAAGAGTAGTTTACTGAAAAGCTATGGACTTACAATTAATAAAGAAAAATGTTCTCACAATCAAAAATCAATTAAGATTTTAGGCTATACTATAAAAAACAAAATTATTAAACTAGAAGCCGACAGACTGTCCCCGCTCCGAACAAAGCCAAACTTCAAAGAGTTCTTGGGTTGTTTTCTCATTATTCTAAATAGATACATAATTTTTGAGGTAAAATTAAAAAGCTTATTGTTAATTGTTTTAATGTATACTTTATCCGATGAACATATTTTTGATTTTGAATCACTAAAAAATATTACCTATATGCTAAAAACTGATATTTCAAACTCATGGACGTCATTTTACACTTGTGACTGAACATGAAGCAGTTTCTTTTATGATTTATAATAGACACTGTAGTAAAATTAAAAATGGCAAGATCATATGATGGAGACTTGCATTGGTATGCGACAGCTACGACATTATTTATCGACCAACAAAACCCTGTTTTGAATTTCACTTTCAATAATTTCAGCAAATTGTATAACAGATGAATTATCTAAACTACATCAAGACTTATGTGACCCACGTGTTTCCATCATTTTGTTCGAGTAACACTACCTTCTTCATTAGAAGACGTAAGAAAAAGAAATCTAGCATGCCCAGTTTGCAACAAAAGCAAGCCTAAATTCCACAGAAATGTTAACAGTCATTTAATTAAAGCTATAAAACGAATGAAGCGCCTAAACATTGATTTTAAAGGATCTTAACCTTTAAACACAAAAAACAAATATATACTTACTATCGTAGACGAATACAGCAGATTTCCTTTGTCATGTCATGATGTTATAAGGTCATCAGTCATAGACCAACTTTTTTTTGGGAATGTCAGCGTGGCCCTTAATATACTTAATATTCTTTCGTATGCACTACTTTTGTTGACTTTTGTGTACATCCACCAGCTATAACCCCTCACTGTCAATTTATGTTGTCGCAGTTTTTGCCGATTAAAGCCTTGAAATTCAAAGGTTTATTTATTACACAGCGTAAAAGACAAGCTAACAGCACATACTAAAATGCATGAGTATACCTTTTTTCTTCTGTGTTTAGTTTGGTTAAATCTATCCACCTAGACTTTATGAATATCACCCTGTATGATAGTTAAAAATCCTTTGGAATTCAAGACAATAATTTTCTTATCGTCAGATTTGGTTAGATGCCAGCTCCATTCCTGCTGTCTGCGTCAGCCAGTGCCTTCAGCCGATTCGGAGAAGAGGTTAAAAGATGCTTGTCAGAATCATCATGGTTTTACCTATCTTACAGCTCTTTAAAGACGTGACTTGTATTTAAAAAAAACATATATGTAATAGAACAATACTTATAGCAAGGGATAATAGTGATACTTTTTAAGTTTAAAAAGTTTTATAATGAAAAATTTGCGCATTTTTGACTTTTTTTTTCTTTTTAGGTATTTTTAGGTTATACATCATTAGAGGGTGTCACCTTCAAAAATTGTTTCTTATTTTCGTTTCGCCAAGTTTGAAATAATTAGGAAAGTACTGTCAGAAAACACTCTTGAGGGGGTAAGGAATAGGTTCCTTCCACCACCACTTTATATGATGTCAATTCGAAAATGGTAATACTTACCAGAAATCAGTTTTTACCCTTCTCGATTATGATTTACTTACTGATTTACAAAATTTCAGAGATTTTCTAGAAACACTTATTTTTTCAGGGCGGCACAAAATAGACTTTTGAAAAAACAATAAGTTTAGTATATAAAATACCACAAAAAAAAACAAAAATTTAAATTTAAAAAATGTAAATTTGAAAAATTTATTTTTTCTTCATACGCCTATGAAACGTGTTTCCAGGGAAGAACCATGTTATATCACTGAAAAATAAATTTTGTCTACTTTAAAAAGGATCTTTTAAGAAAGTTGAGAGTTTTCGAGTTACATATTTGACAAAAACTGTCAAAAAGACATTTAAGGAGGAAACAACTTCTCCCACCAGAAGGAAGCCCGTGATTTCCGGGTTGTTTTACCTCCTTACATGCTTGGGGAAGTTCCTTATCTATCCATATGAATTGTGTTGCGCCTTTCATTAAACAAAGTATCTGAACGTGTAGGGCCTGTACTATTCCACATATTTATTGATATTATTAATCATGCCCACCGCATGCATTTTACTTAAAACAAGCCATAGGGTCATCCATCTTGATGTTTTTGCTGTAGATTTATCTAATTGGCTTTAAATAATTACTCACCTTGGAATATTACCTATAAATACTACAATTTATTTGTACTAAGGCTAATAAGTCACACTATGTATACAAGTATAATAAGTTTTAAATAAACCAAAGATATGGGCGATATTTTCGAGTCTTTTGAAATCATTGATATAAATGGAGCAAACACCGAAGTCCGGAGTCGTGCACCAATTTAACTAAATATCATGGGCCGGCCTGGACGATGTATTGCAAAAATTGTTGCAAACTACCGGGAAATATTTATCAAACATTTATGATCTTTAATTAGCTTTTAAAATAATGCAAATGTTTTAAAAATTTCTTTTAACTGTAAGTGGTACAAATTTATATACTTAAGCTAATTAATTATAGACGAATTCATGGACGTACAGGGTGTCCCAAATTGGGCACTTTTGGGGGGTTTAAGGTACTTCTAGGGAAGACAGAGAAAAACTGACCACGCATTGCGAGGCTCAAATTTCAAGAGAAGACTTATAGTGAAAACCGCATTTTGAAATATCGTCTCGTCTTTGAGCTACGGGGGCTTTTTGAAAAGTCTGCATTTTGGAGGGGGGTCTATAACTTCGTTATTATTGGAAATATTGATTTAGAGTAAATTGCAATTTTATAGACTTTGTCACGGGGAATTCAACCGCTAAATTAAATTTTAACTGTCACTTTTAGTTTTTGAGATATGACATAAAGTTGAATTTTTTCTTATGGAATGGCCTATATTTTAATTAATTTTCGAATTCGTGATTGAATTCTTTTCAAAATGATGTATCATATGTCATAGTTTGATTGAGCGGTTTCGGAGATAATTAAAAAATTTTATTTGTGTCTAGTGTGCGTTGAATGACGTCATGCGCCATTGACGTGAAAGCCTACTTCAATGCACCTATAGTTTTGTTGTCTTATACTATGCAAATCAAGTTGGCCTTGTGTTTTGGCGTTTTGTCATTATTTTCAATTGTTTAAACAATTTGACATTACGCTTTGATATGAAATTATTTTGCACAAAAGCGTTTTTATTTTATTTTGAAATATGTATCATTTTTTTTTTACTTTTTATAACTAGGCTTTGAGAGCCGTCAGCTGAATTATAATTTTTCCAAACCAGCCTTACTATATTTGTGAATGTGTAAAATAATAAAAATACTGGAGTGCCTTTACCTGCCTCAGCAGGAAATCATAGCGCACTAGAAATAAGTGAAAAAGCTGAATATCTCCTAAACCGCTCAATCAAACTATGACATATGATACATCATTTTGAAAAGAATTCAATGACGAATTCGAAAATTAATTAAAATATAGGTCATTCCATAAGAAAAAATGCAACTTTATGTCATATCTCAAAAACTAAAAGTGACAGTTAAAATATAATTTAGCGAGTGAATTCCTCGTGACAAAGTCTATAAAACTGCAATTTACTCTAAATCAAAATTTCAACTAATAACGAAGTTATAGACCCCCTTCAAAAATGCAGACTTTTCAAAAAGCCCCCGTAGCTCAAAGACGAGACGATATTTCAAATTGCGGTTTTTACTATAAGTCTTCTCTTGAAATTTGAGCCTCGCAATGCGTGATCAGTTTTTCTCTGTCTCCCCTAGAAGTACCTTAAACCCCCTAAAAGTGCCCAATTTGGGACACCCTGTACACAGCATGAAAGAGGAAGGGATGGGGGCAAATGCAAAAAGTTAAAAATAAAATAGGTATTTATTGAAAAAAACAAAAAAAGAACGAAAACGAAAAAACGAACATACATACACATCATTTTTCTAAATCTTTACCTATGACAGTAAAACAAAACGTCTGGGATCTTTAGCAAATTTGCTTAATACTTCTACTTTTTTATTTTTTTTCTAAAACAAATTTCTGGTGTAGACTCAGCATGCACAAAACGGTTAATCTATCCTCTGCAAATATCGTTCTACGGTACTACATGGTAATGCTAGCAAAATATGTAGAGCAGTTTTTGATGATGGAAAAAAAAATTATCTCCAAAGTTGTACCATAATTTAGCGTCATCGTCAAGCTAGTTTAAATGATAACATTTTGAAAATTATTTTGTGCGCCTCTTAAATTTACTAAATGAAAAGTCCAGTATAACAAATGGATGTAGTGCCAACACTTCTAAAGCTTGTAGGTTTTCATCGGAAAAGCGATCCTTTAAAGCTATTATCAGAGAGTCCAAATATTGTATTAATAACGATTTATTTGCAGGATAGTTTATACGATTTTGCTGTCGGCCAATTATCCTTGACACCTGTAACTCTATTCCAAGGTGTTCGGCATGTGTGCTGGCTTCAGCTAGGATAGTGTTCATGACTGACTGCAAATTCGCGATGATGTTTAATAAGATCTAATACTTTTTTAATGTGATTTCCACATTGCAATAAATGTAAACTTTTAGATTGCAATATACTGGCGACAAGATCCAAAAACGCAGGACACTTTGCTATCATAGACATAGGGAAAGAATTAATACCGGTCTTGTTAATGCACTGTAAAGCTGAAATGTCTTTCTAGTTTTATAGAATTCCATCTGATAGTTTTTGAGGGCCTTCAAGGATGCCCATAAAGTTATCTCTAAATACAGAAATACTTTTGTATTTTTGAGACCATTGTGTCCCACAAAGGAGAGGAATATTTGGACCATACTTTCTTCGTAAAAGTAATTCACATAATAAACGAATTACAATCTGCCCAGTATTATTATGTTATAGTATATAATTTAGGAATAAAGTTCTAACTTGATTGATTGCTTGTTTTGTTTGGAAATTCGGAAATTATTAAAATATTTTCAACATTTAGGTGTGGGGGGCAACCTACCTGCCTGGGAAAGCCCATGAATCAATAATATTATATAAAGTGATAAATGAATTGAGCATTTCATTCAAACATTTAGTGGAATATCAAATATGCTAAATTACAGGTACTTTAAATATAGATCAACTACATAAAATATTTGCCTGTACATGATGCAGTTGTTATGATCTTTAATTAGCTTTTAAAATAATGCAAATGTTTTAAAAATTTCTTTTAACTGTAAGTGGTACAAATTTATATACTTAAGCTAATTAATTATAGACGAATTCATGGACGTACAGGGTGTCCCAAATTGGGCACTTTTGGGGGGTTTAAGGTACTTCTAGGGAAGACAGAGAAAAACTGACCACGCATTGCGAGGCTCAAATTTCAAGAGAAGACTTATAGTGTGGTGGTTATTCACTGGTTGTGTCTTATAATAAGAACTGTTACTAAAAAGTAGAATTAGTGTCACGTTGGTAAAACGAGAGAAGCACGTATAAAAAGCACACAATTAAAAATTAGGCTAATTAAAAAAACTCGCACGCCACCGCCGCTCGACATCAAACGATCGCGTCGTGCAGTCTCTTTAATTAGGCTTAAAGCCGGTTTAAATTTATTTGAAAAATGGGTTAATTATTATTGACCAGGGGCCGCATAAGGGACAGCTTTAAGCTCTTTAAATGATGTTGACATAATTTCATAGCATCCATCAGTCGTGGAATTTGTGGAAACCAAAGTTGCCCTGAACATAAACGTTGTTTGAATGGTTTTAGATGGTTGCTTAATGGACGATGACTAGTGTTGTAAAATTTCTAGAAATAAATTTTCGGAAATATTTCCAGAAATATTTTCTGAATTATTGAAAATATATGGAAATATTGGAATTATATAAAATATTAAAAAAATAAGAAGAAAGGGAATATTTATTGATAAAAATCATAACAAAACACCGAAAAACGTAGAAGGCTTATACATAAACACGAATCAGGAGTTATTCTTCAAACTAATAAAACAGAAATAAAGTCAAATTTGTACAACAAAAATCTCATTCTTGACACACTACACTATTCACTCATCGAGCAAGAGGCATATCTTCATTGCTGTCATCAGCGTTACACTCAATAACATCGTCCTGCCAGTCTACTTCCTCAAAATCTTCAATAATATCGGAAATAAAAATTGTTCTGTAGTAAGTTTATTGCTTATAAGGTAACAAAATATGATAGATAATATTTTTTTTTAATTTCCAATATTCCCGAGACACATTCGGAAATTTCCAATATTTCCATCCATTGGAAATATTTCAATTTACATCACCAACGATGACCCATATCGACAAAACTACGATTTTTCAACATTCACCCTACTAAAGGCAATTTATGCAACTCTTTGCGACCTCTTCATTTAAACCAAATCTTTGAGGAATATTTTTAATTGTAATAACGCCGATTACAAAACATTTTTTAAGCCTAAAATTTGTACTACTACTACATATTATAATAATATAGTTAAGTCGGCACTATTACGAACGAAGTTGTGGTATTTTTTTCTGTTGATGACAATATAAAGAAATTCAAATGTACATTAGATTTGTTTTACTAAAAAACACATTTTTTTAATGGGACACCCGGTATATAATTACGCCCATGGAAAGCCAATTTGACTTTAGGCAAAAGTTGTTCTATGATTTTTTCCCTTAAAGTCAAAAATAACAAAGTTATTAACAACTTTCTAAGCATAGGGATATTGGCTTTGGTTTTTAAATTTATCGAAAGCTGTCTGCAGTGTTTTGAACATCGTTATATCTTTTAACCTTCCTAGCCTGCACAGCAATGGCTAGAGAAGTTATTGTTTTCGACGAAAAGAATTTTTTTGAGATAACGCCGAAAATGTTATTTGGGTGTATTTTGTCTGTGTGTGTGTATTTTTTTCCGGAAAGGGACAACTGGGCGCCGCCAACTCGGCGCCGCCAACTGGGCGCCGGCCAACTCGGCGCCGGACAAATTTTTTTTTTTTGATAAAATGTGTAGATGAAAAATAAAATATATTATTTATATAAAAACATCTTTAAAAAATCCTTTACTCAATTTTTTACAAGCTTTTATCACGGATCACCTTTTCTTAGGTGATCCGTGCTTTTATTTAGCTTCAGATGTTCTGTCTAACTATCTATCAAATCTTGTGAAGCGTTTTTGACACACTTCCCATTATCCGATTTGGATGAAATTTGGTACACACGTAGTGTTCCCATGACAATACAACATTAAGAAAAAAATATCCTCCCACCCCTACCCCCACCCCTTCTATAGAAAAATGTTTTTTTGACACACTTCCCGTTATCCGATTTGAATAAAATTTGGTATACACATAGTGGTCCGATGATAATACAACAATAAGAAAAAAATATCCTCCCACCCCTACCCCCACCCCCTTCCATATAATAATTTGTTTTTGACACACATCCCGTTATCCGATTTGGATGAAATTTGGTATACAATACAATATTAAGAAAAAAATATCCTCCCACCTCTACCCCCACCCCCTTTCATAGAAAAATGAGTTTTTGACACACTTCCCATTATCCGATTTGGATAAAATTTGGTATTCACATAGTGGTCTGATGACAATACAACATTTAAAAAAAAATAACCTTAATTTTTAGTGCATTTTATAAAAGTTTGTGACTTAATTTTTTTTTAATTAATTTATTTGAAATTTGTTTTTGTTAAGTAAAGTTAAATCCATTAAGTCGACTGTTGAATCTTGGTAGTTGTAGTGTTTGGTAACCTGGTAATACTACAATTTACGTTTTTTATTACAACAATGGAGGATCCAAAAATCAAAATAGCGGATCCAAAATGGCGGATTTTCTTATATACCAACCGATTTGTCTCATACTTGAAATATTACATTGCTTGAGGTCATTTAACAAAATTTTTTACTCAAACTTAAAAAAATGAAAATGGCGGATCCAAAATGGCGGATTTTCTTATTTACTAGCCGATTTGTCTCAAACTTGAAATATTACATTACATTACAGACTTAAAAAAATCAAAATGTCGGATCCAAAATGGCAGATTTTCTTATTTACCAACCGATTTGTCTCAAACTTGAAATATTACATTGCTTGAGGTCATTTAACACAATTTTTACCTCAAACTTAAAAAAAAACAAAATGGCGGATCCAAAATGGCAGATTTTTTATTTACTAACCGACTTGTCTCAAACTTAAAAGATTGCAGTGCTTAGGGATCGATTTATAATAAATTTAGAACTTTGTGGTGTTTAACGTCGCTGAACATGATTTTTTACTCTTTTTAAAAAAATGTTAAAAAAAGTAACTCCTTACCTATGAACAAACATTTTCTATGGAAGGGGGTGGGGGTAGGGGTGGAAGGATATATTTTTTTAATGTTCTATTGTCATCGGACCACTATGTGAATTCCAAATTTCATCCAAATCGGATAATGGGAAGTGTGTCAAAAACTCATTTTTCTATGAAAGGGGGTGGGGGTAGAGGTGGGAGGATATTTTTTTCTTAATATTGTATACCAAATTTCATCCAAATCGGATAACGGGATGTGTGTCAAAAACAAATTTTTCTATAGAAGGGGGTGGGGGTAGGGGTGGAAGGATATTAGCTCACACATATACTATACTATAGTAGTGTGAGCTATGGTGATCCTAATTTTTTCGAGAAAAAAAAAGTTGCGTTTCAGATGATTTTGAAATTTTTTTGTTGCGCCGTCTGTCTGTCGGTCTGTCTGTCTGTCTGTCTGTCTGTCTGTCTGTCTGTCTGTCTGTCTGTCTGTCTGTCTGTCTGTCTGTCTGTCTGTCTGTCTGTATGTATGTCTGTCTGTCTGTCTGTCTGTATGTCTGTCTGTAACGACCAACGCGCATAACTCAAAAACCGCTTGGCCGATTTTAATGAAATTTGGTACCTAGGCTGGGTCTTGGGTCGAGATGGTCCCATTTAAAAATGAACAAAATCCATAGAACACAAACCAAATAAAAGGGTGGGGGAAGATTTCAAAAATTAGAGTTTATGTGAAAATATGGCGTGTGTGATATCAAACGAAAGGTAATTGAGTCTGGAGTTAAACAAAATACATTTTAATTTATTTTAAAAAAAGGGTGGGGGTATATTTCAAAAATTAGAGTTTAAGTGAAAATATGGCGTGTGTGATATCAAACGAAAGGTAATTGAGTCTGGAGTTTAACAAATAACATTTTAGTTTTTGTTTTTTTAGGGGTTCAAACAAAAGGTAATTTAGTCTGGAGTTGAATAAAATATATTTCAGTTTTTAGTTATATTAGCTCACACGTAAACTATAACTATAGTACCTAGTGTGAGCTTAGGGACCCATATATCGGCAGAGTATTTTTTTCTTAATGTTGTATTGTCATGGGACCACTACGTGTGTACCAAATTTCATCCAAATCGGATAATTGGAAGTGTGTCAAAAACGCTTCACAAGATTTGATAGTTAGTTAGACAGAACATCTGAAGCTAAATAAAAGCTTGTAAAAAATTGCGTAAAGGATTTTTTAAAGATGTTTTTATATAAATAATATATTTTATTTTTCATCTACACATTTTATCAAAAAAAAAAAAAATTGTCCGACGCCGAATTGGCCGGCGCCCAGTTGGCGGCGCCGACTTGGCCCGGCGCCCAGTTGGCCCGGCGCCCAGTTGACCCGGCGCCCAGTTGTGGCGCCGAGTTGGCGGCGCCCAGTTGGCGGCGCCGAGTTGGCGGCGCCCAGTTGGCGGCGCCGAGTTGGCGGCGTCCAGTTGTCCTAGACCGATTTTTTCTGTTCGTAACACAATAGCTCCTAAACCGCTAAACCGATTTTCATAAAATTTCCAGGAAAAATAGTGTTCAACACTCTAACGAGCTGATTAGATATTGCTCAAAATCCATTAATGCTAATTACAGGTTTTTGACAATTAAATTTTTTAAAAAATGCTAACTTTTTAACGGAGCCTCGCATCAATATGTGGTTTTCGGAATATAGTAGACTACATTTAGCTCAATAAAATCCATTAATGTTTTTTTACGATTATAAAATTTAAAAAATGCTCATTTTTTAACGAAGCATCGCATGAATATGCAGTTTTCAGAATATAGTGGATCACATTCTTCTCAAAAACCAAATACTTTACAGGAGCTTTTGTTACTGAGATAGTAAAAAAAAACCGTTTTCAAGGCTGATTATCATAGCTTTACTTGAAGTGTGCTAATAGGCTAGCTAGGAAGGTATCAGATCTGTCATAGATCCATTTATTTATTTTTGCTTTTGGGAGAAAAAGTTCAGGAACAACTTTTCTTTAAAATGTACATTTTCTATCAAATGGAGGTACAGTGTATCGGAAGCGCAGCGAAAAAAAATTCTGAAATATTTAACTTTTTACTATAACAACTCACGACGCGTTGTTCGATTTTTCTTTCTTTCCAACTTAATTTTGAACATACTGTATAATAACATCTTCCGGATCGTCTGTGAAGGTGTCTTCACTCCCTCTTTTTCTGCATTTTTTAGGACAGAGAAATAAACCTTGGGGATACGATGAGTTCGTGTCCGCTTGTGTAGTGGTCCTGCTTCGGGTGTACCGCTGCTATGATGGCAGTCAATATTCGACCGGACTGCCTCGATCACGGCGCCTCGCGAGCTTGTGGGTTCGATTCTCATTTAACGCATGGTTGTATTGTTATGTCCAAAAAAAGCTATTTCTCTACGCAAAAACTTTGTCAAAAACTGGGCGATTGATCCTAGTATGGATGGCAAAGTCCCAGTATAAAAAAAAACCTCAAATCAATAAAGATGGATGCTAACGTGATGCTAATATTCAATCAATGGATCCATGGCGGATCTGATACCTTCCTAGCTAGCCTATTACCCGAGAAGAACGATGTGATCGTTCTTGTCGGCTATTACTTTAAGTGAACTCCATGATATATCAGCCTTGAAAACAGTTTTTGTAAATATCTTAGAAACGCAAGCTTCTCTAAAGATTCTGGTTTTTGAGAAGACTGTGATCTTATATATTCCGAATACTGCATATTGTCAAAAAACTGTCATTAATGGATTTTATCCAAAATCTAATCAGCTCGTTACAGTTTCAAATAATATTTTACCTGAAAATTTTATGAAAATCGGTTCAGCGGTATTGTAGGAGCCATCGTGTTACGGATAGACATACACACATACACGCACACACAGACATCACGACGATATTGCTAAGATAGATCAAACTATACCCAAATAACACATTTTCGGGGTTATATAAAAAAAAATACCTCAAAAATAATACCTTCTTTAGCCATTGCTGCGCGGGATAGGAAGGTCAAAATTATCATATTACATTATTAATTATATAAAATGTGGCCCATATTTGGACTTTCCCCTCTAAGTTGCTCGTTAGTGGACAGAGTCAATTTGATATCGGAAGGCAACTCTCGGACTTTCAATTGATTTCGGATTGCGACAGTCTTATAGCAGAAATCGTAGAGCAGTGAGAGATAGAACCACGACAGTACTTTCAAAGGGAACTTCTCTGTGATATATAATATAATAGAGAATTATTGAAATAAAGCCAAGCTATAATAGTGCCAGGCACAATTTTGACACCTTCACATTGTAATATCAGCTGTGATCTTTCAACACACGGCCTTTGTTTACTATATGAACCGGAATAAATAGTACGTTCTTTTATTAATTGAAAATAAACGACAAAAGTTTTAAATTCGACTTTGGTATGTCAATTTTGGAGGATCAACTGTCAGTTTTCACTGTGAATGTGTCAAAATAGTGCCTGGCACCAGTGGCGCACCCAGGAATAGGTCTTGGGGGGGGGGGGGTCCGAGGCCTCTTGGGGGGGCCAAAGCCTCATTCATGATGTTGAATTTTAAGCTATTTTTTGTGTTTTTTCATGAAGTATGTGGAAAATATGTAAAAAAACCCAAAGCTTCGGGGGGGGGCCTGGCTGTATTTCAATAATTCTCTAATATAGTATCATGTGGACATGCAACTTAATCAATAATTTTCGTTAGCCAAATACGCAAATCCTCTTAAAGCATCGAAGCCGATAATACTATTATAAATAAATGAGCATCTAAAAAATGTACGATTTATAAGTACGAGCAAGAAACCTGTCATTATCAACGAAAGAGTTTTGTTTGGGGAAAGACCAAAAGTGGTTAAAGCAGGATAAATGTAAATTGCCGTTATTCTGTGTGCAGGGTTTCGGTAGTAAATTGCTAAAGGGCAGCCGTAAATCGGGAAATTCTCTTTATTTTATGTGTAATTTAAGGACCTGTGAAATTTTTTTGTTATTTATGGGCCAATGGGGCTATAGCTTAACAATATAATTTTGCTAACATACTAGAGCATAAAAATTGCTCATTTTTCATTTTTAAAGTAAAAAACTTTAAATCAAGAAGGATATTGTATAGCGATTTACGGATCAATCAGCTTTTTTAAATGTTTAAATAAGTGAAAATGTTGTCTTTCGAATTTTTCTTGGAAAGCACTAAAGGCACGATTTTAAAAAATTCGCGTTTAGGTTTAGCGGTTTAGGAGCTATTAGATAGTTTAAGTTGTGCTACGTATTTTTACGTAAAACTGCACGTCTACTAATAGCAGATAATATGGAATTCGGCACTGTGTTTTTTTGATGTTACAATTTTGTTTTTTGTTTTTTCAACTACAGTAGGAATATATTTGCAAAGAATCGTTTGTACTGGAAGCGGAAATTATCGTCTAGGCCTCATTTTTCGATCGGTCAATCAACCAATTCTATTCTTTGGTAACGTTAAGGTGCCCGCAGACTGCCTTAAGCTAACGTAAATACGTAAGCTCCTAACGTGACCTTGACGACGGTGTGACGAAGTGCGCTTGCGTAACTGTCAAATCTCATGCTTACGAAAACGGACAGACATACACACACACAGATTGACGTCACGACGATATTGCTAAAATAGGTCAAAATATCTCATGTCAAAAAATAGTTTGCGTCTCATATTTTTATCCCAGTGTATAAATTCTTCAATGGGCGAGAAGGAGTACTCCTTCAAAATCTGGTGAAACTCGAACTGAGCATGCGATCTCACTAGTTTTCCCTCTCTCTATTCTACGCATTTTAAGAATTCATACACAGGTGATGCACAGAAAAAAAAAGTTCTTCAGTTAAGAAAAGTAGTTTTCTTGAAAAAATTATCTTGACCCAAAAGCAAAAGTCTCCGAACAAATTGTTTTCTCTTCATCTAAGCAAACCGCTTGTTTTGGGGAAAAATTGTGTAGGTAAATTGTTTTGATTTAAAACTAACTGCCTTTCGCAAAGAAAAAGTGGTTTTAAAGCAAGATATAAAATGTCTTACTAATATCTTCTTAACACAAATAAAGCTTTACTTTGCGTCAAGACTTTTTTTAACACAAAATATCCGGCATCTCAAAACGAAAATGGCGATTTATTCCATAATACTAGAAAAGACAAAACAAGAAGGTTGCCGCTTCCATTCAAAACAAATCAATTTGCTTGGATAAAGGCAACTTTTAGGCAACAATGGTTTTTTTTGTATATCGTCTTCGTGCATAGGAAAGCAGATTTTTTCTTGGATCAAAGCAATTTGCATTGACTGAAGACATTTTTTTTCTGTGAGTGAACTAGAAAGTTATTGTCATAAAGTGGATGAGAATTTACATACACACAATAGAGTGAAATACGAACATTTTTAATGCGCCTACCTTCGGTGGCCCTGATTGGTTCAGTGGGCGTGCGTTCGCTTTGTAATCAGAGGTCAAAGCTACTATCCGTTGGTGAATACAGATTTACCGGAAGTAGGGGTAAAGCCTGTCTTGGCCGAAATTTGGTCATCGACGAAGTAGGCAAAGTTGATGATCAATGCAGGGCCGTGGTTTGGAAGTCACGTTCAGCTGGTGGTCCCATATTCAAAGCGTAGATGGCGATACAGGGTATCTGCAAAATTAAATCCTGCTTGAGAAAAAAAACCACCGAAAACGAAAACGAAACAGAGATATTGTTGTGTATTTTGCGCCATTGCGGATTTGAAAGGGGTGTAACGTGGTAATAGAATAAAATATTGAGTTTTAGTTATTAATTAAAGAACTAACGCGTAACGGGCCGATTACCTCACCCTCATTAGTAAAAAAATTAATAAACAATAAGATTTTCCTTCTACCATTAAATACCCCTACCTCCAGATCCGCGCTTGTGTTTTCCGCTGAAAAAAACACAAAATAATAGTTTTATTTTCCAAAAGACTGTCGCATTGACGTTTTCACTATCTTTACCAAATCTTACATCTAAAAGTTTTAAAGCATTTTAGTTTTATATTCTTTCTGATGGCAAGTTCTCACGAATGCAATAAGTCAGCCGTCTCGGATTTATAAATTGGTTTTCGATAAAAACAAAGCCACTTTACGATTTGATCAAATTCTACACGTGATTTAGTTTATTTGACCTATTTTTTTCGACTCTTTTAGCTTACAAGACATCAAGAACAAAATTAATAAAATAATTAAAGCTTAATATTAAATTTGTTACCCAATCATGTCGGTAAATTTAAACATAAGGTAGATATCGCCCCATTTTCGATACCTTTGTGTTTGAACTCAAATATTAAGATAAATATATAGGGTCTGTTTGGGTTTTCTTTGTTTTGTTAAATAATCTGGGGTATTTTGTGTAGCAATATGTAAAAATTTTTACTATAGGTTTAGATTTTTTACAAATACTTTTAAAAGTATTAAGAAAAACTGTTTTTTTGTATTTCCGCGCTATCCTAAAAATTTTGGATAAATACCGCCCTATGGTTTGTCAATTATTACCGCCCTATATTTTCATTTCATCGCAATGAGATTACCAAATGTAATATTTGAAATTTTGTAGATAAAGTAAAACAAATTTATAAGTTAAAAAAATTATTATACAGTGTGTGCGAAAATTAGCTTAATAAATTAATCAAATCAAAGGTGACATGCACAGTATACAGAGTGGAACACAAACACACATATTTTGCATAAGAGTAAAGTACCCTTATTTGAATAAATACAAAAAAAAAGTTGTTTAAAATTATTAGCTATTAAAAGCTATGTTCAGTTGCAAAATTTTAGCCTCATGACAGCTTTAAGAATTTTGAACTTTTCTGAGGGTTTTTAACGATTTTTCTATTCTGCATAAAAAACATATTGCAAATTTATTTTTGACTCCCAACCGTGCGTGGCAGCAAGTATGATAAATAAATATATTATACATATTTTTTTGCAATTTCTTAAATCATATCAAAAATGATGTCAATATAATTTTGTAGTAGTGGCTGTTATTTGAAAAAATATAAATTAAAAATTAAACATTTTGTTAAGAAAGTTAATGAGTTTCATAAAGATCAGTAAAATTTGAGTATTTCTGGATGAAAAGCCATGAGCGTAATATGACTTTAATATTTCGCTGTCTTGCTTTGATAGTGGCATAACTCGAATATGAGAATTTTCAGGAAACGCTTTTTGAAAATAATGGCAAAGGCAAATATTTATTTTTTTTTGCTTTAAATAAATCAATCAATAACTTACCCATGCTTAAAATAGACAATAAGGAAAATTTTGTGGTAAAAGTAAAGGACAATACGATGAGGAGTTTTACAGAAAACGCAAAAACGCATTTTTTTTACTTGTGCCACTATCAAAGCAAAGCAACGATTTGCGCTTCTTTATACTAAATATCAATATAAAAAAAGACAAAATATATTTTGAAAAAAAAACATTACGAATTGCTATTACCGTCCTAATACAGCGGTATTACAAAACTACATCTTTTCGCGACATGTAAACAAATAAACTTTTTTTTTAGCCTGTACGTTCGATCTACCCACTCTTGCGTTTGTTTGGCTGCGATACCACATGTCTTTACAAAAAGACAACCATGCGATTTGAATTCACAATATTTCACAAAAAAATTAACTGCAAAGCCTTGTACGGCGGAATTAATCCAAGATTTTGCATAGGGCGGTAATAGCTGAATTTACCTTATTTGTCGCAACAGGTAGAAAAAGCGGAGTGTAAGGAAGGAAAAGCATCACCATTATTCCGGGAAAAATTTCACTTTTGTTGAAAGTAAAGGACAGAAAACCTAACCTTTTAGGATGCGGACATGTTGCAAGTCTCTTGATCGTGCCCAAATATATTTCTATAGCCTACAGGTAAACAGTCATAACTCCACATTTGGCCAGTTCGAGTTAATACTATATTTAAAAGCAGCAGGTCCGATTTAATATTGCAGATAAAAGACCGTAAGTCCTGTATTCATAATTGCCTAGATTTTTAGATTTAAAATGATAGTATCTCTATGATGAAGAAGAACTAAGAATTAATCTTATTTCACATATTACTCGACTTTTTGTTTTATGGACATACCATCCTTTATCTCTCGGCTATACATTTGACAGTTGCGGGTAAAACGAAAATGCACGGGAGGAAATTAAAAATTAAAGGAAGAAGCTTGTGCGTGAACAATATTTGTAATAATAATTTCCTAGACGCATAACATAGCTTAACCTAACATCATTTATAATTTTTATCAAGTTATTAATACAATTGATCTAAATGATGAAAACATTAAAAAGATTGACCCCCTTCAAATTATTCTCTAATATAGGTATACCGGGTTTGCCAAAAAAAACGGACAATTTTTTTTAAATTTTAACTTTTGAACTATACAGTCGATTTTAATAGGACAAACTGCACTTGGCAGATAATTGATCAGAGTTTGGACCAAATAATTTTTTGTCCGCCATCTCAAAATACAAGCTGGCGGACAAAATTAAAATGTACCCTTCAAAGATGCTCGTTTATTCTTGTGTTGCGAATATGTTTTAATTATTTTTTTAAATTAGTATCTGGCCACGCACAACCAGGTATGAATCAGCATAATATGTTATAAAAAAAATATTTTTGTTTCAACCATTGTTTTGCATAATATACGATTGCCTTGCTAATCATGTCTGCATTTATTTCCTTGTAAATAAATTACTACCAAACCGATTTTAATGAAATAAAAAACATCCTGGTTGGAATTGATTACTTTTTAAAGAACATGATCAAAGTTTATCGCTCTCTTAAAATTTAAGATGGCAGGCAGAATGAACCACCACACCGATTTTACTAATTTATACCTCGTTGTGTGGGGGCCAAGTAGTGTTTTTCTATAAATTAAAAAAAACTACAATGGAAACCAACTGGCCGAAGAAAACGAGGACGGCCAAGGAGAAGCTGGAGAGAAGGAATAGACAGTGAAATAAGAATAAGAGGCCTAGATGATGAATTATGGGCAAACAGAAACGAGTGGAGATTGGGTATCGGAAGACGTAGAACGTTGTGAAACCGATAAATATATATATAAAAAAAAACTAAAACATTTTGCTGATTCATACCTTGTTGTGCGTGACACAGATGCAGCTTTTTTACTGATTTAAAAAATAATTAAACTGTTCGCAACACAAGAATAAACGAGCATATTTGAAGGGTATAATTTAATTTCGTCCAACATCTTGGATTTTGAGATGACAGAAAAAAAATATATTTAGTCAAAACTCTGATTAATAGTCTGCCAAGTACAGTTTGTCCAATTAAAATCGATGTTATAGTTCAAAAGTAATAATGATTTCCGGTTTTTTTTGGCCCACCCGGTATAGCAGAAATTTTATGGATATTTAGTAAAAATTTCATCAATTTAATATACAATGACAGAAAAATATGTATCCAATGTCAGTATAAAAAAAGAGACCAGAAAATGACGTCGCTACATATTCATTAAAAATGGATAAATTGTTACTTTTAAGCCTTAAATAAAAATCATATCTCCGTAAACAATTTTCCCTTTGTTTAAGGGTCTTTTTTGATGTCAAATCTTGCGGGTTGATTGAACTGGAAATTCTGGACGTTAAACAAAAATAATAATTTACAAGAAGCACTAAAGGCGGAGAAGGATAAAGTACCTCGGTCCAAATGACAGAGACATTAGGTCATGCACCATACTGTGTCGAGTGTTAACGGACAAGAAGGAGAAAGATAAGATAAACAGCCCCGGTTATAATAATCATACCATAATAATTAACTATTAACTCGTATTATTAAAGCCGCTCCTTTGGTAAGTAATTGCCAAAACCAGGCACTGCACCGGTCCTGTCATGCAGCCAAAAAAAATCACGCAAATGTCCATGAGCGCCCGCAGAATATTTTTACAGCGACAGCGGCAAGTCCAGCATTAAGTCCCATCTCATGGCCGGCGGGATGATTGCCACTCCAGGAGTGGGAACCAACTGTCGCCTGGCAAGACCGGTCCAGTAGCAGCATGGACACACCCAGGGTGGGGGGCTCGGGGCCCAGGCCCCCCCAAGCCTAAGATTTTGACTATTGAAGGATTGAAGGTTTTTATCCGAATTTGAAGGATTTTGACTATTTTAAGGCAAAGTTATATACAGTGAAACCTCCCATAAGCGGTTCTCACGGTTCCGTCGATTTTGTCCGCTTATTGGAGGTGTCCGCTTATGAGAGGGAACTGCGAAATTGTAATATATATTTATTAACAATTTCCGCTGCTTGAGTTTTTCCGATATTAAATTTCTCAGCGATCTTTCGCGCTGAGAGATTTTCCTTCTCCGAAACGTTAACAACTTCCATTTTTTCTTGTAAACTAAGAAGATTTTTACTAGGCACTATTTCAAAGGGATCTATTACTACTAAATTCAAGAACAAAAATAAAACACAGCAGTCCCGCCCCCGCCGAATAAAATATGTTGTAAATACGACAGAAGTATTTAGTTTCCGCATTAAAACGGAAAGAGGTAATTTCCCGGTTGCAGAGTGCGTTGTTGCGAACATACTTCATAATGTTTATGCCCATGTCGTATAGCATTCCGCCCCGTTGTCAGAGGTTCGTGTCCGGTTAAGGGAGGTTTCAAAATTTTTTAACCAAAAAAAAATGTCCGCGTCCGGTTGTTAGAGTGTCCGGTTACAGGAGTGAATTTTACATGTAAAGAAATAGTGAAAAGCTTGGTGCCAAAAAATTTGTCCGCTTAAAGGGAGTGTCCGCTTAATAGAGGTGTCCGCAAGGAGAGGTTGCACTGTATTTTGCAAATATTCCAATAATTTCACCAAATTTAACTTATGTAGGTAAATTTAAAGACTTTATTTTTAATTTTGGTTTTTTTATATTATAAATGTTTTATTTATTCGGGTTTTCTTCCATTTTTATTCAAAAAAATTGTTTAAAGGATAAAGTTTTTTTTGGAATGGGGTCGATTTTTACGTTTAAGGCAACGTTACATATTTGTTTATTTAGGTAAATAATCAAGGCTCTTCGACTCGTCTTTCTGTACACAAATTAAGGGTAATTTGTAGAGCTAGGTTTGGAGGTTATATAGTGTCCAGAAAGTTACCTGAAAGTTAAAGGAGGCATTCCATCGAATTACTGTGGACACTGTGCACATCGTATTATTTGGGCATTCTAATCGGAATTTGAGATCACAGGTTTCGGGAAAAATCACATTAAAACTTTTGATTGTTTTGTTTATCTGTAATATTTCGTAATTTTCTTTGACGTTCATAAAAATAAACAGCTGTTCTGCTGGGGCATGGCGGCGTTGCCGCATCACAAATGGTTTCAGTAACAGGAAGAAAACATTTAGGTGAACATTTCATTCGCTTATGTTTATTTTCGAGGATATTGGGACAATCATTTCTCTTCCGAACCTCATATCCGTCACGGATTAGCTAGTTTTGATAGCACGAAAATATAGTTAGGTCCACGGTTTGACCAGGAACAACCGAGGCTCCGCCCCCTTTGATATCTTTATTAATTTGATAAGGAGAAGATAAAATAAATACGAGTTATGCACTTTTGTAAATGCGAGATAAACGAAGGATAAAAACCAGGACTAAAAGAATAAACAAAATCGTATTTTTATATTATAATAAGTTAATAACTAACTCGGATTGAAGGTTGTGTAGGGCTAGCTAGTGGTGAGCAAACTTAACATCTGAACACTCTTAGGCCGGGTTTGAGCAGTAGTTCAATGTGTATTTTAGGTTCAAGTTCAGAAACAACTTTATTAATGTAGAAATGTTTTACAAAAATGCCTCAAACCATATAAATCTTAGAGAAAACATATATAAAGAGCAAAGGAAACTTTTGACTAAAACTGTAACTAAAATACAACTAAATTCTACACTTAGTATAGCTTTACTCATATGGGAATTGGTTGAATGTTCGAATATTCCTGGGTTTGATGCAAGCTCTGATCTCCAGTAATTGATTTTACAGTTGATGGTTTCAATGCTGAGCTTCTTATAGTCCGTCTGGTTATTTTCCTCCTACTTGCTATGTTGGCGGGGGTCCGGTAGGCAAATATTCGGTCTATGTATGGAGGGTGTCTCGATGTCCTTGTTATAAAAATTTCAACTGTGGAAATAGATTCGTCAACACCTCATGCGCAGGGTACGGAAGTATTAGTGTATTTCATCAAGTTCAAGTTCAAGTTTATTTATTGGTCAAATAAGCTGTAAGTTACAGATATGACAGGTCAAAATAATGAATTTCTTTTAAAAATTATACTAAAAAAAAAAAACCTTAGTGTAACTTTAAAGAATAAATTTGTAAACGTAAACTTCCCTTTACAAATTTTACAATTTTGATCTATATTAGTAAAATTAATATAAGATAAAAAACACCAAAAAGAAACATAAAAAACACGAAAACATTTAAAAAATTTACCACAAAATGGACGTCAACAATAAAATAAAAAATGGTACCTATGTACATAAAGTTTACATTTGAAACACACATAAAAACAAATAAAAAAATCTTACCTAATCTGATATAAAAGAAGTCAGCCTTTTTTACATCGGAAAAAGTCATCAACAGTGTATGGCTCGATATCGCAGATATATTCAAATATTTGAGAAAAAAGCTTTTTTTGATTTTGACATTCAAGAATTTTTGATGGTAGAGAATTTTTTAATTTTAGGCACTGATATTGAGGAGATGATTCATATAGTTTCAATCTGTGGATAGGCAGTGCATATGCATGCTTGTTCCTCGTATTGTGCTCATGTTGGTGTTCAAATTTGCTGAATTCCGAGCTGTTTTTAAAAACATACTGCAAACAAGAGTAAATATAAATGCCTGGAACAGTGAGCATACGGTTTTTTCTAAAGACTCCTCTGCAAGAATCTAAGTAATTCATCTTGAATATCACTCTTAAAGCCTTTTTCTGGATGATAAATATCTCATTCAAAAGAGCAGAACTTCCCCATACCGTAATACCATACCTCACACGGCTATAAAAATTTGCAAAATAAATACACTTTAAAACTGAGCTCTCAAAAGATTTTGACAAAATTCGAAGTGCATAGCAAACACTATTTAAAATTTTACTCAAATCCATTATCTGATTTTTCCACCATATTAGAGTCCAAAGTTATCCCCAGTAGTCTCACAGTATCCAAAAGTGCAAAAGAAGTAGATCCCAGATCAATTTTTTTATGTTGTTCTTTAAGATTATTACTTTTAAAAAGCATACATTGTGTTTTTCTATCATTAATGACTAGATTGTTTACATAGCACCAATCTTCCAAATCTTGCCACAGCTCCTGTACGACAACTTCCAAGACTGCAAAACATGAAGCTGATATCTTGATGTTTGTATCATCGGCAAAATTCTTAAAAGATATCTCAGTTAGCTCGGAAATTAGTGGCAGGTCGTGGATATAACATATGAAAAAGAAAGGTCCTAGGACACTTCCTTGTGGTACTCCTGTGTTAATTACAAGGGTTGAAGATTCAAAGGTGCCATCAGTTGTTTTTATGGTTGTTTGTCTAGGCCTATCACTTAAAAATGATTTTATCCAATCATTAGACCTGCCACGAACTCCAAGTTTTTCGAGTTTACAAAGCAAAACAGCGTGGTCCAGAGTGTCGAATGCTCTAGAAAGATCAAGAAAAAGGCCAAAAGTGGCCTCCCGGTTATCAAGAGCCTCAAGGACAGTCTGAACAAAACCACTGAGCGCTGTTTCAGTTGATTTATTTTTGACGAAACCATGTTGAAAATTGGTGAAAAAGTTAGATTTTTTTAAAAATGATAATAACCGATCGTACATTAAAGTTTCTAGCGTTTTCGAGAAAACAGACAAGAGGCTTATTGGGCGGTAGTGGCCTAGAACCTCAGGATCACCCTCCTTATGCAGAGGAACAATTTTAGACATTTTCAAACATTCTGGAAACACACCTTTATCAAACGACGCGTTAAAAATATTTGACAAAACGGGACTAATAATTTTTATGCAAGATTTTAGCAATTTGGGAGAAATATTGTCAAAACCACTAGATGTTTTGGTTTGAATTTTTCTACAACTTCACAAATCTCCTCTTCCGTTACAGGCCGCAGAAATACGGTATTCTGGTTTTCCTTAATTAGAGAGCTGAAATCATTTTTTACTTTTCTAGTTGGTCTAGTTTTAATTATATCTTCTACACTCTTTGAAAAAAAAAGAGTTGAAGTCATTTGCAAGTGATTTACTTTTATTTTGAGGTAAAGTTTGGCTTTTTTGTTTGTTATTTCTGACTGTTGCATTTACTAGTTCCCACATGCATTTAGACATATTTTCAGATGTCTGAATCAAGTCCTTATAAAATAAAGATTTTGATTTGATAACTAGTAAACTGTATTTTTCCTCTAAAGCTTTAGCAATTTGTTTATAAGCAGGATTGCGTCTCGAGAGATCTTGTGCTGCTTTAATTTGACAATTCAACTCTCTAAGTTCAGGGGTTACCCAAGGAGACTTAATTTTGTTGGTCTTACAAATCACCGTTTGTATAGGAAAGCTCTCCTCAAAAATGGTCTTCATTTCTTGGAGAAACAAATCCATTTTATCCGAACACGTGATAGCTCTGTAAACTCGCGACCAATCTGTTTCAGAAAGGCTTTGAACAAAATTATTGTGATTACTGATGGAAAACACTCTTTTGGAAATATGGTTTTTCTGTTTTGTTGCATCACAAACTTCAAAAAGGAATGTTTGAGCCTTATGGTCCGAAACTAAAGAGTTGATTACCGAGGATTTGTGATTTTCAGCAATATTTGTTAAAACATAATCAATCGTGGTTTGAGTTTCAGCAGTGACCCTGGTGTACTCATTTATTGTCATACAAAAACCATAGGACTCGACTATATTTTTTAGTTTTCGCTTTTCCAGCGAGTCCCTAGAGTAGTCTATGTTTAAATTACCCATAACAACAATGGATTTGCTCACCACAAAAACCAACTCAAAAAGGTCTATTAGTTTTTTAAGAAAAAAATCAACAGTAGCAGAGTCTGGACGGCGGTATATGCAAATAATAAGAGTTTTTACTTGATCAGATAAGTATTCTATGGCAGAGCATTCAAAGAAGCCTTTAACAGAGAGATTTTTTATATCGCAACGTTCCTTGATGTCTAAGTGCTTTTTTGCATATATCGCTGACCCTCCCCTTTCTCCACCCTCTCTACAGAAGCTTGATTGAAGATTAAAGTCCAAAATTCCAAATAATGCAAGCTGTTCTGTTGTTTGAAAATGCTCAGTAAGGCATAATATGTCACAGCTCTTTTCATCCAGTAAAAAGCATTCAAGTTTATTCATATTTTTTCGTAATGATCTAACATTTTGATGAATACATTTAAGAATTGACTTACCAGTTTTGGATTGAGTAGAGTGAGTGGAGTTTACTTTATTTACTACCGTTTTACTTGAACGAGGCTGACCAATTGAAAATTTTGACCCACTTTAACCTTAGCCTCACTATTTTTTAGACCCTTCCTCTTAGAAATGTTAAATAAATCGCACTTCGGATTGTGGACACTAGAAATTATTTTATTATTTTCACCAAAACAATTTTGTTTTTGATTCTCCTTGGTATTCGAGGTTAAAGTAGTCGCACGCACATGCAACCCAGTGTCATTATTTCTCATGCATAGGGGAGACCGGGGACATGAGGGCCCCCAAGAAGTATGGTTTTTTTGTGACGCGGGGTTTAGCTGTAGGCTTTGGTTCCTTCATTCATCCATTTTTGTTGCTTGTTGTAACTCCTCCATAAGGGATGGTGCATCAACCCTAACGTTTTGGTGTATTTTGCCTTTTGGAGTACTCGAATGCAGTTTAGCTGGTGATGTTTCATAGTGGGTAAGGTTGAAGGGCTTATGAAGTCTTTTTAATCTTGCCTCAAAATCCACTGTTACTGGATCCTTTTCGATGCTCTTGTTTAAATCAGTTTTGCAATTACTGGTGGAATTTGTTTGCGATACATCTAGATAGCTTTCAAGAGGTACAGGATGTATTAGGAGGAGTTGTTGTTCTATTATATGCTCAATCATTAAATGAGTGATAAATTTTTTTAGGGTATGTTGTGAGCAGTTTACTGAGAGCTCAAGTGGGTTTATGAAGTGTACATGTTTCGATTTACTAGTTAAATTATGTAACACAGAGCATAAATGTATGCAGCCACGAGTTGTTGGTCCCACTAGTATAAGATTTGTGTCGGTAAATTCCCAAATAATATTTGCCAAAAATTGCTCTTCAGTATCTATTGACCTACCCATATTTTCGTCGATAACTAGAATAACGTAGTCCCTTTTACAGGACCCTCTACTTAGCGTAATGTATTCTTTTATCTTTTTAAATGATGATGCATGCTTTACTGTAAGATCGAACTTACTTCCCATTTCTGTTTTTAGCAGCCACTCGTATCCTTTTATATGGCTTGCCTCTCCAAGCAGTAAATACATTGGATTACGCATATAATATTTCAGCACACTTGAATTGATCTCAGAGCTCTGTAGGGTGCTTTGGCGGTAAGAATTTGTAAGTGGTTCTTCTACAGGAACAAAAATATCCGATCCCATACAAGTTTGTGTGCATACAGATTGGGTAGCAAAATCATTTCTAATGTCTGACGTTTGGGTATTTTGACCGATTTTTTTATGGATTTCGGTTTGTGTCTGCACTGATTTTCTTGGTGTGTTCGTTAATTCTTTAATGGTTTTCTCCAACTCGGCATTTTTTTGCTTTAATTCAGGAATTATGTCGTTTTGTTTGCAAAGTTCTTCCTCACTTTTTAAATCGTATTCAGCCATTTCATCTTGACAAGCCTTTATTGTTACCTGTAGATTTTTTATAAACTTATTTTGTTGAATTATTTCATTTGCCAATTGTGCATTTTTTTGAGCAAAGCTGTCCTGCTCGACTTCTTTAGATTCTGCACTGTTTGCGCAATTTGCAAAACACCAGATATGATTTCCATTTATTCGCGTATAATTTGTCCTCTCTGCACAACTTGGGTGAAATATGTTATGGCACTGGTTAGTTTGAAAACCGCGGTTTTTTTCTCCAGGCTCGTAAACCGGAGTTAGTGATTTTTCGGCGAGAGCGTTTTTTTATAAATGCGTTTGCATTCTTATTTGAATTTAACCGGGAAAATTTGGTTGGTACTGTGTACTGTCCCCACTAAATCTAGAAACGATTTCCGGCAACTTCATTTTTTTTGTGTTCTCGACAAAGTGTCTTGTGTTTTTCCTAACGAATTTTGGCTGGGCTGGTGGCCGTCTGTTGGTGTCGCCATTGTTTTTGTGGTTATTGGCACTTAATGGCACTGCAGTAGTTGCAAATTATACCAAAGACGGTATAACTGTGAGCCGTCGTTAATTAGGCGAATTTTAAGTGACGCTCACATCCTCTGAGAGGGATTTAAGGCGGCCTACGCCATTTCTACGGGAAATAAGAGCGGTAAGTTCGATTTTTTTTTATTATTTTTTTTTGAATTCTTCAAGACAATATTTGCCTCCCAAATTGTAATTGGTTTTCGTGTGAAATGTAATTTTACTACAGCAGACGTGTGGAATTTTTGGAGTTTTTTATATTTCTTTTAAACCACGTTTTGGATAAAAACTATATATTGTTTTCTCCTTTGGTTACAGCACCGTCCATTCCATCGACGGGACAGTTGTGCTGGTGGAACGAGGTTCTGTTCCATCGACGAGCCAGTTGTAACCCTGGGAAAGGTACGTTAGGATTATTTTGGTTCATCTGTTTAAATCAACTTTAATTTATTGAGTCGACATGGGGTTCTCGATTTAAGTTACTCGGTGTAGGGGAACTTCGTGCAAAATAGACGAATTCCAGGAAACTGAAACATTTCATTTTCCACAGGGTTTTTAAGCTCGGGCAAGAATCCAGCAACCATTTTTGACTATGTGCTGCCCTAGCATCATGTGCTAGGAGATCCTCAGGGTGGGCGTGAACAGGACAGGACCCGGTGCAGTGGTGAGGAGATGTCTGGACAACAGAACTCCAGGTTTACAAAATAAAATAATTTTTTTTATTTACTCATACAATAATCCAGGACCAAGGTAGGAGCAAGCTTTAGATATAATTTTTTTTTACATATAATTTTCTATATAATTTTTTTCATTAAGTACAACTTTTGCATTTCTTGTAAACGCAAGATAAGGTATGACGTCATGACCAAATTTTGCGGCATATTTACTAAATTGACTTGTTATCCTTCATTTCATTTATTTAAGACAATTTCTCCTGTGAAATTTGGAGTGCCTTGCTATTTTGGCCCGAACTTTTTCCTTTTTTTTTTAAACATATTTCATGTTTCCAGTGCTTTTTTTGTAGTTTTACTAAAATAAACAAGATGAACTAATTTTGGCGTTATTTGTACAATCCAATGAACCAACTTTGCAGAGACAAAAGAGAGATGAGATTATATTTTTTTTAGTGTTTCCTTACATTGTTTTGCTTCATGGGGTAGATCTCGGACTGGGTTGCTGTCTGTCTCATTCTACCCAATGCAGAATGATGACAGCAGATATTTGGTCCAGATCTCCCCTATGACAGAATGATTTTGGAAGTGTTTTTTTTTACAGTCATTTTTATAATGGAGTCTCACACTACTGACTCAAATGTAGGTACACTGTGACCTGTTGGAAATGTGCATCTACCTATAAGGAACTTTCTATTTGTGTCATTTTGATTCATTTAGGAATCGTTTAGAATTTTATTTTGTTTATTAGTCAATTTCTTTGGTTTTTTAATTACACAAATACTCTGGAAGCCTCGGAAGTAGGTAGAGTTTCATTATTTGGCTACAACGTTTGAGTTGAACTGTATTTTATTTAAGATCTTCTTTGTAAAACATTGGTATTTAAACACTGTGGCGCACTTAAAATTTTCTTATTTCTGAACCCCCTCTTCTCCACTGTATAAAAGTTACCGGGCATATCAATGTTTTACCTAGCTAGAAAATACAGTTCTGCTTCCAGATATTTGTTTAATTACTCAGTAATTTGATTTTAGTGTCACAAATTGGCACAGCGTTATTGTTCTATTTACAGTGTCACAAAAATGGCGGCAACGTCTTTTAGTTTGGCACAAATGTCACCCAACGCATTTGGCCACAATTGGCGCCCAACGTGAGTTCATATAGTTTTTTTAACATCTGATGTATTTTTTTTTTGTTTTTTTCTAATTGGAAAAAAAAAACTTTTTTTGAATTTTTTTAAGGAATTTTTTTTTTGTGTTACAGCCATAGCCAGGTTAAAGATTTTCAGTGGCTGTCGGTGTTTTTGACACTCAATAATTTTTTTTAATGAAAAACAAGTTTTTCATCATCGTTGGTTTTGATAACATTGTTTAAACATTTTTTTGATAATATTTAAGCGTTGATTTGGAATTCGTTTTGTTATTTTAGTAGTTCTCATAGTTTTTTATTAGCTTATCTTCACAGGTTTTTTCTTGGAAAATAAAAGTTTTATTTTATTTATTACGGAAGAATAAGTAGATAGGAAAACATGGGAGTTTTTAGTAAACGGAGTCCAATTCATGGTCTTAATTCTTTAAAGTTTTTGTAGGAAAAACATGTTTTAATTTTTTCTTTTAAGAAAAATAGACACAGGAATGTAAATTTACTTCAATCTTTTTTGTTGATTTATAGGTGGATGGACCTCCAGACATGGTCTTTTTAGTTTTAATTATATGACAGAAGTAGTGTGTTTTTTTCTAACGATTTTTTTTGCAGGTTTCCTACTACTAATATGTTATTATTTCCTGCTTGTAATAAGATAGAAATTGTTTCACCGATTATTTTTTAGTGCAGTCAGTTTATTTAGGTCAACAAGTTATTTTTTTTTAATGATTTTAATTTTTTGTGGGATATCACCACTTGGAAGTTGGAATATTTTTACAGGGTTTCACACAAATTTTTCTTGGCTGGGTTGCTTTAAAGTAAATATAGCCTAACAGCTGGTAATTTTATTTAGTTGAAAGTATAAATTAATGAAAATGAAAGAAAAGGAAAATGAGTTTATTTTGCTTTGTCATTTTCTTTTCTTGGTTTTGGTGGTAACTGTTGATGACAATTAAGATCTTACGTCACTCAGTTACATCGGGTCAAAGGAGGGTACTACTACTATTATTTAGTGTCAGCTCCGGACGTTAGGAAACACAAGGCTAAAATCCCTAGAACAACATATTGGCTGAAGATCAATGCCAAAAGTCCAGTTAACATTTTTTTTGGGTATTTTTGTTGGAGCAGTTTCTTTTAGGTCTTTGGTTGCCAGTTTAGTTGTCTAGTTGTGGTTTCGTGACTGGTCAATTTTTTTTTGGTAGAAAATACAGCGTTGGGCTTTGGAGTGCATTTTTTTTAAAAATGACCTACGGGTATTTCTATCAATTAAAGTTTTTCTGGTTCACAATTATTTTTTTTTCTGTATTTTTTTTCTGCGTTCAGGTCATAGCTTGGTCATGGCCAATGGAGAGCAAACATTTATGTTTGAGCCTTGAGAAGTTTTGCCTGCTCCAGATTGAATACAGAGAAAATGAATTTGAAGCCCAAATAGATATAATACCACAAAAGAAATGTTTAACTGAGACAGATATAGATATAAGTTTTTTGATTTTTTTTTAGTTCATTTGTAAAGTTCAGTGATTTTTTAAGTATTGTCGTTGTGAGGCCGTGAAATTGGTCAGTGAATTTAAGACAGACTTTCAACTAAATATAAATGCTAGGCGGTGGTAATTGGTAAAAATATTTCAAAATTTTACTTTTTTTTTCAAATAATTTAATTTTTCTTAGAAAGATTATTTCTTTCTGTAAACATAACTTCTCGAATTCTTATTTTGGTCAAAACGGTTTGTATAGTGGTCGTAGTTTTAAAGGGTGACCAGACAGGTTATATTTTTTTTAGGGGACCAAACGGGAACTTCTTGAGTTACAAAAGGGGAACTTTTTTTTGTCTTAGTTGATCAGGCAGGAATAAATAAATCTTTTACTTCCAAATCATAGTTTTAAATAACAAGATTTATTGGTTAGGTGTTTGGGTCTTATAATAAAAAACGTTTTGTTTTTGAGGATACTGGTATGATATGGAATTATTTTTATTTCATGCCAAATGTTGTTTGACGGCAGATATGCTAGTCTTCAGTTTTTTTGATAGTTTGCATTTCAGGACAGTGGCGTGTACTTAAGGGGGCCTGTCATCTGCGCCCATTGTAAAGCAACTTCCAACTTACTTGCTTAGCTTTTTCACTTCATCTTCGTTTTGTTGCTTCTGAAATTAAAGCGTTATGTTGGATAAAGATGGATGGTGTTAGACTAAGAAAGTACCTATTTAGGGATGAAGATTTGGAAGTTGTGGACAATTGGGAAATAATTTTTTTATTTCATTTTTTTTTTAATTTTAAAATAATTTCATGCTGATGACCTCAAATAATGAAGCAAATTTTTAAATTACAATACACTGTTGTGGAATACATGGGAAAGTGTTCAGGTTAAACAATAAATTTAAGATCATTTCTAAAAAAAAGATTTCAACCTAAGAATAAATTTAAAAACAATAGGTTTTCTTTGATGCGACTAAACATTGATGAGGGCATCTATTTTTTTTTAAATCTGATAGTTGTACAGGGTGTAAAGGAGCTAGCTACCTTTTTTATTGCAATAATTAGGGTTTTTTTCCTCTCGCGAGCTGGGTGGAAATGGAATAAATGTTTGGTTCGGAGTGTAGAAATCGAGGAACGAGGACTTCCTGCTAATCTTTTTAGGATTTCGCAACTTCCGTTTTCGCTAAATTAAAATGCATCCAAATTTGGCCTACAGGCTGAATCTCGCATTTTCCAGGACCTTGCAGATTCGCGGAGAAAGACAAATTTTGTGATCTATTTAATTATGATAGGAATTAAAATAGTAACATGCACATGAGGGAACTAGATATATTTAGGTTAAAAATTAGTAAGAACACTGATCTGAACAATTTTCCATAATAGTGTCCTATTTTCACAGGGTGCTTCAAAATATCTTCACCTTTCTTTGAAATAAGATATGGTTTCGCCTGTGGGCGTTTGACCATTTAAAAAATATATAGGGTCCTGATGGGATTGGAATGGAAATCACAAGTTTTTGGGTTTATTGACATTATACTTAGGAAATAGGGGAAATGTCTAATAAAAAGTTTTTTTGGTTTTAGGCCGAGTTTTGTTGATATGACAAAAGTTTATTTGGGGCCGGGAGGTTGTTATGCTCTTTTAAAACTAATGCAATAGTTTTTGGCTTCTTGATTTTTGTTGTCAGGTTTTTTATACAGGATTATTCCCAACTGTTTCATTTCAAAATGTCATTTGTAGGGATAGGGTCTCATTAGCCCTTGGACATTTGGTAAATTTTGCATTGACTAATAGTTGTGGGAAGGGCCCAACTTAATTTTATATCTCGTGAACACCAGGAATAAGGATCTGAGAATGCATTAAGCAGTAAAAAATTTTTTTGATTAGATGTTGTGTGTAAAGACACTTGAGTAGGCAGATTTAGTTTTACAACGTTCTTATAGGTGAACCTTGAAATTGTTTTCATATTTGTTTTTTTTGAAGGTGCACACAAGATAATTCCTTACGGGGTTGAGTGCAAAGTTTGAATCTTAGGTTCTTCACATTATAGTGGTACAGTAAATAAGTACTAACGTTGCTTATTTCCTTAAGTAATAATTTTAAACAAATACACTAACATCGTTTGTTTTTTTGGAACATAAATATTTTTTTTTCTTTTCCTAAACTGATTGTTTTTTTTGCAATTACGATTTTTTATACCTTATGATTTTTAAGTAAATTTAATTTTCAACAATTTTTTCTTCCAGATAATAAATTAATTTTTCTAGCTCATTCACTTTTCACATTCACACAGTTTCGGGAGAGGAAAGGGAATCTACAACTGTTTTTTTAAAGGAAAAGAACAAAACTGTTGCATGACATAACTCTATTAAGATATTTCTAGTGCTAATTTTATTTTAATTCTTTTAAAATCGTTAATAGGAGCTGCAACGTCACTTAAACATTTTAAATTTTTTTTGAAAATATTTTTTAAATATTTTTTTTTTAATATTTTTTTTAAGGAAGGAAACTTGAGTTTCTTGTTGGAAAATTTTCTTTTTGGTGCATAGTAGTACCTTGCCCTCCAATGGTTTTACCAGTTTATTTAAATATTTTTTTTTCTGAATTAAAATATAATTTCATTTCGAACCCTCGCGTTTTAACAACCTATCATCATTTGTTTTAATTTTCTTTCTCCCTACTCCAAACCAGGGTAGAGTAATATTTTGAAAATTTTAGTGAGCCACTAATTAATTTTTTTTTGATTATTGGGCTACTGTGGTCGACACCAAAAATTTTTTTAATTTTTTTAATCCTGTACGATCCTAGAGTCTTCTTGACCATGGTTTGCATCAATTTAGTTAAAATTTTGGGAATTTCATTTTAACGATTATTAGAGAGTTGCAGTCCTACCAAGACGTTATTGGTATAAATTTTTTTAATACCATCGGTAAATTTTTTAAAATTTTTTTAAATTACACACAACATCCTTACTAGTCTAATTCGACGCAATTTTAGCGAGCGGATTTTTTTTTAATTGAGCATATTTTACGATTTCTATAACATGAACATCTGTTCCGATGTTTATTGCGTTCACTTATATATTAAGGGATGATGTTGCCTTAAGCAATGCATGGTTCGTGTAACCTCAGGATAGGTAAGCAGGTTAAAGTGGGTTTTGATTTATTCTTTCGAGAAAAATCATTATATACGGCGATTTGGGTTTTTTTTTTTGAGGAGTTTATTAGTGGAGCCGTTCTGCAATAGCAGGAGTATACCCTAGCGTTAACTGTGTACAACAGCTTTGGGATTTTTTGTTATAGGTAGTCTGTTGTACGTTCCATTTAGGGATAAATTTACCTATTCGGTTGCTGAGGTAAACAAACATCACTTAACTTTAATTTTAATCCAGTTCAGCTAGGATAAGCGCAATTATTTTTTTTTGGGTTTTACTCACGCAGGAGTGGAACATAAGACCTGAACACTGCCAAAACTCTTTTTTATGGCTACTTGTTAATTCTAATTTAGGATTTAAGTAGTTATTTCTCTCTGCAAGGTTGGACGTCATAGTTGGTTGTACAAATAATTAATATAAACTATGATTACATTTTTAAATGCAAATAAATTTTATTTTCTTACTGCTCCGGTGTTCTTCGATTTTGTTCGCGTCTGCCCGTATTTAAGTTTTATATTTTCTACATTTGTGAGAAAATTTATAGTGATTTTTCACTAGTGAATTTAAAGTGAACTTTGTGTTTGTTATTGCGTGGTTTAGTTTTTATAATTGGGAGGTATAATTAACAGTTTTAATTAAAGTTTAAAGTTTGAATATAAAAGGCACCATGGCTATTTCTTTGAGTCGGTTGTCTGACATAAGGTACTTAGTCAAGGACGAGTTAATCTATGAGTTAACATGGAGAGGCATAGCTATTGGATCGGTGGAAGAGATGAAACAACAGCTTATGCTGATCAAACAAAGAGAAAAGACTGATGCAATTATAAGATACCCTCCGTATCCCTTTAAATTTGGCCAAGATGCTTTTAGCTGCATGAAGAAGCTGGTACCGCTGGTAGAGAGGTTCTCTGGTACGAGCAAAGGGGGAGAGTTTAGAAAAATCGCTGTAAGGTTGGAACACGTGCTAGCCAGGATTAACAACATGAATCCGTCCAACTTTGAACAAAGTCAAACGAAAGGCATACTGGTTGCGGAAACCTTAAGTTTGATTGGGTGGTTGCAGAGCCAGGCAACAGATTTATTGAGAGTTGGCGTTGCCTCAGATGATGATGAAGCATCTGAAACCCAATCAACGAGTCGAGGCTCAGGCCACTCAACAAGTGTTGGCAACACACCTAACCAGTCTCATTTCCCGCAACCACAGCACTCGAGCACACAAAGAACAGCTCAACAGCCTACGAACCAACCGTCGGTCATTGTTCCAGTGCAAATGCAAATGCTAACGAACCCAACTCAAACTTCAGTACAAGCACCACCCCCAATGCTGATCCAGAATGACGGTGCACCAGCTTTTCATTATCAACAACCGTCTATCGTTCCTGGTACCTCATATCACGTTGCACCTGTACCTCCGCATAAATGGAACTTAAAGTTTACAGGCGAGAGGGGTACAATCTCCGTCACCGCATTTTTTGAGAGAGTGGACGAGTTGAGTCAGGCTAGAGGAGTTAGCAAAAAGGTGTTACTGAACTCAGGCATTGATCTTTTTGAAAAGTCAGCCTATACTTTTTATAAAGATGTTCGAAGAGAAGTCCATACATGGGAACAGCTGGAACAGAGGTTCATGGCAGAATATCTTCCTTCTTCATATGGCGAGAAGCTGTTGAAGGAAATTCAAAAACGTAAACAAGGCCCTGGAGAGTCTATAGGGACATATATTGCTGTCATGAACACGTATTTCCAAAGACTTGGCTGTCCTGTTTCTGAAGAGGCGAAATTAGCGATCGTCTTCAGAAATATAGCGGACATCTATAAGAATGGGTTGATTGCTACTGAGGTCAATAGCCTATCACATCTAAAAGATTTGTGTCGCAGAATAGACTAGAGATATGGGTTAAAGGAGGAGAATTTCTAGAAGAAACCAATCTATTGAACCTGACTTGGCCTACGTTGACGTAGAGAGCGATATTGACGATTTTCCAACAGGGGTTGATGCAATTCAAATATCAAGTACCGGGACATCAAGCGAAGATTTAACAGAGATAGGCAGCAGCCAGCACGCAGTTTCGCTGCTAGAGCTGATAGAGATAGACAGCAACCAGCTAGTGGTCAGTCTAGTGAAAATGATAGGGATAGACAACCACCACAAGGTGCTAGACCTGGTAGGGCGAATAGGGACGTTGTTTGTTATAGATGCAACCAAACAGGGCACATGGCGATCGGGTGCGCATTACCTAGAGGTAAGCAGTGTTATTCGTGTGGTCAAGCAGGGGTAACAGTAAAAGAATTTCGAAATTGTAATCGTCAGGGAAACGGGCCCAGGCGCTCGTAGGCGGTCGACCTTCGAGTCAGCCTGAACAAGCATCGACCGATAGGCTAACGTACGTTTTAGATTATGTGATAAGTCATGCTCGTAAAGATGAGAGGCCTTATTTAGAAGTGGATGTGTTCGGAAATAAGTTATTAGGTTTGTTGGATTCCGGGGCTTCACGTACCTTTTTAGGGAATCCTGGTTGGTCAATCATCGAGAGGTTTGGTTTTTCACTTGATACCACGAAGAAGACGAGTTGTATTGTGGCAAATGGTCAAAGCACGAGTAGTATTGAGACAGTGCAGCTTCCTATGCGAGTTCAGGATAAATTTAGTTTAATAGAGGTCGTCGTCGTTCCTGAGTTGCCGCACACTTTGATTTTGGGATTAGATTTTTGGATTTCGATGGGGATAGTACCGAACTTAAGTACTAATGAGTGGCACTTTGCCGATAATAAAGATGTGATTTGTTCTTTAGAAACATCAGACCAACAAACTACTCTTACGCCTTATGAATCAGAACGACTAGAGGAATTGGTCGATAAATATAAGACTATTATGGGTGACTCACTAGGATGTACAGACAGGGTAGAACACAAGATTACAACAAATGCAGCGCCGATAAGACAGCTTTCATATAGGGTCTCACCGGTCATTCAAAAACTTATTGATGACGAAATCGACGAAATGCTAATACTAGATGTAATAGAACGGAGTAGTAGTTCATGGGCTTCTCCAGTGGTAATGGTACAAAAGAAAAACATAAAGAAATATCGGTTCTGCGTAGACTACCGCAAATTAAACTCAGTGACGGCGCGTGATAGTTATCCTTTACCACTCGTATCCGAGACTCTTGACAAATTGAAAGATGCTAAGTACTTGTCAACTTTAGATATTAAGAGTGCTTACTGGCAAGTACCAATGGAAGAATCATCAAAGTCTCTTCCAATTTAAGCGTTTACCGTTTGGTCTTCATAATGCACCTGCAACTTGGCAGAGACTCTTAGATAGCATCATAGGAAACGAATTAGACCCCTACGTGTACGTATATCTCGATGACCTCGTAATTGTCACACAGAGCTTTTCTGAACATCTTAGAATTCTTGAGGAAGTCCCACAAAGATTGCAGAATGCAAAGATAACGGTAAGTTGGGAGAAATGCCAACTGTGTAGGCCAGAAATGACTTATTTAGGATTCGTAGTGGACCGTCGAGGCATCCGAGTTGACCCTAATAAAATTAGAGCCATGTTAGAGCTCCAGAGGCCAAGAACTGTCAGAGAAGTTCGTAGAGTTGTAGTTACAATATCCTGGTATAGACGTTTCATCGAGAATTTTTCAGTGATAATATCTCCAATTACAGCTCTAACTAAGAAAAATCAAAAGTTTGACTGGACTCCATACTGCGAAAAAGCATTTATTAAGATTAAGGAACTTTTAGTGACTGCACCGATTCTTACATGTCCGGATTATACCAAAGAATTTGTCATTCAAACAGACGCCTCAGGATATGGAATAGGAGCATGTTTAACGCAACCTTATCCTGAAGAAGACAAAGTCATACGCTATTTGAGTCGATCTTTGACTAAGCAAGAACGTGTTTACACGACCACCGAGCGAGAATGTTTGGCATTGGTTTGGGCGATAGAGAAGCTCCGGCCATATATTGAGGGGATCTCATTTAAGGTCATAACAGATCATTTTAACTTAAAATGGCTTCATAGCTTGAAAGAGCCCAGTGGAAGACTTGCTCGTTGGTCTGTAAAATTGCAGCAATATGACTTTGAAGTAATCCATCGGAAAGGGAAAGATTTAGTTGTCCCGGACATGTTGTCTCGCGCAGTACCTATGATTGATACAATTTCGCAGCCCAGAGACGTTTCAACATTAATTAAAGATCGATGGTACCAAAAGATGGTAAAGAGGGTCGTAGAATCACCATTGAAATTTATGAATTGGAGATACACTGATAATAAGTTGTAAACAAGAATACCCCCAACTTTCACCATCTAACGAATATTGGAAAGAGGTAGTCCCCAAAGATCATAGGCATAGAATTATTGGAGAAGCTCACGATCCTCCTACCGCAGGACATATGGGTGTGTATAAAACCTTCCACAGACTGGCAGAAAAATATTATTGGCCAAAAATGCGCCAGGACGTGGCAACTTTTGTAAAGAAATGCTTTATCTGTGCAGCTCATAAAGGTGATACACAAGGTGTATCTGATCAGATGATATCTCACCCAAAACCAACTCGTCCTTTGGAAATTATCTCAACAGAATTATGTGGACCTTTACCTCGTTCGACAAAGGGTAATTGCTGGATTCTCGTCGTTACGGACTATTTGAGTAAGTTTTCCTTAGTTGCGAACAGCCCCTACTCAAGCTGTTGTCAAGCATCTTGAGGAGCAAGTATTTATGGTCTTCGGAGTACCCCGTTTGATACTTTGTGATAATGGCCCTCAGTACAAAAGTAACGAGTTTAAGCGTTTTGCTGAGAGTTATCAGGTTAAAATTCAGTATAATCCGTATTATCACCCCAGAGCAAATCCAACAGAAAGGACAAATCGTACGTTAAAAACCATGTTATGTTGTTATGTGAAAGACAACCACAGGAAGTGGGACGAACAAATACATAAACTTGCCTGCGCGATTCGTACTGCAACCCATGAGACAACCAGGATGTCTCCTTTCTTTGTTAATTTTGGTAGGAATATGTGTTTATCAGGAAAAGATTACTCCAACCCAGTTTTGTTATCTGAAGAGAATGGTGTACAATCCGCAGCTGAAAGTAAGAATGGAGGTTTCCGGAAGCTCTATGCGGATGTTAAGAGAAGGTTAGAGGTGGCAGGAGGGAAAAACGTAGTTCAGTATAATTTGCGTACAAGGGTACCCAACTTTGTTGTGGGTCAGCGTGTATTTCTCGAAGAAGTTAGCACCAAAATTCGTTGGTCCTTATGTGATTAGGAATAAAATTTCTCCATGGATATTTGAGCTTCAGGAACCATCGGGGAAAGTACTACCGGGGAGCTGGCTTGCCAAAGACCTTAAGTCGGCAGCGGACATCTCCGATTAACCTTTTTAGGTTAATCGTCTTGAAGTTGGGGGGGGGGGTTATGTAACGTGTCATTTTTACGTTTAAGGCAACGTTACATATTTGTTTATTTAGGTAAATAATCAAGGCTCTTCGACTCGTCTTTCTGTACACAAATTAAGGGTATTTTTTAGAGCTAGGTTTGGAGGTTATATAGTGTCCAGAAAGTTACCTGAAAGTTAAAGGAGGCATTCCATCGAATTACTGTGGACACTGCGCACATCGTATTATTTGGCCATTCTAATCGGAATTTGAGATCACAGGTTTCGGGAAAAATCACATTAACACTTTTGATTGTTTTGTTTATCTGTAAAATTTCGTAATTTTCTTTGACGTTCATGAAAATAAACAGCTGTTCTGCTGGGGCATGGCGGCGTTGCCGCATCACAAATGGTTTCAGTAACAGGAAGAAAACATTTAGGTGAACATTTCATTCGCTTATGTTTATTTTCGAGGATATTGGGACAATCATTTCTCTTCCGAACCTCATATCCTTCACGGATTAGCTAGTTTTGATAGCACGAAAATATAGCTAGGTCCACGGTTTGACCAGGAACAACCGAGGCTCCGCCCCCTTTGATATCTTTATTCATTTGATAAGGAGAAGATAAAATAAATACGAGTTATGCACTTTTTTAAATGGGAGAAACGAGGGATAAAAACCAGGACTAAAAGAATAAACAAAATCGTATTTTCATTTTATAATAAGTTAATAACTAACTCAGTCGGATTGAAGGTTGTGTAGGGCTAGCTAGTATGGAGGGTGTCTCGATGTCCTTGTTATAAAAATTTCAACCGTGGAAATAGACCCGACAACACCTCATGCGCAGGGTACGGAAGTATTAGTGTATTTCATCATTGGTTATTTTGAAAACCGCGGTTTTTCTCTCCAGGCTCGTAAACCGGAGTTAGTGATTTTTCGGCGAGAGCGTTTTTTTATAAATGAGTTTGCATTCTTATTTGAATTTAACCGGGAAAATTTGGTTGTTACTGTGTACTATCCCCACCAAATCTAGAAACGATTTCCGGCAACTTCATTTTTTTTGTGTTCTCGACAAAGTGTCTTGTCTTTTTCCTAAAAAATTTTGGCTGGGCTGGTGGCCGTCTGTTGGTGTCGCCATTGTTTTTGTGGTTATTGGCACTTAATGGCACTGCAGTAATTGCAAATTATACCAAAGACGGTATAACTGTGAGCCGTCGTTGGTTAGGCGAATTTTAAGTGACGCTCACATCCTCTGAGAGGGATTTAAGGCGGCCTACGCCATTTCTACGGGAAATAAAAGCGGTAAGTTCGATTTTTTTTATTATTTTTTTTTTAATTCTTCAAGACAATATTTGCCTCCCAAATTGTAATTGTTTTTCGTGTAAAATGTAATTTTACTACAGCAGACGTGTGGAATTTTTGGAGTTTTTTATATTTTTTTTAAACCACGTTTTGGATAAAAACTATATATTGTTTTCTCCTTTGGTTACAGCACCGTCCATTCCATCGACGGGACAGTTGTGCTGGTGGAACGAGGTTCTGTTCCATCGACGAGCCAGTTGTAACCCTGGGAAAGGTACGTTAGGATTATTTTGGTTCATCTGTTTAAATCTACTTTATTTTATTGAGTCGACATGGGATTCTCGATCTAAGTTACTCGGTGTAGGGGAACTTCGTGCAAAATAGACGAATTCCAGGAAACTGAAACATTTCATTTTCCACAGGGTTTTTACGCTCGGGCAAGAATCCAGCAACCATTTTTGACTATGTGCTGCCCTAGCATCATGTGCTAGGAGATCCTCAGGGTGGGCGTGAACAGGACAGGACCCGGTGCAGTGGTGAGGAGATGTCTGGACAACAGAACTCCAGGTTTACAAAATAAAATAATTTTTTTTATTTACTCATACAATAATCCAGGACCAAGGTAGGAGCAAGCTTTAGATATAATTTTTTTTTACATATAATTTTCCATATAATTTTTTTCATTAAGTACAACTTTTGCATTTCTTGTAAACGCAAGATAAGGTATGACGTCATGACCAAATTTTGCGGCATATTTACTAAATTGACTTGTTATCCTTCATTTCATTTATTTAAGACAATTTCTTCTGTGAAATTTGGAGTGCCTTGCTATTTTGTCCCGAACTTATTCCTTTTTTAAAAAAAAACATATTTCATGTTTCCAGTGCTTTTTTTGTAGTTTTACTAAACTAAACAAGATGAACTAATTTTGGCGTTATTTGTACAATCCAATGAACCAACTTTGCAGAGACAAAAGAGAGATGAGATTATATTTTTTTTAGTGTTTCCTTACATTGTTTTGCCTCATGGGGTAGATCTCGGACTGGGTTGCTGTCTGTCTCATTCTACCCAATGTAGAATGATGACAGCAGATATTTGGTCCAGATATCCCCTGTTGGAAATGTGCATCTACCTATAAGGAACTTTCTATTTGTGTCATTTTGATTCATTTAGGAATCTTTTAGAATTTTATTTTGTTTATTAGTCAATTTCTTTGGTTTTTTAATTACACAAATACTCTGGAAGCCTCGGAAGTAGGTAGAGTTTCATTGTTTGGCTACAACGTTTGAGTTGAACTGTATTTTATTTAAGATCTTCTTTGTAAAACATTGGTATTTAAACACTGTGGCGCACTTAACATTTTCTTATTTCTGAACCCCCCCTTCTCCACTTTATAAAAGTTACCGGGCATATCAATGTTTTACCTAGCTGGAAAATACAGTTCTGCTTCCAGATATTTGTTTAATTACTTAGTAATTTGATTTTAGTGTCACAAATTGGCACAGCGTTATTGTTCTATTTACAGTGTCACAAAAATGGCGGCAACGTCTTTTAGTTTGCCACAAATGTCACCCAACGCATTTTAATTGGCCACACCAATGAACTTGTAAAAAGCGGGAGAATAGGCGTCAACCTGCGCGAATAATGTAATCGTAATTGCAGCCATCTTGGCGGCCATTTTGAGGGAAACCTTGGAATACCGGTTATACTCACAATTCAAACTTACTTAAATTAGTATAATGTAGCCTACCTTTTTATAATTTTTTTAATTTTGCATCTACCAATAAAAATTTATTAAAACAAAGCCAATAATATTTCAAAAAGAAAACGAAAATCACAAAAAAGTCTTCAAAACTAAACACATTTTTGATCCACATAATTTAAGTTCATTTTAAAATTCATATGTAAACATATTTTCAAATAGATAAAGATAAAAAGAAAAGAAAAAGACAGAAATAAGTTAAAATGGGCTAAAGGACAATTGGCCATTTTTATGTTCGAGGGGCCGCTCAAAAACTAGGAGATAGTTGTAGTAAGAGCAAAATCAGTTTATATCAGAAATGGCTTACTTAAAATAAAATTATGCCAATACATTTTTCGCACTTTAAAAATAAAAAGTGCCTTTAATCCCTTAATGAAGAGACAAAAGTGTCACTTTCTATTATTACAAAAAAGTTGAGAAAGTTAAAATGATGATGAAAAGTTTTAAAAAATCGACACTTATATTGCTTAATAGTAATAGCTATAATCAAATTAATTTACATCATAAAATTGTTGAATTCGGTACCTAAAAAAAAACCCTACCGTAAACCGGGTTAAGTTTGTGACTTGGGTATAACTTCGGGACACCCTGAATTTTTTTACATTTTATTTTTGTACAAATTCATAAGGTAATATTCTGTGAAATTTTTAGGTTTTGGAATTCCTCATTTGTTTGGACTGCAGTTATAGTGTGATTTCAAAGATTATGGTATAGCAGGTGTTTTTGAAAAGTCATAAATAACATTTTACTTGTGTGGCCCAAACCACTAAATATATTTGGTTTTTGGTAAAGACATTTTAGTTAAAGTAATATTTTGGCCTGCTTTTAATAAAATAGTTAAAAAGATTATTCGCATCTAAAAATAAATATTTACAATTAAACAAAAAATGGTAACATGCGGAGGTACGATACAGACATACTTTTAAAATATTCATTAAAAAAAGTCAGCGTACCAAAGTTACCCCAACTGGCATGGTAACTTTGGGACACTTGGAGCTCATTTTCTTAGCTTACACTATAAACAAATCATTTCCCTGTACTTTTGTTTACATTTACAAGTGTCGGAACTTTAATTATTGAAGTGCAGTAATTTTTTAAAGTTTAAGAAAAATCGTGGCAAAGTTACCACGGTTTACGGTAGACAATATGACAACAAAAGTTAATTGTTAGTTATTATTATACTTCTAAAGTTCCACCAGTTCCACGGAATAGTTTTTAATTTTATTATTAATGAATAGAGTTTAGAACATAGACGGTTTAGGACTTGGTACTGATAGCTCTGATCTGTCCACTGTCAGGTAGTACTGTACAATTTTCACCTTCTCTACCAATTCTGGAAAAACATTTTCGTGTTAGAACTACCTGATTGTAGCTTATTTTGGGGTCTAATTTAGAAAATATTATAGTGGGAATATTATTTTTAGGAAATCTTTTAGTGTATGGCTCGGGCTATTTTGCGTATGATTAGAGCAGCTGCAAAATATTTTTAAAAAAACGTTTTTTGTATGATTTGTAAGGGCTATTAAGCGGCGATCTCAGCATTATTTAGCATTTGGTTTTTAAGTTATCCTAAAACAAAAGAACCATTATAATTTATGTAGATTTTTTTAAAACTAATTTCAGTTTAACAGTTTTTGGGCAACATTTTATTAAAAATGTTTAAAAAGGCAAACCTCCGTTTTTTTTTCAGCTTGAAAATAATTTGGTGCTAAAAGCACTGTTTTGTCAAGTAGTGCTTTGCAATACCCCCCTTCTTCACTAATTCTGGACAGACAACTTTGCGTTAAAACTTTTATGTCTGTATGATTGTCACCTATTTCGGCGTCAATTTGGCAAACATCATGCTGTGAATAATTTTTGAAAAAACTATTAGTGTGTGGTTTGTAAGGCTATTTTACAGTAATCGCAGCATTGTTTAGCATTTGGTTTTAATGATATCCTGAAACAAAAAAAAACCGTTATAACTTATGTATATAGATTTTTTAAAACTATTTTAGCCCTACAAGTTTTTAAGAAACTTTTACTAAAAATATTTTAAAAAGACAAACCTTGGTTTCTCTTTGTACTAGCTTAAACAAAACTTGGTGCTTCTCTACTCATTCTGGAAAGAAAACTTTGCTTTAAAACTTTACATCAGAGCTTTAGAGGTGCCAATGCTATAGCTAAATTCTATCTGATTGTCACTTATTTCGGCGTCACTTTTGCAAACATCCTGCTGTAAATTTTTGAAAAAACTATTAGTGTGTGATTCGTAAGGCTATTTTACAGTAATCACAGCATTGTTTAGCATTTGGTTTTATAGTATCCTGAAACCAAAAAAACCCTTATAATTTATGTATGTAGATTTTTTAAACTATTTTAACTCATCAAGTATTTAGGAAACTTTTACTAAAAATATTTTAAAAACACAAACCTTGGTTTCCCTTTGTACTACCTTAAACATAACTTGGTGCTTCTCTACTAATTCTGGAGAGACAACTTTGCTTTAAAACTTTACATCAAACAGAACTTTTGTGGTGCCAATGCTATAGCTAAATTCTATCTGATTGTAACTTATTTCGGCGTCACTTTTGCAAACATCCTGCTGTAAATTTTTGAAAAAAACTATTAGTGTGTGATTCGTAAGGCTATTTTACAGTAATCACAGCATTGTTTAGCATTTGGTTTTATAGTATCCTGAAACCAAAAAAACCCTTATAATTTATGTATGTAGATTTTTTTAACTATTTTAACTCATCAAGTATTTAGGAAACTTTTACTAAAAATATTTTAAAAACACAAACCTTGGTTTCCCTTTGTACTACCTTAAACATAACTTGGTGCTTCTCTACTAATTCTGGAGAGACAACTTTGCTTTAAAACTTTACATCAAACAGAACTTTTGTGGTGCCAATGCTATAGCTAAATTCTATCTGATTGTAACTTATTTCGGCGTCACTTTTGCAAACATCCTGCTGTAAATTTTTGAAAAAAACTATTAGTGTGTGATTCGTAAGGCTATTTTGCAGTAATCGCAGCATTCTTTAGTATTTGGGTTTTATAGTATCCTGAAACATAAAAAATCACTTATAATTTATGTATGTAGATTTTTTTAACTATTTTAACTATACAAGTTTTTAGGAAACTTTTACTAAAAATATTTTTAAAAGACAAACCTTGGATTCTCTTAGTACTAGCTTAAACAAAACTTGGTGCTTCTCTACTCATTCTGGAAAGAAAACTTTGCTTTAAAACTCTACATCAAACAGAGCTTTCATGGTGCCAATTTAGCAAACATCCTGCTGTGAATAATTTTTGAAAACACTATTAGTGTGTGGTTTGTAAGGCTATTTTGCAGTAATCACAGCATTCTTTAGCATATGGGTTTTATAGTATTCTAAAACAAAAAAGTCCCTTTTAATGAATAATTTTTTTAACTATTTTAACTCAACAAGTTTTTAGGAAAATTTTTCTAAAAATAATTTAAAAAGACAAACCTTGGTTTCCCTTTGTACTATCTTAAACAAAACTTGTTGCTTCTCTACTAATTCTGGAGAGACAATTTTGCGTTACAACTTTTACATCAAACAGAGGGTTTGTGGTGCCAATGCTATAGCTAAATTCTATCTGATTGTCACTTATTTCGGCGTCAATTTAGCAAACATCCTGCTGTGAATAATTTCTGAAAACACTATTAGTGTGTGGTTTGTAAGGCTATTTTGCAGTAATCACAGCATTCTTTAGCATATGGATTTTATGGTATTCTAAAACAAAAAAGTCCCTTTTAATTAATAATTTTTTTAACTATTTTAACTCAACAAGTTTTTAGGAAACTTTTTCTAAAAATATTTTAAAAAGACAAACCTTGGTTTCCCTTTGTACTATCTTAAACAAAACTTGTTGCTTCTCTACTAATTCTGGAGAGACAATTTTGTGTTAAAACTTTTACATCAAACAGAGGGTTTGTGGTGCCAATGCTATAGCTAAATTCTATCTGATTGTCACTTATTTCGACGTCACTTTAGCAAATATCCTGCTGTAAATAATTTTTTTTAAAGATTATTAGTGTGTGAATCGTAAGGCTATTTTACAGTAATCGCAACATTGCTTAGCATTTGGTTTTAATGGTATCCTGAAACAAAAAAAACCGTTATAATTTATGTATGTAGATTTTTTAACTATTTTAACTCAACAAGTTTTTAGGAAACTTTTACTAAAAATATTTTAAAAGGCAAACCTTGGTTTCCCTTTGTACTAGTTTAAACAAAACTTGGGGCTTCTCTACTAATTCTGGAAAGACAACTTTGCGGTAAAACTTCTATGTCAAACAGAGCTTTTGTGGTGCCAATGCTAAAGGTGAATTCTATTCAATTGTCACTTATTTCCATATACGTAATATTACGTAAATGCTTATTTCGGCGTCAATTTAGCAAATATCCTGCTGTGAATAATTTTTCAAAAAACTATTAGTGTGTGATTCGTAAGGCTACTTTGCAGTAATCACAGCATTCTTTAGCATTTGGTTTTTATAATATCCTGAAACAAAAAAAAATGGTTATAATTTATATATGTAGATTTTTTTAAACCATTTTAACTCTACAAGTTTTTAGGAAAGTTTTAATAAAAAGACAAACCTCGGGTTCCCTTTGTACTAGCTTAAAGAAAACTTGATGCTTCTCCACTACTTCTGGAAAGACAATTGCGAGTTAAAACTTTTACGTAAAACAAGACTTTTCTGGTGTCAATGCTATTTCTAAACTTTTACTGATTGTCTCTTATTTCGGCGTCTAATTTAGATAACATTCTGCTGTGAATATTTAAGAAAACTATTAGTTTGGGGTTCATTAAGCCTAAGCCTAACAAATGTAGATTGAAGCCATTGTTGTCCTATTGTCCTACTACTCAGATCTGCATTATTTTCATTGTTTGATGGCGATTATTGGTGGCTAAATAAAATCAGTTTTGTAAGCCGTCTTCTCAGATTTTTGCCTTGCGCAGTTGTTGAAAATTTTTTAGCCAGATTAAAAAATCTTATTCGCACATAAGCTGCCACAATGTTTTTTATTAACATGAAACAATGATTTTCTTGCAATGGATGGGTCTCTCTAAAATGAGCCTCAAGTTTATAAAATAGGTTTTGTCCAGTGGAATAAAACTGCTGGCTAATATTAATGACAAATACTTGCTGGAAACCAGTGTCGGCAGGGATTTGGTTATCAGTAATTGCCATCAATTTCCGAATAATTTTTTCTACTTCAACACAAATTTTAATGACTCCTTGTGAAGGTCGCTGCAATCCTCCTAAAACAAAATAAATCAATAAAATTAATCTTTCATAAAAAACTTTTAATTTTTTTTAAACACACCTCGGTTTTTTCTCTGTATTAGCTTAAAGTTTTGGTGCTGTTCATCAATGAATTCAGATTCAAGTCCTTCAAAACACTGATCACAAAAATTCCTCCTTTTGAGCATCTTTAAGACATATCCAGACATGTATGCCACTATGTCTTCTGATATTTCACTTAAAGGGATAAATGATTCAGTTACATCAAAGTCATCATCTTGTAATCTAATTTCATCAATGTTCAGGTCATATCTTCTGAGAAGTGACATATCTATCACTTCATGTGATTTGCCAGAAGAACTTGGTACTGAAAGCACAGTTGTGTCATCTAGTACTCTACAATTTCCACCTTGTCCACTAATTCTGGTATGTAAAAGCATTCTTCTAAATGCATATTTGAACAAAAGTGGAGATGGGTTGTTGTTCCATCCATTGCGAGCCCTGATTCCACAAAAAAAGGTTTCCAAATGATCTTGACTCATTTTAAAAGTTAACAGATACTTCAAAATGTTCAACTCCTTTACATATAGATCGAATATTCCCATTACTGATTTTATTGTAATAGCGAAGCCTTTGAATGGGGTTTTGTTGTTAGTCATGTATAATGGTCTTCCATTTATATTGCTACATTTTAACAGATATACCACCATTTCCTCTAAAAATGGTCTCCATGTTTGCTCTGTTGACTGGCGTAAGGCGCTGCAATCACCCCAGGCAAAAGGGCTCTTGGAATTTAAAATATCAAAGAGTCTGTTTATCTTTAAAATGAATGCCTCAGTTGCTTCACTATCTTCAAAATCAGGATGTTTGATATCGATACGCAAATATTTTAAAGCATCTGCCACACTTCTTGACAAGGTCTGAACTGCCAAAGACACCTGAAAATATAAAGGTAAAAAAACAATAAGAAAAAATTGTGATTTAGTCGTGACCAGTTACATTAAAATATTTAATTTTTGACCGCCTCTCATATTACAAAAAAACCAATGAAATTTAATAAAGAAATAACTTACTTTCATTTTATTGTTAGCAAACTCTATGTGCCTCTTCCTTAGCTTATTTCCTAAATTTAAAGTTTCCTCTTCTTGCAGCTGCTGAAGTTTTACCAAGTATTCCCATTTTATCAATTTCCCATCAGGGTCCTTAAAAACCTTTAGAGCTGCTAGGTTGTTTCTAGCCAACTTTGCCATATGACACGCATCCAATATAGCAAAAACTTTTTGCCCAATGTCATTTTCAAAACTAGTTATTAAGTTTCTTCCTCCATCAGATGCATCAAAATTGCACCCTAGCTTTTCAAACATGGCAAAATGGGCATTTGGACCATCGCATGTCACTGAAGTCACTAATATTTTTATCTCTGCCAGTCTTTTCAGTGCTTCATGAACAATATTCTCTTTTTCTGAAGCATTTAAGGCTTTAATTAAAAAGTAAGCTATAGGAAGCTTCCATGCAGCTTGGTGGCATACAACCGTCATAACCAAAGCTTCTCCAGCAACATCTAATTGGTCATTTTCCACTGGAACACCAACATCTACATACCCCCACATCTTCTTTCCATCATACTCTATTTGTTTCCTTAATGACATTTCATCAAACATTAAAGCCACAACAAGTGGTCTACCAGACTTTAAACTTTCTTCTGACTGTTTTTTTAAAATCTCAAAAGAAGTATCGAGGAAACCTGGATCACAATCTACATTTGCATACCACTTTCTTACTGTAGACTGATCAGGTAAAGCCAAGGCAAACTCCTTCCTGACAGCCTCATAAGCTTTGCTTGAATAAAATTGAAGAGTGGCTGCAAATTTTCTTAGAGGTTCTGGGTATTTTTCATGTGTTGTGGTACCACTTTTTACATTTTTAAGGTATCTTGACATAAGTAAATGAGGCACATCACTTATGGTTTTGTCAATGTGATCCACACCATCATTCGAAATGTCTTGATTTTTTAAAAATTGTATCACATTTTTCATTTCAAAAACTTTTTTGGTTAAAGTAGCCACTTGTTGGTTTTTTCGGTAAAGTTGCTTCCTATACCTCTCATTTGATTTAAATAATTCCTGTTTGTGCCTCAATATATGACTTGGCGATTTGCTACAATAAGAAATAACATGAAAACAATATTGTTCACAATTTAGCTTTTTCAATATATTTTAATAATGAAAATTTTATTAAATGTCAAAAAAACTTGTGTGCAAACAGCTAATTAGGTTTTTGATATATAGTATATATAGTCTAGCTAAATCGGAACCATATAGAAAAGTTTTTTATTATTAATTTTGGGAAAAAATGCTATTCTTTATTATATATTATATTGTCAAAAAATATTAATTTTGCCCAAGAGCAATGGCTTCATTTTTGACATTATTAAAGATTGTTGTAAAGAAAAATTAATCAGAACTAATAACTACGTTTAAATACATCCATTTATAATAAAAAATTATATTTAGGTATTTTTTACTAACTTTTCTACATTATAAATTGAAAAGTTATTAATTATAATAAAATTAAATCATTTTTATGTATTTTATAAATTCTACCCCGCTTTGACATTGTAGAAAAATAACATTTCAAAAATATAAAAATTATAATAATTATATAATATAGAATTATTTTTTAATGTAAATAAGCGTAATTTAAAGATAGTTTTAGTTTTAATCAATTTTTTTTTATATATTGTCAAAATTAAAAAGTTATCATTTATATTTTCACCATCTTTTGATGCTTATCTCTCAATAAGTATTTGGGATAGAAGAATGATTCTGGTGCCCATAGGTACATTTTAGTATATGTAATTAAGTCCAGTCTACACAGCAACTAAATATACTTTCTTGACACTAGTTGTCTTTTTTTAAATTAGACCCTATGCTTTGAATACATTTTGTAAATGACTTCAAAAATCCTCTTTTTAAATATATATTGGTTTCCGTTAAAACTTTCTGAGACTCTAAAATAGACTAAATTAATAAAAATCGACGCCAATGTCACGAATACCTATACCTAGTAAGCAGATGTGGCACAAACGCATTTTTTCTAATCAATACAACTGATTGACATGTTTTGACAAATAAATGGGTATGACTTTTTTCATAGTCACAGTACATGAGTGTCTCATACAAATATCTTGCAAACTATCAACGAAAATCCATTAATGCAATATATTTTTGGGAAGTGTATCGAAGCAATTTAAAAAATGATTAGAGTCAAAAAACTATACTTAGGTGCTGCATAGACTGGAATCAATAACATAATTATACTAAAATCATTCTTCTATCCTAAATACTTATTTAGATGTAATGTAAGAATTTAAACATGGTCAAAATATAAATAATCTTGAGCAAGATTCGTATTTTTTGAAAAACCTTGTATATGACTAAAAAAACTTGATATCTGATCAATTTATTTTAGGTTTTAGAGCATGCAGAAGTTTTTATGAACCATATTCAAATATACAGTGTGATCACAAACAGCTTTTTAAAAATTACTTTTTGTCATGAAATCAATATTAAAGATTTCTATAATCAAATTAATACACTTTGTTAGAATTTTAGTAATTAATTTAGATTTCTTTTTTAAGTTATCTTTTTACCATTTCTGAAGATCTCAAAACTAAAAAGAACATAAACTAAAATGTCACAAAGTACATAGTGAACAATCAAAAAAACAATCAAACCAACCTGTAATTATGATATGTCTTTATGTGCCCCATGACGACTCTCCTTCTTTTGGTACTGCTGCTAGTGCTGCTACTAGATTCAGATTGTTTTTGAAGATCTTCATTTAATCTAAAAAGTTAAGTTGTGCTTAGTTCTTACCTTTTTTTGATAGCGAGACCTCAGGATAGCTTTAAGTTTATTGTAGGATGGTAAAATATGTTAAAGGAAGCAATAAAACTAAAAAAATTGGGATCAACATCAAAACTATAGGCATTTTTTAATGAGATTTTTATTAGAAAAGTGAGAACTGTGTTTTGCTAAATGTTATTGTTTGCAAGTTTTGTTTTGTTTCTTATAATTCAAGCAGACTTCCCCATTTTCTGCAGCAAATTATGTTAAAAATGTAATTATGAATATAAATTTGAAACCAAATTTTCCTGGCTACTGTAGTATTTGTGTTTCTTTATAAATGAAACCCCCTCTACCACCTCACAAACCATCTTAAAAAAAATTGTGTTATCTGCAGGTACCAAAAAATTTTTACACTATTTGTAAATTTGTTAATTTTTTATCAGAATACCTGACTCATTTTGAGTGAAAATAAAAACACCTACTTACTGTATAATATATAAAAATAGTATAAAAAAGGCAAACTTACTTTCTTTTTCTTTTAATCCTAAGTAAAGATGTGTCTCTTGACATATTACTTGATGAGGAGGATTGTATTATTGAGACTATGTTGGTTTTTTCAATACTACTTGACGAGGAAGAAATAACTGCCAAGCTAGAACTTGTCTCTGTACCTGCTTCATTGGAATGTTCTAGGTCTGCTGAAGAGCTTGGTCCCAATTCTGTAGTTTGGGTAGAACTTAAAAAGCTAACATTCGCCTTGTTGCTGGAATCTTGATTATTGTTATACAATAATGATGGCACAGCAGTTTTTTTCATAAATTTTTTGCCATTTTTAAAAAACACATCTTCTCTCTTAAAATGTTGGGAGCAAATAAGTTTATGTTTAGTCCATTGCCATTTGTCTGCATCAACACCTATAGCTTCTAACCATATCCTACGTCTCGGATATTCTTTTGGAATTCTATAAATAAAACCAACAAGTTCTACTTTTTCTAGATTATGTTTTAAACACTTGTTAATAGCCATTTACAATGAGTGTAGGTAGGTAGGTAATGTATGAATAATGTATAGGTACTAATACAAAGTAATATGTAAATCCCTCACCAAAAAAATTTGATTAACACACTCTAACAACAAGGGGCTGATCAATCTGTAAGGACTTGTACAAAATCTTAACAGAACTTTTACTCGTAAGGACTTGGCAGGACGCATAAGTATTTGACAGGGTCCTTACGAGTAAGTAAGAGTCCCCCATAAGGACCAAACATGACCCATAAAGACTGACAGGACACAAAAAATATGGATATAATCTTGGGTGTACCTGTAAAAAGTTTTTGCTATTTATCAGCCCTTTGCAACATAAAATCTTGGTACTTATAGTATATATAACACAGCCCCTATGTAAGAAACTAATTTTCTTAACATACCTGCAGATGCACTTTAAGCACATTTCTTGGATTAGACCCTTAATCGCGATTAAGTCTTTGTTGATCACATACAAAACAACAGAGAGAGATTGGATTAGCTAAGCTGTGTTACAGTCCATCTAGGGGATAGGGTCTTTAAACACTACATTTTTATATGATATATAACAGGCCTCTTAAAAGGGGGCTGTGGATATATTTCTCAGGTTTATAAATTAGGCTTTATACTTACAAATGGAACGATATATTCCTATTCTGGTTGAGCCGCGCACTTAAATGGCAGCCTTTTGCCTGACACGTCATTGTCTATGAAAATAGTTCACAAAATGTTTTCAGCCCTATTATCAATATTTATGTCACTAGAAACACAGCGAAACGCACGTGAAAATATGATAAAAATCACAAAAAATCGAAAAAAGGAAATAAACGACCGTTCACTTTCCAAATCGAAAAAGTAGGGTTAGATCTACAGAACACAACAGAGACGTATGATCAAGGCCTTTTGGCCATCAAATCACGCCCAAACAAAGTTTAAAGCCGGCTGTCCATGAAACTCATTTTCCGCGCCGATTTTTTTTCTCAGTCAAATCAACCAATCAGAGCCCAAGAAAAGATAAACCCAGGGGTATAATAAAGATTATGGACACCCTGCCTTATATCTATCCTCCCTCAAAATGGCGACTGAATGACACTAATGACAGATAAATGGCGGACCCATTGCGTCGCACGAAATTAGGCTGCGCAGTGGTTTTCACCTGTTCTCAGCTTTTTACAAGTTCATTGGGCCACACTTACTTTTTTGAAGGATATGAAGGATTTTTGTCACGTAGTTGAAGGAAAGTTATCAAAACAATCTAGCAACACTCCCCCCCCCCTAAGACATATTCCTGGGTGTGCCACTGAGTAGTGATAAGTTCAAAGAAAACACGCCCGGTCGGAAGTAGAGTTAGTTGGGTAAGTAGTTTTAATTTAATTTATTTTAAATTTCACATGAAATATATTATTACTGTTAAATGTTATTTATGAAATAAAGCATGTATTTTAAGTGTATTTTATTAATTACTGAGTCCACAGAATAATAAATTGGTAAAAAAATTCACAAGCTTTTATAAAATGCACTAAAAATTAAAAAATAATTTTCTAACATTCTAATATTATCATTATAATAAAAGCGATGGCCGACTGATGGAAATTTTGACGATGTTAGCACGATAAGATATCCGTATCAATTAAATATCACTATTTGCAATCTAGCAGAAAAATGCAGAGATACCAAACCCACCCAACCCGACCCAAGATACCCCAGCATTTCTCTGACAATGGCATAACATTGCGGCACATCAAACATATTTTTGATGACTTATGTTGAATATTCTTTAAGTGTTTGGATCACAAATTTAGATTAACTTATGCTTTGATTTGCGGCCATCGCTTTTATTATTATGATAATATTAGAATGTTAGAAAATTATTTTTTAATTTTTAGTGCATTTTATAAAAGCTTGTGACTTATCAAAATTTTTTTACCAATTTATTTTCTACTTTTTAGTCTCAGCTATCTACTCTATTAAATGAAAATATTTGTTCAATAACAGAACAGAAGAGTTTATTCTAGATTATAATGAAATCGCTGATCGTGAGTTGTTTGGAAACACATTTTTTTATTGGGGGAACGAGAGGGTGGGGGTAGAGGTAGAAATATATTTTTTGTTTGGGCTTTATTGCCATGGGACCTTTAGGCATATACCAAATTTTATAAAAGTCATTTGAAGTGAAGTGTGTTAAAAACGCATTTTTTATGGAAGGGGTGGGAAGACATTTTTTCATTATTGTTGTATTGTCATCGGACCACTATATGTATACGAAATTTCATCCAAATCGGATAATGGGAAGTGTGTCAAAAACGCATTTTTCTATAGATGGGGGTGGGGGTAGGAGTGGTAAGATTTTTTTTTTCAATGTTTTATTGTCATCGGACCACTATGCAAATTTCATCGAAATCAGATAATGGGAAGTGTGTTAAAAACAAATTTTTCTATGGAAGGGGGTGGGGGTAGGGGTGGGAGGATATTTTTTTCTTATTGTTGTATTATCATCGGACCACTATGTGTATACCAAATTTTATCCAAATCGGACAACGGGAAGTGTGTCAAAAACACATTTTTCTATAGAAGTGTTCATAGTTGGTTAATGTTGTATTGTCATGGGACCACTATGTGTGTACCAAATTTCATCCAAATCGGATAATGGGAAGTGTGTCAAAAACGCTTCACAAGATTTGATAGATAGTTAGATAGATAGTTAGACAGAACATCTGAAGCTAAATAAAAGTTTGTAAAAAAAGGCTACATAAAATAAATTTTCGTGAACATTAATTTTTCGCCCATGACTGGATATCATTGATTCAAGGGCGCACCCAGGGGGCCCAAGCCTATGATTTTTGTATATATTTCCACATATTTCATGAATAAACACATAAAATAGCATGAAATACGACATTATGAGGCCTCGGGCCCCCCCCCAAGACATATTCCTGGGTGCGTTACTGATTGATTTAAATACACAACTTTAATACAGTCGAACCTCTCTAACTCGAACCTCTATAACTCGAACCCCTCTATAACTCGAACCTTTTCAGCGGTCCCTGCACTTTTTACATGTATTTTAACCTATGTAACTCGAGTTTCTATAACTCGAACTCTCCATAACTCGAACTGGTTTGGTTGTCCCTTCAGGTTCGAGTTATAGAGGTTCGACTGTATTATAAAATGATCTTTGAACCATTGTTTTTGTACATTCAGTCACTGTAATCCGGTCGATGGTTGAAAATAAATGTTCGCCTTTTTGTGCAATTTTTAAAAGCGCAATTTTTTTCTTCGGCACGGAACGGTTCAAACGCTAAGACCCGTTTCAAATGGTACCCACAAACAGCGACCGACCGTCGGTGGAGCCTATCGTCGGTCGGGCGGATCATCCGTCGAGGGTTTTCACACATCAGTCAGTCGACAACATGGATAACATATTGGTGCAAAGCGGACCGAACAGCGGATTTCTGTGTCATCATGATGTGGCGAAGTACACAGCATCGCGTGGTTATCGCGTTTTGCGTTAAAATATTAATAGGCGAAAAAAGAAACGAACCTGTGTTATCCAGAATTTTTAAAAAAATGTTCAACTTTTGTATAAAACTTTTTTTCGCATGCAGGAGGTGGGTTCGGTTCGGTTCCTGCAATGCATGCAACTACGAAAAAACTAGACGCACTAAAAAATTTTTTGGTAGTTTTCCATAATATATCATGTAATTTTTTACATAACTTATACTGTAAATGTGTTTTTTTCAGGACTGTAGATGTATTTCTCCATTTTTACACAATACATTGGGTTTTTACACAACTGGATTTGGAAAGCAATTGTCTTGTAAATTTTCATTTTCCATAAAAAATTCACAAATTATATCATGTAATTTTACTAATCCTGTAATGTGATGGTACCTGTAATTTTTTATGGCTCTGTTAAATTACAGTAAAAAACGTTGGTTGCCAACGTTTTTTACTGGAATTTTACAAAACTCAACGATTTCATCATTTCTTCACAGCTATCAAACGCGCAGTTACTGTCACACGAGTTAAATAAATGGATCCATGACCGATCTTATACCTTCCTAGCCCATTAGCACACTGCAGGTGAACTTCACGGTATATAAGCCTTGAAAATAGTTTTTTGTAAATTTCTCAGAAACGGAAGCTTGTTTTTAGGAAGAACATAAATTATTGAGAAAAAATGTGTTCTGCTAGATCCCCAACATGCTCTGTTAAAAGTTTTTAAAATTTTTAACTGTCAAAAAACTATCATTTATAATGGATTTTATTCAAAATCTAATCAGCTTTTTACAGATCTAAGCTAGTGTCGGGTAATAATGCCTGACAGGTTATAAGGCCATACTGTTCAAAATACCATTTGAATAAATATTTCATACACTCAGCGCCATCTAGGTGCACAATGACTTCAACTGACACAAACTAAACGTGTATTTAGTGCAGCCAGCCATTCTGTTCTACCCCAGCACGCCGTTAAATAAAAACGTTTACCTGGCCTTATTACCCGACAGTTCCTTATACACTATTGTACCTGAGAATTTCATGAAAATCGGTTGAGCGGTTTCGGAGCTATCGTGGGCGGGAAATACACACACACACACACGGACATACGTCACGAGGATATTGCCAAGATAGGTCAAAATACACACAAATAAACAACACCTTCTCGGCGGGCTAGGAAGGTCAAAAATAAAAATTATTGATTAGTTCTAATTTATTGCATTGCCCGGGCAAAAAACAGAATTAACAAAAAAATTATTTCAAATTTTGAATGCCATATTATAAAAATAATTTTGAATCAATGCCTTGCCAAAAGCAGTTTTTTATAGAAAACTTTACATGAAATTGTTTGGTATTTTAGGCTTGTTGAAAGCAGGAGGACTTGTGATTGTCTTTTGCGACTAAATATCGACGTGATCTGACCTAACCTGACCGGCTGCTGTAAAAAAACATAATTTTTGATGACATGTTTTAAATTTTGAATTTTTGGTGGGACTAAGGACCCCTCAATTTGCCGACGCCCGTGAAGCGGTCTTTTTAATGAGCCAGAAGGCAAAAAGAGGTTCATTACTGACAGCCGACAAGTCTGTCTAATTAGGGGCATACGTGTTTAATATGTGAAAACTTTGCGAAGAAACATGACAAACAAGCAACTTATAATAAAAAGATGGTGATTTAGCACGAAAAAAGTTGGCTAAAAGAGATAGGTAGGTATTATCTACGTTCTTTGGATATCGCGAAAGGATTGACAGGGGCACAACCTTAATGATCTATCTAAAGGAAAGACACCTGTATGCAATGAATTCGTTCTATAGGAAGAAACTGCAACGAAAGCGGACATGGCTCAGCCCTATTAAAATAACAAAAAATGAAATTGATTACATACTGACTACTGAAAAAAACATCGTTTGAGATGTAACAGTCCTAAATAGCTTTAAAACAGGCAGTGATCACAGGATGGTCAGAAAAAAAATCTGCATTGATAGCAACACAAAAAATATAAGTATACTTTGTGATAGCAATTTCGAAATAAAAGGAAAAATTAACAATAACAATGAACAACTTGATATGAATAAACTTACACAAAATAAAGCTACATACAAAGAAATGTAACAGGAACAGCAAACCCAAAACTTAAGATGCGAAAATATAAATATAGATGAAATAAATGATACGCTGACAAGAACTATGACCCAAGTAGGAAAAGATGTCACACAAAAAGGTAAAAATAAAGAAAGTTTTATATCAGACGAGATAAATAAACTTATGGAAAAAAGGCGAAACCTGGACAAAGAAGGAAAAAGAACATCGATAGAATACACAGAAATAAATAAAACTATAAGAAAAATGATAAAAGAAAATAAAAGAAAGATCCAGGAAATAAAAGTTGAGAGAGTTATAGAAAATAACAGGAATATGAAATGTCTAAGACCGACTCTAGGTAGATATAAAATAATTAAAATATAGGATATGAACGCCATGGAATCTAACGTTAAAGAGGATATTATAAATATCACACAGCTATTCTATACAGAATTATACCAAATAAAAAGGGACCCATCGCGAGAAAGAGACTCCAAACTAAAATAAAGGACATAAACTCAGAACTACAACCCGAAATAAGCAAAGTGGAAATAAAAAGAGCATGGAGTAAAATGAAAAATAACAAATCACCTGCAAAAGACGGTGTAACGGCAGAAATGCTAAAATACGGTGGTAAAACTGTAGTTAATGCCCCTCATATTCTCCTCAATAAAATACTAAAAGAAAAAATAATCCCAAACATCTGGAAAGAATCAGTAACTATTATTCTATACAAGAAAGGCGATAGAGCAGACCTAAAAAACTATTGACCTATAACACTCCTCATTGTAATTTATAAGCTTTTCACGAAAATATTAACAGATAAACTAACAACAAAATTTGACGGATACAAATCAAAAGAACAAGCAGGCTGCAGAAAAGGTTTCAGTACAGTTGAGCACCTATTAACCATGAAAATCCTAATAGAGCCAGCCAACGAATACAATATTTCACTAAATATTGCGTTTATAGCCTTTAAAAAAGCTTGATGATGCATTGAGCAGTGGGCAGTAAAAGCATCTTTAATTAATAGCCGAATAGATCACAGATACACAGATTTAATAGCCAATATATATAGCGAAGCAACAACATCAATCAAAATCCACAAAGGAACCAAGCCAATCCCCATAAGAAGAGGTGTCAAAAACAGGTGACACAATATCCCCTAAACTATTTAACCAGGCCCTAGAAGATGTTTTTAGAAACTTAGATTGGGAAGAAATAGGCATCAAGGTAAGGGGATAATACTTGAACCATCTAAGATATGCTGACGATATCGCTTTAATAACAGATCAGAAAGAAGAACTCATAAAAATGCTGGAAGAACTGGATACAGCCCCTAAAAATATAGGCTTAAGTATGAAGTACACTAAAACTAAAATCATAACAAACACATATAAAGATATCACGATCAGAATAAACCAATAGGAAAAATAGAACAAGTAGAGGAATATATATATATATATATATATATATATATATATATCTGGGACAAATTACGAACCAAACGGCTGAAATCAAGAGACGAGTAAGATTGGTCTGGGCAGCATTCGGTAAATTAAGCTACATATTAAAAAATAAAAAATATCCTCAGTGCCTTAAAACGAAAGTGTATAACCAATGTATTCGTCCTGTGCTCACATATGGATCCCAGATCTGGACGCTTACAAAATCAAACATGGATAAGGTAACAAAAGCCCAAAGATCAATGGAAAGATAAATGTTACATGTAAAGCTAACAGATAGAAAAAGGAATGAACGGATAAGAAGTAAAATAAAAGTAAGGGATGTCAGAGGACAAGTAGCAAAATTAAAATCGAAATTTGACGGTCATAATATCAGACAGAAAGTCGATCGATCGAGCAAATGTATTGTAAACTGGAGACCTTGGGAAAATAAAGAAGTAGAAAAAGACCCCAAATGAGATGGGCGGACGATTTAAAGAAACATTCGTGGACTAGATGGATGAACACGGCGACAGACAGAGAAGAGTGGAAGATATTGGGGGATGAATATGTCCAAACATGGATCGAAGAAGGCTAAATAGATAGATAGTTAAAAAGAAATCAAACTGATTAACTCCGATCCGAGGTTCGATTCTCGAGCATAGAGGATGTGAATGTTCTATAATCCAACGGGAACGATCACATCCTTTACGACGTTCTCATAGTTAGGTTAGCCTGCTTAGAAAAATAAAAAATCCGTTAGAAGGTGTTTAGATAAGAAGAGAAATAAGGGTTTACCCTGATCTCAGCAAATTGCGGCTGCCCATGAACTAAAAGTTAAAAGAGCGGTAACACCGGATGAGAAATTATACACCAGAGTTGGAGGGAGAACAAACAAGTTCTCAACAAGTGAAATTAAAGAAAGAAGAATAAGAAAAAAGTCTTTCTGTCTTCGGCCGGGACTCGAACCCGGAACCTCTTTCTCTGTACGCAAACATTCTAAGCATGCGGACGTCTCTTAAATGCAAGGATTAGAGACAGGCGCATTAGAAGGCGCGGAAAAATTGTATGTAAAACACACACATTTCTAGTTTACATCACCTGAGATAAAAATATACCATAAAATTACATTAAATGTACATTTGTCTGAAAAAATTCAAAAAACAGTGAATAACCCAAAAAATTAAAAATTTTGTCAAAATTAATTGAGTTTCACAACCTATTTTATTACATGAAAAATTGCCGGGAAGCCACATAAATATACAAATATTCTTTAAATTTCCAAAAAAAAAAAATGTGCAACATCTGCAACAGAGCCTCTTAATTTTTATTACTACGGGACTGCGGAATGTTGTAGGTATACCACATGGAAAAAAAACCATAGGGTACCCTGCTTAGAAAAAGAAACACCAGTTTAGCAGGTGTTTCTTTTGAATACTCGTTACTAATGGTTACTCGACTACTAAGTAATCATTTTATATATTTGTTACTATCGTTACTTTGATTACTGTAACTGTATTCAATTCAATCAGACAATTAGTGCAAAATTCTCGGACTGTCGTTAATTCGAAGATCATTTACTTGTAGTTATATTTTTGTTGTTGATATTATGGAAATATTCACTAAAATTAAAAAAATAAAGATAGTAATTACGTTAGAAACTGTCATGTGTACAACTTTGTTTTAAAAATCTAATGCCTATATACAAAGAAATACACAAAATTTAAAAATAATTAAAAATAGAGACAAATACTAAAATAATCGAAGGAATCAAGGTAATCAAAGTAACGAGAGTAATCATTTAATTTTCGGATCGGTATTCGTTACTCCGTTATTTTTAACAAATAGTTACTTTTTCAACACCTCTAGCAGGTGATTGGATAGGAATAGAAACATAAGGGTTTACCCTTGTATATGATTAGATGTATGCTAACCAGGGTTTTGTTTATATTTAAAATCTTAATTTTGGTTTTGATTTTTTATTGTTTTTTGAAATAAATTGAGTTAACAGACTGTAATGAATGTTTGTATTAACTTCTTTGATACACTTCCAAAACAGTAAAACTAAAAACAACTTTATAGGATGAAAACTTTGAATATTAATTATAAAAAACACTGATTGAAAAATTTTTGTTTGCAAAACCGGGTTGACAATTTTGACACACTGTCTCCGCTTCAGACTAGCCAATTGTCCAGGTAAAATAATTTAAACTTCTTGGCGCGAACAACCCTGATGGCAGCAAATCCCGGTGACCTGTGAACCAAAAGTTAAAAAAAGAAGTGTAACACCGGATTTGAAATTTTACACAAGATTTGGCGGAAGAACAAACGATTTCGCTTTATGGCATCGACATTTAGGTCTTTAACTATATATACCTACCAAAGTACAAGCTACAAAATGTGATTTTCCTAACTTCTTAGAAGTATCACGATCTCCATTTCCTAAAAATGAATAAAATCTCAAAAAACTTTTTATAATATGTATGTAATTTCACAAATATTTTATTAAAATCAAATTACAAAATACAAATAAATAAATATATAAATTTCACATAAAACTTGTGATACTAGAAAAAATAAATATTTTTTCACAAGTTTCGCCCAAAAATATATGCTAATTTAAGTTCGTTTTAATTTTTAGTATATTTGATTATTAAGCAGTCTGTAGTGGTTTATAGTTTCTAAATATAAATTGAATTAATGTAATTTAATCTGCATTTTATAGAACTAAAATTAAAAATGTTATGATAACCCTATGTAAATGTGTAATCTTTCTGTGTGCAACTTTAATTTCGTGCTCTCGAATTCATACGTTGCCTTCGATCTACGGCCAAACCTACCCTCTTTTAGTCCCGTGACTTTGAATTTAACTCTCTCGCATATGATCACATGCCCGAAGTAAATCGAACAGCATTCGTTTTTTGGACAGTTATTTGTTCGTTCCATCTAACCAAAACCGTTTTAAAACAGTCCTCGTACTGCATTGCGTGCCCATTGGGATTTTTTGGACGGTTTTATGACTGTCGAACGGGCTAATGGAACGTAACTAAATAATGCATTCGACTTGACATGGCAGGCGGAGCAAGAACTGGGAGGGGATAAGGAGATGAATTTGCTTCTATTAGGTAATATTTAAATACCTGCTAAATTAGGTTTTATTTTTCTAAGCAAGCTTCCCTATGGCCAGTATAGCTTTTTCCTATGTTGTATGTTACTGGTTTACATTAATACTTCAAAATCAAAACTAGGCATAATATTTCCAGTCGCCGCGCCGCCTGCGAAACAAAAATAAAACCACCACAAAAAGAGTTTTATGAAAAATATAATGTTACTCTGGGCACAGTACACACGATTTCCTTTTTAATGGTCTACGGCATTGAATTCGCACTTACAACAAGAGGGGAAAACTAAAATGTTCCAGTGGCTTACGCAATCGATATAAAGTTTTCAAGTGTAAGTACCACAAAAAAACGACAAATTTCTGGTACAATCCCCCCCACCCCGCCGCAAAAAACAACAACCGAATCGAACTAATCTTTTGTTTGAAACACGTAGACAATGATTGAGTAGAAATAAAATTTTAGACTTCCATTGTCTTGCATTGACTTTAAACACATTGTCTTTAAACACGACTTTTGGGTTAGTAAGTATCTCTAACCGTTTTCAAGTGTAAACCAAGATGAACCGAACCTCTCAAGGAAAAAGGCTCTAACCTAAGAACAAATATGGGCCCCTGGAAAAAGAAAGTAGCTATATCCTAAAGGCCAGCATATTGTAAACCCCCTCCTGGTAAAGTATTTTAATTTCAGGGAATACTTTTGTACCAGTTCCAACCAGTAGCGGGCCCAGGGGGGAAGCAGTGAGGCCCGGGACCCCGCCCCCTCCCAGACTTATATCTTATTTTTTAGTTTAGCAGCAGCACTTATTTAAAATTTGTCACAAATTCTAGTTAATTTTTACAAACTTTTCGCCTGCGGACTCATAAATCTCCTTTGGATACTAAATTTCACACCTCAGATCTATTAAAAACCGCTAATAAAAAATATTTCGATATTTGCTACCACTTTGGCCCCTTTCCCCTGGAAATCCTGGATCCGCTACTGCTTCCAACCCACAAAGGCGGGAGAGGGGGATATCACTCAGACAAAACTAGTCAAACCAATTAATTTATACTATGGAAACTTAAGAAGATTACTTTTCCTTTATAAAAATGTCATTTTTATAAATAAATCGGTTGATAAATGCAATTCGGCACAAATCTCTAGTTGTAGCAAATACTTCAATTTAGAGGTTTGGACATATATTTGGAAAAATGTGTTATTTCCCTGGACGTTTTTGTGACGTTATTAATATTTTAAGTTAGGAAATACTTCAAATTTTGTTAACATAAACAAAACGGATTTAAAGTTTTTATATTTTATTAATTGCTAATCACAGAAATAGATGGGACGGGCGCACATTATTTATAGAAAGGCAAAATATAGAAAATAAATATGTAAAAAAATATTTAGTAGAACTCATAAAGCAAAGAAAATGTAATCGAATGAAAAATAAAACGTAAGAAACTGAAGTCATCAAAAAGTAATTTATCAAGATGTAAAATGCAGATACCGTAAAGTGTAAAAATGGTTCAGTCGTCTACCGGTGGAGAGCGCCGCTAACTGCGTCAACTTAGCGTCACTAAATCCTGGAAGCCTGGCGCTGGAAGACTCCAGGCTTCCAGGATGCAGTGACTCTGCGTCAACTGTGGCCGTAGAAAATATTATACGCGATTATACACTCTATATCATAATTTTTGAGATAACTTTTAGCAGAGCCAACGAAAAAAAGTTGTAAAAAGTTGTCTCAAAAATAATGATATGAACGTTAGTATAACATAAGGACATGACTCCACTCCTATATTTTTTTGGAAATCACTTTTTTCGTGTTTTTTTTTTAGTTATTCTTCTTTTAGGGAGGTCGAAATCGATGTAAGCATAACCGTCAAATGAGCGCAAACGGATCCTAACCTGCCCAGGCACGCCCCGGTTAGAAAACGTTTGCGATCAATTGACCACAATTACGTTATACTTAGTTTATGTTAACACCGATTTCGACCTCCTAAAACGAGGACAGGGGAGATATAATTTCAAATTCCCGCCTAAATATTTTTATTGTTTACATCCTATAATTTCATACCAACACGTAGAACTAGCCATAGTAAAGAGTCGGCCCTCTCCATAGCGCTACGTGATGAAAGAGTATCTCATTCCCGTCTTCATCTAAGGCCATAGCGGACGCAGCTGACGGTGGCCTCTACCGGTAGAAAAGTCAACCATTCTTACACTTTACCATTTTAACACTTTACTTTTCCATGAATTTATTTTTGATAAATTCAGTTTTCTACAAATTTTGTTGTTGTGTTTTGTTTCTAAATTTTAAATATCTTTAAAAAACTTTTCTACAAATTAAGATTTCAATATTTTCAGAGGACTAGATAATAGGGGCGTGCCTAACTTTTTGGTTGCCTGAGGCAAAGGGAAAAACTGCTGCCCATTATTTAAAAATAAAAATCTACCCACCCTAAGGACTAGAATTCGTTTTAAGCAATTTAGAGATTAAAACTGTACTTTTAGTCATTATTTGAGGTACTAAAATAATACTTTTCAATCTCTCAGAACCCCTTCGCTCGCGCTATAACATTTTTGCCTTGGAATTAAATGTGCCCAGTCTTTAGGTTTTCAATGTAGTATCCTTGTCGGACAATTTCTGAATATGTCAAATACTTTCCCACTTACCCATAAATTAGCCAAACCAATTTGGGGGAGCTTGAGCCCCAGGCTTAATGCCTAGAGAATGCGAAAAATAGTACACAGAAGGGCAGACCGCAGAGTGGTGCCGTGGTATGGTCGTCGGAATCACATGCAGAAGGTACCAAGTTCGCGTGTCGAAGAACGATGCAAATACAAAAAAACTCTGCCCTGCCGCTCACTTTCTTTTCAGCGTTCAACAGTTGTCCTAGAATTAGCGTACGATGCGACCGCGATGCACGCAAAATATAAGTTGGCCTTGAACATCGAGAATATATGCAGTTGTAGTCCAGGAGCCAACACGCAGCCAGCAGAGGCCCCAGGAATAATAGCCCAGGAGCCTGCTATACTGCCGTCATAAGCAAAAACACAGTAAGTAAATTTGATAGCTCACATTCTAAGGTAACACTATTCACAATATATTATCTAAGATTATTTGACTGTGAAATATCAAATATCCTTACTGTGTTTTTGCTTATGACGGCAGTATTAGTGCTATGTAGTCGGTACCAGAATGGCGCCAGCATAAATCTCCTACAGTCAACTCACGACGATCACAACTGTTGCGCTGAAAAGGAAAGAAGTCTATCGTCTATAACCAAGTTCTGCTGGGACGATAGCGATGTTAGATAGATGCAAGTCTAACATGTAGCAGGACCACCTTTGGGAAGAGGTGTAAAAGCGTGGGTCCACTGTGTATACTTGCTACGCACTATAAAGATCCCTGCCCTCGACAAAGAGGTGGCAGGCAAAATGAAGTCCTCTTAGAGAAAGAAAACTTGCATCCTAAGAGGCACGTGCATCAGTTTGGTATATGGTGTACAGACAAATCGGGGTTTGCGAAAATGGTGCGAAGTGTGCCTATTCGCTAGACCAAAAATGGTTTCCCCACCACTACTACGACTACGGGATGTGACCTGCAGGGAGAATTTAGGAGACAGACAGCAAAAAGCAGTACAAATGAAGGACAAAATGTGCGCTTTTTATCTCTAAAATGTCCTTTTTACACGCCACTGAACGATTGGGGAAACTAAAAACGACCAGACCGTCAGGCAAGGCGGACGTTAATGTCAAATTTCCTGTCTTTCATCGAAGATAATGTGTGTACTTGAAGCGAAAAACTTGATATAATAAACCCGCTGCACTATAATGGCGGCCACAACACAATAGCAATGAGAATGACCATAAAATCGACTGTTATTGTTAGATAGACATTGTGGAAGAATAAAATTATATTTTTTTAACAATGCACTGGGAGTCTAGGACAATTCGCCGCCGCCGATTCGATACGGCCGTTTCGCCGCCGATGCCAGCCCACATAGCACAAAAATCACATCAACGTTAAATTAACGTGAACAAAAATAACAAAGTTTTTTTTTTACTTGAAAACAACCTCATACCATGTAATATCTACATGCTTAAAGATAAATTTACTTTTTGCTGAAGTTTCTGGTACTGTGTATATAACGTGTTTTTTACCCTCGTTATTTTCATGTACCAAACTCACACTTGAAAAGTCCTTCACAAACCTACGAACTTTCACTAGTTTAAGACTACCACACTTCAAGACAATTTTAAAGATGGCTCTCAAGGCAAGACAAAATATCTATATACCTATCTATAAACATTATGTTTTTTTTAAAAGCTAAACAAGATTTTTTAACAATAAACACTTTCACAGAATATTAATGTGTCTTTATCAGGTTAATAACAGAGGCGTCGTGATCGTGGATCAGGGATCAGTTCCTTAACAGGTTTTTGAAGTTTAGAGGCCAAAGCACTGTCTGATAGATTTCGTCAAAGTGAAAAATCCCGACAATAGGTGGCGCTGCTGCTAGTAAAATTTCAAAAATATTCGGTAGAAAAGCCATGCAAGTCGCATTTTAAAATTCGTGTAAAAAAGGCGTGAATCTAATGTGATTTTAACGTTTATAAAAATTTTAAGTTTTAAGCTATTTCTTAAATTATTATAGCTCTCATGTACTCTTTTTGGGAGGTCGCAATCTTTGTTAACCTTGTTCAATTGATTGCAGACGCATCCTAACCTGCCTAGACACCACTATTTTCCACAAAAAAAAATATCGCAAGAAAACAATTGTTCTCCTAAGAAAAAGCTTTATTAATACGAAATAGACAAAATTGCAAACTAAAACCACGGCGGCATGCAGGTAGGGTCGGCGGCTAATTGCTCCGGAGGCGAGTTGGGTCAGCGGTGAATCGGCCGCGGCAAATCGCCCTCAACGATTTGTAGGCAGCGCATTGTCCAGTTTCCTGAATTAAGAAGAAAAGACGGCAACTGCAGCTAAATTGGTTCATAAAAAAAACGCTCTATTCTCGTAATCGCACAATGTGATCATTTACATCATTTTTAAAACTTATGCTATTACAGCCAACTTCTTTATGTTCAATTTAGCATTGTGCCAGAGTCATTTGCAGCGGTAGTTTAGAAAAACATTTCCAAACTACCTTTCATTTTAAAATTTGTATTGGACAACTTGCTGGCTTTACTTTTATCTCAATTTTTTTTACGGAATATGATTTTCGCGTACTTTGCTTTTTTATATGAAATGTTTTTGTAATGATTGCACTCCTTTTTTTTAAACGATTTGGATAATATTTAAATTTTGAAGTAGTAAAATATGCGGAAAATTGTTCAAAACTTTCGCAATACCTTATTTAAAATTTTGAGGTTTTTGAATTTTTTCCCATGGTTTTATCATAGTTTCTATCAGCCTTCCAAAGCTCAGCTCTCTAGCGTTTCTGGAAGTGGGCAACGTTACTTTTACATAACTTTACATTTATAGGGGAGGGAAGTAAATTAAAATTTTGATGTTTTCCTTTAGTTTAATCATAGTTCCTATAAGTCTTTCAAAGCTCAGCTCTCTAGCGTTTCTGGAAGTGAGCAATGTTAATTTTAAATAACTTTACATTTAAAGGGGAGGAAAGTAGATTAAAGTTTTGGGATTTTACATTTTTTTCCTATAATTTAATCATAGTTCCTATCAGTCTTCCAAAGCTCAGCTCTCTAGCGTTTCTGGACGTTGGCAATGTTAATTTTAAATAGCTTTACATTTACAGGGGAGGGCAGTAAAATAAAGTTTTTTTGGGTTTATTTATTTCCTGCTATAGTTTTATCATAGTTGCTATCAGTCTGCCAAAGCTCAGCTCTCTAGCGTTTCTGGAAGTTGCAATGTCACTTTTACATAACTTTACATGTATAGGGGAGGGGAGTAAATTAGAAGTTTGGAGTTTTTGCCAAGGGTTGGACATCAGTCTGCCAAATTTCAGCTTTGTAGCATGTATGGAAGTACGGTGAAACCTCCTATAAGCGGACACTCACGGTTTGCTCGATTTTGTCCGCTTATTGGAGGTGTCCGCTTATGAGAGGGAACTGCGAAATTTTAATATATATTAACAATTTCCGCGGCTTGAGTTTTTCCGATATTAAATTTTTCAGCGATCTTTCGTGCTGATAGATGTTCCTTCTCCGAAATAATAACAACTTCCATTTTTTCTCGTAAACTAAGAAGTTTTTTACTGGGCGCAATTTCAAAGAAATCTATTACTACCCAACTGAACAATAAAAATAAAACACAGCAGTCCCGCCGAATGAAATATTTTGTAAATACGACAGAAGTATTGCCTCCGAATTAAATCGGAAAAAGGTAATTCCCCGGCTCCAGAATGCGTTGTTGCCAACATTCTACATAATATTAATGCGCATGTCGTGCAGAGCTCCGTCCCGTTATCATAGGTTTCCGTCCGGTTAGGGGAGGTTTCAGAATTTTTTAATAAAAAAAAATTGTCCGCGTCCGGTTATTAGAGTGTCCGGTTGTAAGAGTGAATTTTACATGTAAAGAAATAGGGAAAAGCTTGGTTCTACCAAATTTGTCCGGCTAAAGGGAATGTCCGCTTAATAAAGGTGTCCGCAAGGAGAGGTTTCAATGTACAGTAGAATTTTGATGATCTATGATCTATACATGAGTAAGTGAGTGGCAATTTCGACGCTTTTTGAAATTTCTTTACTATTTTACGAAAGTCCATGAAACTTGGAAGGGCTGTTAACTTTATGAAGATCTACGACTGTGCAAAGTGAGTTTCGTAGCTCATTCCGAAGTATATTTTTAGATAGGTCATATATGAGCTGAAATGTTTTAAGAAAAGATGGTACAGCAGTTGCGCAAAGTTTTATTTGAAACCATGCGGTGTTGCTCAACAACGCACTGTTTCTTTGTTTTCTACAAATATAGAAAAAAGTGGGCGAGAAACCACCAGAGCCGACTCCAGCGCAGCTTGACCAGGGCAACCGCTCAGGGCGCCTCAATCCGGAGACGCCAAAATCGTTGAGAATGACGCAATTACGATCTACGAAATTGGTTCTGCAGAGGCGGTTACAAAGGAAAAACATTGAAGGAAGGCAAAATGTCGGTTTTGCCCGGGGCGCAAACATCTCTAGGACCGGCCTTGACACACCTTCTACTACAAATCAGTCGCTCATGTCATAGGTGAGTGCCCATAACTAAATTCCTGCAGAACCCGAAACCTTCTTGATCTCGATTCGGGGCCGTGTAGGATAACAAGACGCTAGCCCTACCAAGTCCATTTTAAATCCTTGACTTCGCATGCGCAGATCTACCAATATTATTTACCTCATGTATTAGAATAGATGAATATAGGGTGATTTTCACTTGAATGATTCTAACCACATGAAAATAGAAAGTTTCAAAAACATAACCTTACGAAACCTAATCAAATCTAACCGAACCGAACCAAAGCAAACTGAACCAATTATTTAAAAAAAAAAACTTTCCTGACTTTCTATCCGGGATCCTAGAGGATGTGAATCCGAACCGAACCAAATCGAACCGAACCTAACTAAACCGAACCAAATCCAACCTAACCAAACACAACAACACTGCTAATTAGGTTTAGTTGGGTATGGTTAGGTTTGGATAGGTTCGGTTTGGTACGGTCTGGTTCGGATTCACATCCTCTAGGATCTCGGGTAGGAAGTCAGGAAAGTTTTTTTTTTGAAAAAAATTATTGGTTTAGTTTGCTTTGGTTCGGTTCGGTTAGATTTGATTAGGTTTTGTTAGGTTAGGTTTTTGAAACTTTCTATTTTTATGTGGTTAGAATCATTCAAGTGAAAATCACCCTGTCCATCTATTCTAATAATAATGAGGTAAATAATATTGGTAGATCTGCGCATGCGAAGTCAAGGATTCAAAGTGGACTTGGTAGGGCTAGCGTCTTGTGTGTATGATATCGTCGGTCCAATGCCAGTCACGAATATGCAAATTTGGCAGTTTTCGCCTATGTACAGCAGTATGTACAATTTTATTCATAGTATTCAATGCCAAACGCGCGAAGGTGTTTGCTCTCTCTCTCCCCTCCTTTAAAAATTTAAAAAATGAAATCTCTATTTCTTGCAATGTTTAAAACGCGTTTTTCTCAAAACATCAGTTATGCACATTCGTGACTTTGGCATTGGACCGACGATATGATCTAACACTTTGTGCGAACAGAAGAGCTTTCGCCAATAGCAAGCTCTAAATCTTCTCTGAGTCGTCACGTGTTCTGCAAAAAGACCTCTGTTGCGCAGGCTTCTTAACCAAAACGCCCAAATAACGTTTTATTATTTCAGGGTATAGTAGAAAAACAGATTTCGCCGTTACCGCGTAAAGTGGTTCAAAATTCCCCCTCTTCAAACAGCGACTATTTCCCTGCTTGACCTCTATAAACTTAGCATTACCACTTAAGAATTGGATATTCGCAATATATGCATTAATTGTCGTAAATTTGTCGTGAGAGAAAAAAATTTGTCGCGCCACTTGTTTTCCTGAAAAGGGTATGTAATGCTAAGTTGAGTCTCAACTTAGCATTACCACCCCAGAAAAAATTAAAATTTTTAAAACTAATCTATGGAATAATTGTCGAAAATTTGTCGTAAAGTTGTCGTGAAAGAAAAAAATTTGTCGCGCCACCCGTTTTCCTGAAAAGGGTATGTAATGCTAAGTTGAGTCTCAACTTAGCACTACCACCCCAGAAAAAATTAAAATTTTCAAAAACTAATAAATGCATTAATTGTCGTGAATTTGTCGTAAAAGAAAAACAATTGACGCGTCATCCGTTTTCCCGAAAACGGGCAGTGAGCAATTTTGATTGATTTTCCAGCTAAATCTTAGTGATCTTTAAGCTTTTTTACAATACGAAGATGTAGTATATTTAACCTTGTCGCGCAATTGTAAATTTTTGGTGAAACAATCATTATATTACGTTCCACTTTTACTTTTCAATATAACCTTTTGTGGTGTTTGTGTAAATATTCATTGATCGCCAAGATTTTGCGTTGTTTTAGAAATTATGAAAAAAAGTGAACTTCTCACGAAACATTTATATGCATTAATTGTCTTAAATTTGTAGTAAATTTGTCGTGAAACAAAAAAAATTGTCGCGCCACCCGTTTTCCTGAAAAGGGTATGTAATGCTAAGTTGAGTCTCAATTTAACACCGAACCGAACACCCCCCCCCCCCCCTGGGTTCGCCCATATCTTACGATATTCATCTCTGAAATGTTCTTTTTACAAGCCACTGAACGATAGGGGAAACTAAAAACGACCAGACCGTCAGGCAAGGCGGACGTTAATGTCAAATTTCCTGTCTTTCATCGAAGATAATGTGTGTACTTGAAGAGAAAAACTTGATATAATAAACCCGCTGCCCTATAATGGCGGCCACAACACATATAGCAATGAGAATGGCAATAAAATCGACTGCGTTATTGTTAGAGAGACATTGTGGAAGAATAAAATTATATTTTTTTAACAATGCACTGGGAGTCTGAGACAATTCGCCGCCTCCGATTCGATACGGCCGATTCGCCGCCGATGCCAGGGCAAGCTATTTTGTGTGTTGAAACATGTGGAAAATAGGTTAAAAAATCTAAGGCTTGGGGGGGCCAGCCCCCCCCCCTGGGTTCGCCCATATCTTACTTATCAAATAGGTACATATGTGTAGTTTGACTGAATTACCCCTCTCAATATCGGTTCCAGAACGATTTGGTCTTATCTTAACGAAGGCATGGATTTAAATTGTATTAAGTATCCAAAAAGCTGGGAAAGAAATCTTTTATTTATGTCATGATTCTGATGACGAAATCTAGCAGAAGCTTTTTCCTTGAAACATCATCAAAATAAAACCCCATTTTGATGTAATTTAGTAATTAATTTTATTTGAGGCTGGGAATAGAAACGACTCGTTAGGCTCGTCCATACGTGTAAACATTTGAAATTTAACCTTAAAGCAAAAGTGGCACTAAATATAAGTTTTACAAAAGAGCAAAGACATTTTATGTGCATTTTTTTAAATTTTACCTTCCTAGCCTGCGCAGCAATGGCTAGAGTAGATAGTATTTTCGACGCAAAAAAGCCGAAAATGAGTTTATTTTGACCTTACCAATGTCGTCGTGATGTCTGTCTCTGTGTGTGTGCATTTATTATAGCTCCTAAACTGATGAACCAATCTTTATAAAATCTTCAGGTAAAATAGTGTGTGACACTCTAATGAGCTGATTAGATATCATTCAAAATCCATTTATGCTAATGAGAGTTTTTGACAATTAACAATTAAAAATTTTTTAAAATGCTAACTTTTTAACGGAGCATCGTATTAATATGCGGTTTTCGGAATATAGTAGACTACATTTTGCTCAATAAAAATGGCTTCACTTGAAGTGTGCTAATGCTAGCTAGGAAGGTATCAGATCCGTTATGGATCCATTTATTAATGTATATTTCGGAGAAAAATTGAATTTGACAATTTATTTATAGCCTCAAAAAGTATTCGCTAATAATTACCTGTTGGAAACTATACTTCAAACCAATATTTTCAAAGTGGCACATACATTTTTGGATGGGCTCATTTACAAGTGTTTTGGGAAATTTTGCCGCAAATTCTCTACATCATAGCTTTAACAGCAAATCAGTTAGAATTATAGGTATGCTATGAATGTTAAAATCCTTAAAATTAACTGAAAGTGGCCGAGGTAAAAGTAACAGATCTGGCCGTGTCTTTAATCTCTGGGGGCTTACAATCCATTTCTCTGGGACCTTAATCTCTCAAGTGTATCAGGTGTCCTGCGGTTATCTTCTGCTACAAAACCTTAATTGGACGAGAGATCCTTGAAAGAGATATTTTCTGAGAAAATAAAATCAGCAGGATAGCTTTACCGGACATAGTATAGCAGTTAATTTACTACTTTGCATAGAAATTACTCTAAATAGTATCTATGAGGCAATAAAAATTAAATAGTCATAATAATAATAAATAAATTATTGAATAAGGTCTTTATTTAGAATTGGGTTTACTTATAGTAGAGTAAAAAGCTGCAAAAAGGGTATATTTTTTTATATTTGGCATGGTAGTAGCTAACATCAAAAGCTAAATTTTCAATCGAGGATCCCCTGATTTCCGGCATCGGAATCCCAGATGGCGGCTGCCAAAGTTAAGAAAAAAAATGAATTCCCTGTTTTAAGACAAATTAAATTAATTTTGACAAACTTACCTTAAGTGAGACCTTAATTCAAAAATGTAAAAAAAATTACACCTGTCACTTTAAAACAAAATGGCGGCTATATTTAAAAGAAATCGTTTTTCTTCGATATTTTATTTATTTTTTGCATGATATTTATTTTTAATACCTCATATTAAAGCCACTGACCAGCTCTTTAAACCTAATGAAAAAAACTTATTAGTTTCTCAGCCGACACAAAGATGGCGTTTAATATGTCAAAAATAAAAGAGACCTTTATAACCTGTAGACCAAATTAAAATAAAAAAATTTTTTTTTTGATTTTATCAATAGTAAGCCAAGTTTTGTAAAAATTTCAAAAAAATTAAAATTTGACATTAAAAATTTTAAGATGGCGGCCGAAGTTCACATAAAAAAGTTATTTTTTTGTTCTTGTTTGGCAGAACTAGTATTGCCGTGTAATATATATATCGATTTATACTAAATAGGGGTCGCCGATTTTAAATATTTTATCATAAATGACACATGTCTATTATTAATCAAGATGGCGGCGTTCAAAATATAAAAACAACATTATCTTCTTGGTTTGGTAATTTTTTTACGAAGATATGTAGTTTTATATTACTCTTAATTATTTTTAAGTCATAATGTACAAAAATAATATATTTTTTATATTTTTTAAAGATGACGGTCAAAAAAGTAAAAAAAATAACATTTTTGTTTATTTTTTCGAAATTTAACAAAAAAAACTGGAAAAAACAACATCTCGGTAAATAACACACAGATATTTTAAAAATGTCAAAAAAGTTGACATATGTCACGTACCGGGTGATTTGATTGAATTGACCATATTTTACTTAATAGCTATCTCCGTTGATATTAATCTAACAGTAATGTTTAAATAAACAAAGTTAAATAATTTTTTCTAAATCATCAGAATCTTATGTCAAAAATGACATATGTCATACACTTGTCAAACTATTGACATAAGGTTTATTTTTTTAAATAAAACACCCTGTATATAATGTCTTTAATTGATAGGGCTCCTTTTTCTGATTTCAAAAATATATAATATGTTTACATTTAGACCAGCCGTTATTGAAATATTTGCATTTTAATAACCTAAATAAACAATACGGATGTTGCCATTTTGTTAATGAATATAATTTTTAAAATGCAAATATTTCAACAACGGTTCGACTAAATGTCAACGTATTATATATTTTTGAAATCAGAAAAAGGAGCCCTATCAATTAAAGACATTATATACAGGGTGTTTTATTTAAAAAAATATACCATATGTCAATAGTTTGACAAGTGTATGACATATGTCATTTTTGATATAAGCTTCTGATGATTTAGAAATAATTATTTAACTTTGCTAATTTAAACGTTCCTGTTAGATCAATATTAACGAAGATAGCTATTAAGTAAAATATGTCAATTTATTCAAATCACCCGGCACGTGACATATGTCAACTTTTTTGACATATTTAATTTGTGTTTTGTTTAACGAGATGTCTTGGTTTTTTCAGTTTTTTTGTTAAATTTCGAAAAAATAAACAAAAATGTTTTTTTTTTACTTTTTTGGCCGCCATCTTTAAAAAATAAATCAATTCTATTTTTTTTGTACATTACAATTTAAAACTAATTAAGATTAATATAAAACTACATATCTTGGTAAAAAGATTTACTAAACCAAAAAGATACTATTGTATTTATATTTTGACCACCGCCATCTTGGATAATATTAGACATATGTCATTTATTATAAAATATTTACAATCGGCGACCCCAATTTAGTATAAATCAATATATTACACGGTCATACTAGTTGTGTCAAAAAAGAACAAAAAAATTACTTTTTTATCTAAACCTCGGCCGCCATCGTAAAATGTTAAATGTCAAATTGTAACTTTTTATAAATTTTTACAAAATCTGGCTTACTACTGATTAAATGCAAAAAAATTTTTTGTCAAAATTTAATTTAGTCTACTGGTTGTAAAGGTCTGTTTTATTTTTGAGAAATTAAGCGCCATCTTTGTGTCGGCTGGGAAACTTATCATTTAATTTAAGTAGGTTTAAAGAACTGGTCAGTAGCTTTAATATGAGGTATTAAAAATAAATATCGCACAAAAAGTAAAGAAAATATCGAAGAAAAACTTTATTTATTGATTATTTTAAAATATAGCCGCCATTTTGTTTTGCAGTGACAGGTGTAATTTTTTTTTACATTTTTACATTGAGTATATCTTACTTAAAGTAAATTTATCAAAATTAATTTAATTCCTCTTAAAACAAGGAAATCATTTTTTTTCTTAATTTTGGCAGCCGCCATCTTGGATTCTGAGGCCGGAAAATCGGGGATCCTCGAATGAAAATTTAGCTTTTGGTGTTAGGTACTACGATGCTAAATATAAAAAAATATACCCTTCTTGCAGCTTTATTTTACAAATTTACTCTACTATTAACTCTGAGGGATTATAAGATATTTTATTTTTGCTCAAAATTATTTTAACGTCAAATAAAACATTTTCTTTGAACAATAATAGTACTTACCGAATTCTGACTATACTAATCTACAAAATACTTCCCTCATCAAGTATTGTAGGTATCCGTGTAAAAATGATTTGTTCGAATTTTTAAAAATTGTTTTGGTTTTAGGCGTCTGTCCGTCTGTCTCTCCATTTGGATGGGGCACTATAATTTGCGAATGCCTAAACATCATTTTAATAAAATTTTACACAAAGAAACAAGGTCTTTTTTTCGGAGCCTCATTGCTTTTAAGCCGATTCCAAGATCTGCAAGGGAAGTTTTAAGGAGTTTTTCATAGAATGGTTGCCAGTTTAGAAGTTTTCTTTGGGGAATATCTCATTTTATTTAAAATTACAAACGAAACGACGAAAACTGTTAACTGGGTACTGTCAGTGACGGACTTATTATTGTTTAGGTGTAGATAATTTTTTTAAAAATTACCATATTTTCGTTTTTTGGCTAATATCTTTAACGAAAACAATTAAAAATTCCATAGGGACAGATAACTATTTATCTAAAATACATATATCGCATTTAGTCATTGGTATAGTTATACATTTTTATATCCTCTATTCGGTGAAAAAAATTCTGTTCACCCCATGTTTTTTAATATTGGCCTTTACACGCCTCTAGTTCCCTTAATAATGCGTTTTTTGAGATCCATACTTCTAGGAACTTTTTACTAATTGAAGCACAGTTTGTTTTAAGTCAAATATACTGATTTCATCTTAAGAGGTAAAATACTGATAAGACTTCTAATTCAAGAAAAGTTTTGATAATCTGATTCTGCCATTTTTAGAATATTTAACTAACATTGACTTATTGTCGTGCCATAAAAAAATTTGTTTAACCTGGCAGAATAGCTCATAGAACATGTATGCCAAATCTAATTGAAATCAGTAAAGTAGTTCTTGAAATTAGCGTTAACAGAGAAATTAATTAAATTAATAAATTTTAGCTCCGTTAACAGAATATATAAGAATAAGTGTCACGTTGTTGTATGGATAACTCTTGGTGCAAAAAAAAATCGGGCTCAGTCGGGATTTGAACCCGGGACCTCTCGCACCCAAAGCGAGAATCATACCCATAGACCACTGAGCCGAATGAGTTAAAAATAATTGAATTTTTGCAACAAAAAAATGTTTTCACTTCATAACCCATTACTTTTTTGTTATTATCAGTATTATATATTTATCGATTACAAATTCCAAACATGTTATACTGATAAATGATGATGATGACTTTTATTTGAATTGACTAAATACTTTTATAAACAATAATATTTTTGATCCTAAATAAAAAGAGGGATACCAATGCCACTGTAAATGGCGCCATACGTCATAAGGAGACATTTGGAAATTTTAAAACAACGTTTCACTAGCATCTGTGGTTGCTATAAATTTTTTTACCTTCCTAGCCCGCGCAGCAATGGCTAGAGAAGGTATTATTATCGACGAAAATTTTTATTTTGAGATAACACCGAAAATGTGTTATTTGGGTGTATTTTGACCTACCTTAGCAATATCGTCGTGATGTCTGTCTGTGTGTGTGTGTCTGTCCGTAACACGATAGCTCCTAAACCGCTGAACGGATTTTCATAAACTTTCAGGTAAAATAGTATTCGACACTGTAACAAGTTGCTTAGATTTTGGTGAAAATCTATTACTGCTAATGACAGTTTTGTGACAATTAAATAATTTAAAAAAGGGTAACTTTTTAATGGAGCATCGGATCAATATGCGATTTTTAAAATGTAGTAGACCACATGTTGCTAAATAATTTATGATTTTAACAAAAACTCCGTAGGAGCTTTCGTTTCTGAGATATTTCCAAAAAACTGTTTTCAAGGCTGATATATCATGGTATTAATTTGAAGTGTGCTAATAGGCTAGCTACAAAGGTGTCAGATCCGTTATGGATCTATTTATATAAATGTACAGCGTGTCCCATTTTCGATGGGATTAAGTGGGAAACTCGGTAAGTATTAAAGATATTGATTTTCTGATTCCACCTTACCGTGCTCTATTTTTAAGCACTTTAAAATGGTGTAATGAGATTTTTGCTATACTCTGTAGTTTCGCTAATACAGGGAGTTTTTGAAAAAATTGCATTTTTAATAATTCCTTATATCTCGCTTATTTTGCGTTTGCCGTTTAAATATTAGGATTTTGTTGCTTGAGTAAAGCAGTCAAACATATTACATTTTTCAAAATCTGGATATGGTCGAATTCCACGCTTTTGTTTTTCCATATTGAGGTAAATTTCATGAGTTGCTGTGCTACCATCAAATAATTACTATGATTTTATTTTTGTAACTTCTTAACGTTTTGTCCTTTATTTATAAATCTTTTAATTAACGTTTCAAAACAGATAAGCTAAAAATCGTCCAACTAGTGTGTCTTGCAATTTTTAATTTATATTTACGTTGGAAAGTTCGGACAATTTTTTTTTAATATTATTTTTTTTATATTCTAAATCAAAAAAAATTATAGTTTGATCATTTTAGGATAATAATAGCATGAAACCAATCAAAATAGTGATAAAAAAAACACAGGTCCGTTTTTAATTTTTTTATGATAAATACCATATCTCAAAAATTAAACAATATTCTAAAAAACTGACAACGTCATTATTTTGCTCTAAAAAAATTGCCATAGAAAGGTTTTTTACAGAATAAAAATATCTTGCAAAATAAACGAGATACAAGGAATTAATAAAAATGCAATTTTTTCAAAAACTCCCTGTATTAGCGAAACCACGAGGTATAGCAAACATCTGATTATGCCATTTTTAAGGGCTCAAAAAAAGAGCACGTAAGGTGCAATCAGAAAATCGATATCTTTAATAATAACCGAGTTTCCCATTTATTTAATCCCATCGAAAATGGGACACGCTGTACATCTGAAAAAGTGATCTTCTGACTAACTTTATCGTTGTGACAGCTTTTGTTGAAAGTACGTAAGCAGTGATAAACATAAATTTAAAAACCGCGATTTTCTAGCAAGCGCAGATCTGGGTGAAAATCTAGGGGAGTTAAAAGTCCACAAAAAAAATATTTGTTATATAATTTTTTTTCTAGGGGGGGGGGGGTAAGTCGCCTATTTTCCCTTTAATCAATTATTTAATTAATTTTTCTAGGTAATTACCACGTTACCTCCCCCTCAAATCCGCGCTTGTTTTCTAGATGCTGTGGTTCTCGGATCATGACATTTTAAAATATTTCAGACACTCTTGTGCTCCCATTTCTAATTTTCACCAGAAGCTAATGGTCTTATCCACGCCCGCGGGTAACTCTAAACTTTTGTGCCAAATTTGGTTAAAATTAGCTAAACGGTTTTTGAGTTATCGTGAGATAGACAGACATACACCATCTTAAAATTTGGTAGTTAGGCCTTTATTGAAATAATTTATATTGAGTGAATTTTAAAACCTTTTTTTTGACCATTCCAAAAGTCTTTCATACCTTTAGGCTATTGCTTACGCAACTGCTCTTTTACCGATTTTTTTTTCGAACTTGTCCTTTTTAACCAAAATTGACGTGCATTTATGCAATTTCTCATAACGCACGGTGTTTTTGGACGTACTTATTTCAGAACTCTAAAACTAAAATAAACATTAAATTATGCTGTCAAGTTTTTACTTAAAATCTGTTTTAAATGAAACAAGAGTAAAACGAAACTCGAGAGTTAAAAAGAGTTAAACTCGCAAACTTTTTATTCATTGCTCCCTCAAAACTTAATATTACTTCGTTAAAAGTGAATAACATCAAAAAAAAAGTTTTTACGTTTTGTTTTTATAAACTACGAGTTTTAATTTAAGCACCTACCTAGAAACTTCATAATTTTGATTTATCAAAACCAATACCTTTTTAAACTTAGATTTTTTTTGATAACGTTGCTCATGACCACCTCATCATCGAAAAGATATACATATTTCTATTTTTAAATTTATTAGAAAGGTGAGGCGGCGTCTACACCGCACATACTTTCCTGCACGGTTTAGTTTGCACAAATTAGATGAAAAACTGTGCGGTGTCCACATCATGCAACTAAAATTTTACTTTCATTATTAATATTTCGGAATTTGTGTGAATAAAGTCTTCACATTATTGAAAAAATTTATACGTTATAAATTGAAATAGAGTAAAAATTGTAGAATAAAATTTTACTTCTACATTTAGTTATGACAAGATTAATAAAATAAGTAAATATTAGAGCCTTGGACAATGAGAAAATAAAAACAAAAAATTTGCGAAAGTGCGGATTGAACTCGACTACTTTGGCTACACAAAATTTTAAAGCTTATGATTGTAACACAAAAACAAAAGAAGACTTTTTTGCAAACTTTTCCTCGAAATTAATCATGTAGTCATCAACTTCTGTAATAAAGAACTTAGCCATTCTATAAATGAAAAATTTTTCAAAAAATAATATGTAAAACAACAAAGAAGCTTTAACAAATTAAAAAATTTATTAAAATTTGAATTGTATTTACAGCAGTTTCAAGTTGTATCTCTTTTTTAAATATTAAAACTGGTTAATTAATGTAGCAATATAAATAATAAAAGCTTGGAACAACCTTTGAACTAAACTTAATTTTAGCGCGCATCACGGTTTCAGGTTTATACTATATTCGCTTACCTTCAGGAACACAATTTTGGAAAATTCACAACTTTTCTTAACCGAAATTTTATTTTATTTGAATTTTATGAAAACTATTAATTCCTTGCATTTTTAATGGTTTTATGTCTAAAAAAAATTAGTTTCTCAACATCATGTTTTTTTTCTCTCTCTCTCTTGCTTTTTGGAACACAATTCGACTTATTGGACACCTGTCAAACTCTTGACAAATACAAGAAGAAAAAAATAATTTATTTTATTTGAATTATAATACACTTTTATAAAAATTATTAATCACTTGCATTTCTTATGTTTCTGTGTCTGAAAAAAAATCCTTACTATCTTGTTTTTTTTTCGTATTTTTTGCACTTTATAGATGTAAATATGTATGTAATTGTATCCTCTACAAAATGTTATAAAACTTTTTTGACACTTAATGCATTGGAACGAAACTAGAGGCAAAATACTAAAAATAGTGCCAATTTACGGTGGTTTTTTTAAGATGTCAGAGGGAGCACAAGGGAGGGGATGACGAAAACCACCCTACCGACCTATATAATATTTATTTATTTATTTATTTGGAATACAAATAGAAAAAAGAAAGAACAAAATCCAATTAAAAAAAAAAAAATAAATATCCAAAATCCAGAACTACGGGACCTTTTATAGGGTAACTTCACTTTTTTGGTTTCTATTCACTGTGCTATATTGTATTATAAACTATGAACAAAAAAAATGCGCGCACCTTGTTGTTATGCATTAGTTTCATACACCGTATGAACAGGGCATTAGTCAGAATATATTTATTTATGACAATATCATAGTATTCAAGCACATTTAACCCGAGAGAGCTCTTGGAGCTACATTGACAACACAATATAATATGCTCACCAGATGAAAACGTTTCAACCCGAACGGTTTCAAGCTGTTATCTTTTGTTCCATGGTGCTATTGTGTTACAACTCCATTATTATTACGACATTAAATAAGACGGCCTGCTTGTAAACCGTGGATATTTTATGGCACGAGATTAAAAGAAGCAGTTAATAGTTTTAATCGTAAACATAAAATAAGAAATTTCCCTGCCTTCAATTACTTTTAGCAGACCCGATGGACTTTCAGTAAGACTACATTAGCATTGGCTTAGCAACTGGTATAATTTTTGATAGTTATAAAAGTCCAATGGGTAAAAACCAAACATAAACATGCAGTGGCGTAGCGTGGGAGGGGGGCGACCGACCCCCCCCCCCCCCCCGCCCCAAGGGTACCGGCGCCCCATGGGTGCCCTATGCGCCCTAAGCTTTATTACGTAGTAGGGCCGGCAACGGATTGAGAGGGCGGCAAATCTGTCGCCGACAAAAGAGAGGAAACTAAAGACATGATGACTTTGTTTTTTGTTTTTTTGGTCGCAAGTTTTTTGATGGGTGCCCTTTTTAGCTTTCGACCCCGCGCCCCTGCAGGCACGCTGCGCCGCTGTAAACATGGTTAAAAGTCTAAATACCTCGATAAATTCAGCAATTAAACGCTTAGTCGACTTCATGTCCAATTATTCTTGAGCTGATGAAAAATAAACATGAGAAATAATTCTAAAGATATGCAATAAATCTAAGTGTTAGTTGATAAATTTATGGATCAAATCTGTCGTATCAAAATAATCGGATTTTTTCGAATTGTTGTGATTGACTCGATCCTTGGCCACACGCGGGACATACGCTTGGACTCTTTGATCGATTGTGTCGAAATGGACCATTTATGGCCAACTAATGCTGCTAATAAACATAAATCCATGAAACTAATTAAGGCCGCTTGACATGGTGCATGAAATTTTGCCCAGGTGCATGCGCAGTACAAATCCAGCTGATTGTTGCAGGCAATCCATTTTTGTCGGTCCGGTGCCATTTTTTTGCATGCAAACTGTACTTGCATGCAAACTGGGGAATTTTTACCTAGATTCTGGGGAATTAATGCATGGCCATGCACAATGTCAAATGAAAAGAAGATTTTTTGCTGGCAACAATTTGACCTAAATTTTTTGCTTGCAAATATTTGCAGCGCCTCATGCAGCATGTCAAGCGGCCTTTAATAAAATGAAAAAGTGTTTAATCAAATTTCACTGCGCATGCGACGAACTTAGATTACCAGCACTGTTTAATTTCTATAAATTTGGAAAAATTACTAAATAATATTATTGCATAAGAACAACTGATATTAATATTTGGTTTCAATATCATTTTAAAATCAATAGTAGAGTAAATTTGTAGGGTATTTCAATAAAAAGCTGCAAAAAGGGTATATTTTAGCTCACACATATACTATAGTAGTGTGAGCTATGGTGATCCTAATTTTTTCTAGAAAAAAAAAGTTGCTCCGATTTCAAAAAATTTTGTATATCTTTGCGTTTCAGATGATTTTGAAACTTTTTTGTTGCGCCGTCTGTCTGTCTGTATGTCTGTCTGTCTGTCTGTCTGTATGTCTGTCTGTAATGACCAACGCGCATAACTCAAAAACCGCTTGGTCGATTTTAATGAAATTTGGTACCTAGGCTGGGTCTTGGGTCGAGATGGTCCCATTTAAAAATGGACAAAATCCACCGAACACAAACCAAATAAAAGGGTGGGGGTAGATTTAAAAAATTAGAGTATATGTGAAAATATGGCGTGTATGATATCAAACGAAAGGTAATTGAGTCTGGAGTTACACAAAATACATTTAAATTTATTTAAAAAAAAAGGTGGGGGTATATTTCAAAAATTAGAGTTTACGTAAAAATATGGCGTGTGTGATATCAAACGAAAGGTAATTAAGTCCGGAGTTTAGCAAAATACAATTTAGTTTTTGTTTTTTTAAGGGTGGGGGTAGATTTCATAAATTTAAGTTTAAGTCAAAACATGGCTTGTGTGGTATCAAACAAAAGGTAATTTAGTCTGGAGTACACGTACACTATAACTATCGTACCTAGTGTGAGCTTAGGGGCCCATATATTGGCAGAGTATTTTTATATTTGGCATGGTAGTCGCTAACATCAAAAGCTAAATTTTCAATTGCGGATCCCTTGAGTTCCGGCATCGGAATCCAAGCTGGCGGCTGCCAAAGTTAAGAAAAAAAATGAATCCCTGTTTTAAGACAAATTAAATTAATTTTGAGAAACTTACTTTAAGTGGCACGTACTTAATTCAAAAATGTAAAAAAAATTACACCTGTCACTTTAAAACAAAATGGCGGCTATATTTTTAAAAAATCGTTTTTCTTCCATATTTTCTTTATTTTTTGCGCGATATTTATTTTTAATACCTCATATTAAAGCCACTGACCAGGTCTTTGAACCTAATGAAAAAAAGTTATTAGTTTCTCAGCCGACACAAAGATGGCGTTTAATATGTCAAAAATAAAAGAGACCTTTATAACCTGTAGACCAAATTAAATTTACAAAAAATTTTTTTTTGGATTTTATCAATAGTAAGCCAAGTTTTGTAAAAATTTAAAAAAATTCACAATTTGACATTAACCATTTTAAGATGGCGGCCGAAGTTCAGATAAAAACGTTATTTTTTGTTCTTGTTTGACAGAACTAGTATTGCCGTGTAATATATCGATTTATACTAAATAGGGGTCGCCGATTTTAAATATTTCATTATAAATGACCCATGTCTATTATTAATCAAGATGGCGGCGTTCAAAATATAAAAACAACATTATCTTCTTGGTTTGGTAATTTTTTTTACCAAGATATGTAGTTTTATATTACTCTTAATTAGTTTTAAGTCATAATGTACAAAAATAATATAATTTATTTGTTCTTCAAAGATGGCGGTCGAAAAAGTAAAAAAAAAACATTATTGTTTATTTTTTCGAAATTTAACAAAAAAAACTGGAAAAACAAGACATCTCGGTAAACAAAACACAGATATTTTAAAAATGTCAAAAAAGTTGACATATGTCACGTACCGGGTGATTTGATTGAATTGACCATATTTTACTTAATAGCTATCTCCGTTAATATTAATCTAACCGTAACGTTTAAATAAGCAAAGTTAAATATTCATAAATAAATCATCAGAATCTGATGTCAAAATGACATATGTCATACACTTGTCAAACTTTTGACATATGGTTTATTTTTTTAAATAAAACACCCTGTATATAATTTTTTTAGTTGATAAGACTCGTTTTTCTGATTTCAAAAATATATAATATGTTGACATTTAGACCAGCCCTTATTGAAATATTTGCATTTTAATAACCTAAATAAACAATAACAACAATAATAATTTTTAAAATGCAAATATTTCAACAACGGCTGGACTAAATGTCAAAATATTATATATTTTTGAAATCAGAAAAAGGAGCCCTATCAAACTAAAACATTATATACAGTGTATGACATGTCATTTTTGACATCAGATTCTGATGATTTAGAAAAAATTATTTAAATTTGCTAATTTAAACGTTACTGTTAGATCAATATTAACGGAGATAGCTATTAAGTAAAGTATGTGAATTTATTTAAATCACCCGGCACGTGACATATGTCAACTTTTTTGACATATTTAAAACATCTGTGTTTTGTTTAACGAGATGTCTTGGCTTTCTCAGTTTTTTTTTGTTAAATTTCGAAAAAATAAACAAAAATGTTTTTTTTTACTTTTTCGGCCGCCATCTTCAAAAAATAATTAAAGTCTATTTTTTTTATACATTACAATTTAAAACTAATTAAGATTAATATAAAACTACACATCTTGGTAAAAAGATTTACTAAACCAAAAAGATACTGTTGTATTTATATTTTGACCGTCGCCATCTTGGATAAAAATAGACATATGTCATTTATTATGAAATATTTACAATCGGCGACCCCCATTTAGTATAAATCAATATACTACATGGCAATACTAGTTGTGTCAAACAAGAACAAAAATTGTCAAATTTCGAAAAAATAAACAAAAATGTTTTTTTTTACTTTTTCGACCGCCATCTTTAAAAAATAATTAAAGTCTATTTTTTTTTATACATTACAATTTAAAACTAATTAAGATTAATATAAAACTACACATCTTAGTAAAAAGATTTACTAAACCAAAAAGATACTGATGTATTTATATTTTGACCGTCGCCATCTTGGATAATAATAGACATATGTCATTTATTATGAAATATTTACAATCGGCGACCCCCATTTAGTATAAATCAATATACTACATGGCAATACTAGTTGTGTCAAACAAGAACAAAAAAATTACTTTTTTATCTGAACTTCGGCCGCCATCTTAAAATAATAAATGTCAAATTGTAATTTTTTATAAATTTTTACAAAATCTGGCTAACTAAAAAATTTTATTTGGTTGTAAACGTCTCTTTTATTTTTGACAAATTAAGCGCCATCTTTGTGTCGGCTGGGAAACTTATCATTTTATTTAAGCAGGTTTAAAGAACTGGTCAGTAGCTTTAATATAAGGTATTAAAAATAAATATCGCACAAAAAGTAAAGAAAATATCGAAGAATGATTTTTTAAAAATATAGCCGCCATTTTGTTTTGCAGAGACAGGTGTAAAAATTTTTTACATTTTTAAATTGAGTATATCCCACTTAAAGTAAATTTATCAAAATTAATTTAATTTCTCTTAAAACAAGGAAATCATTTTTTTTCTTAACTTTGGCAGCCGCCATCTTGGATTCTGAAGCCGGAAAATCGGGGATCCTCGAATGAAAATTTAGCTTTTGGTGTTAGGTACTACTATGCCAAATATAAAAAAATATACCCTTTTTGCAGCTTTATTTTACAAATTTACTCTACTACAAAGACAAGTAAGAACCAGGCATTAAAGTCATCATGCAATGAAATAAAGTTGATTTCTCATCGTTTTCGTCTGCGACTAGGAATTTTTTTGATAAAATGTGTTCATTTTACTGCCGAAACTTAAAATATAACTTATGTAGATAAAGTTTTTAGACGTCATAAATATCTTTAGGATTAGGACAGAACTAGAAATGGAAGTAGGTACCTAAATGAGATTAGAATTATACACAAAACTCGGAATTAAGGAAACAAACAAAGTGCCTAAACACACTTTTATTTATTTAAGAAATATTTTATCTAAATACCACACGTTCCTAATAATTAACTTAATAATAAATAATTTTTGTTCAAGATTATTGCTGTCAGTCGTTTTTCGAAATTTTGAAATTATCGCTTTGATTGGTATTACTCCCGAAAATTAAAGTTATTTTAACCCATTTAGAAAAATTTCATATTATGGAAACATAAATAATTTTGCTAGAAGTTAACTAAATAAAGTGAGAGTTAATGTGCCAATCCTTCCGATTCCATATTTCCTTCGGCTTCTGTTTTCGCATAGGCGTATTCAGAGGCTTACATATTTATTTACAAAAATAAAATAGTCTTGATAATCTTCCCTTATTTATTTGTTTATTTTATGCCTTCATTTCTAAGTGCGACTTGTTTTATCTAAATAAGATAAATATTATTTTGTTATACCTGTTTTACACTGACAATTAATTAACCAATAAATTTCTTCACGGATTATTTCATAAATTTGTTTAAGGCGATTTTCATGACGCTGCTGTGTATAGCCTTTGCCATAGGCAGTTACATTTTTGTGACATATGCAACTTCTTTATTTATCATAGAAATACAACCGTGTTTAGCTCACACTACTACTATACTATAGTGGTATAGTGTGAGCTGGGTCTGGAACGAAATAGCCATGTACAAAATAGCGACGTAAGAAATGGCGAGTAATAAAATAGCGACTATCAAAATAGCGATGTAATGAAAGAGCGACTATCAAAATAGCGATGTATCAAAATAGGGTTTGTAACAAAACAGCGACATATCAAAATAGCGATGTATCAAAATAGCGACTATCAAAATAGCGACAACCAAAATAGCGATGTATCAAAATAGCGACAACGAAAATAGCGTCAATCAAATTAGCGATGTATTAAAATAGAAAAAAGCGCATGACTTCTTTCCCGGGATCCTAGAGGGTGTAAATCCGAACCAAAACGAACCGAACTGAACCGAACCGAACCAGCAACTTTCTTCAAAAAAAAACTTCCCTGACTACTTTCTCGGGATCCTAGAGGGTGTGAATCCGAACTGAACCGAACCGAATTCGATTCAAACTTAACCAAACCAGCATATTTCTTCTAAAAGAAAAATTCCCTGACTTATTTCCCGGGATCCTAGAGGGTGTGAATCCGAACCGAACCGAAGCAAATTCGGTTCGAACTGAACTGGACTTACACTCTCTAGGATCCCGGAAAAAAAATCAAAAAAAGTTTTTCTTTGAAAAAATATGCTAGTCGCTATTTTGTTACATCGCTATTTTGATAGTAGCTATTTCGATACCGCTATTTTAATACCCGCTATTTTGTACATCGCTATTTCATTCCGGAGCCGTGTGAGCTATGGCAATCTAGAAAAAAAAGTTGCGCCGATTTGAAAAAAAAATTATATATCTTTGCGTTTCAGATGATTTTGAAACTTTTTTGTCACGCCGTCTGTCTGTCTGTATGTCTGTCTATAACAATCCACGTGCATAACTTAAAAACCGCTTGCCCGATTTGAATGAAATTTGCTACCTAGGCTGGGCCTTGGGTCGAGATGGTCCCGTTTGAAAATGAACGAAATCAATCAACACTACAGTTAGATTGATCAGGTTTAAATACCGAACGTACCTAATAAGACACCGGGGATGACGCTTAATTGTCACTTCTCGCTTTCCGTGACGTCAGGTATATGACTAAATAGCGAAGTCGGCATGTAGGTAATGTTACATGACATTTATCGCCGATCGGGGAAGCAACATTAAACTTTAGAGCATGCTGCGTGAATAAATTCATGAAGAATTTCGCGAATTTATTTGACGTTGATTCTTACATTTAGTCTATAGACAAATCAAGTTTCGTGTGCAAGTCGTGCCAACTTTCTGCCGATAAGCTAACTTTGTGAAGGGCATCCCATATATCAGGTTTTGACTTGTTGTCATTCTGGTAAATGCGTTTTTTGAAAGATATGGCGGATTCAAAATGGCGAAAAGGCGTATCTTTAAAAAAATTTTAATTTCTTATCCAATTTTCATGGAACAAAGTTTAAAATACTTACTTTGTAATGTATTTAAAAATGTATTGGTCAGAAAATATGTATTTTTTTTATATTTGTCAAAAACATAAAAAATTTAAAAAAAAGGTAATTTTTTTTATTTTTTTTATTTTATTTATAAAACTATTGGAGCTAGAAAAAAAAAGTTTATAAAAAAGACAGCTATTTTGATTCTTTATTCAAATCTGGTTCAAGTGTTCCAATGCGTTAATTAGTTTTTAAGTTATTTCCAAATAACTGGAAAAAAATGGGGTCTTTGGGGTATATTTAAAAATTATGCTTTTAATGAGAACCATAAGAACTTTTTGAAAGTAACTTAAATTTGTTTAACAGATCTAGCAGATCAGGTTTTGACTTATTGTCATTGTGATAATCGCGCTTTTTTTTAAATATGGCGGATTCAATATGGCGGAAAAGCATATTTAAAAACAAATTGTATCTTTTTTATTTTTTATTCGATTTTAATACAACAAAGCTTAAATTATTTAATTTGAAATGTATTAAAAAAATACTGTAAAAAAAAAATTAATGTTCGAAAAAAAATTGGGTGAAACAAGTGACAAAAATGATTTTATTTATTTTATTTTTAATTGACCCCCATATACGGACGTCGCTGAAGGGTTTGTCATAATTAACCTCACTGACTTACACATTGTTTAAAAGAAAATTTTATTTCCTACAATAAAGTATAAAACACATTTTTGCCAATTGAGCTTTGTTTCTGAAAAAATTGGAAAAGACTTGTAACAGAATTAATTTGTTTGGTGATTTGTAAAAATTGACTTAAGTTGTACAGGCCTGTGAAGTTTTAATCTGAAGACAAGTCTTAAATTATTATACACGTTTAAAAGGATATTTTATTGTCTACAATCGACTATAGGTCACAATTTTTGATAGAAAGCTTGGTTTTTAAGATAATCGGGTAAAACCTATGTGGTTTCCTTAATTTTTTTATATTTTCTTAATAAACGGACGCCGCTGGAGAGTTTGTCATTAGCCTGACCCCACTAATGCATTGGTAAAAAGAAAATTTTATTTTCAACAATAAACGGTAATATAATTTTTTTTCCAAAAAGCTTAATTTTTGAGAAAATTGGATAAAACTTAGTGATAAATTGATAAATTTAGTGATTTTTCAAAATTGATTTTATTTACGGACGCCCCTAAATTGTTATAGATAAAACTACCATTGCCTTATTATACATCATTTAAAAGGCAATTTTATTGTCTATAATAAAGTGTGTATTATATTTTTTGATATAGAGCTCGATTTTTAAGAAAATCGGGTAAAACCAGTAATAAACATGTTTCTTTTTTAAATTTATTACACTACCTCAATAAACGGACGCCGCTGGAGTCAGTCGTACCTCACTGACTTATACATTGTTGAAAAGGAAATTTTATGGTCTACAATAAAGATTAGTACATATTTTTCCCTAAGCCCAGTTTTTAATAAAATTTGAAAAAAAATCTAAAAATGTCAGGACTTGGGGAGTCTGGGGGGTTTTGGGGGATTTTGCAGCTAAAATTTAAAAAACTAATATAATTTTATTTTTAAATTAGATTTTACACATTTTTGATCCATTTCTATGTCATTGTGTCTTTATAGGGCGTCAACTTAGATACATTTTTAGAAATTCGAACACGACTATATAAGGAGGAGGGATAAAAAAAATTGGACCAAAAACTTGCCCGGCAACATCCAAATCGTTAGTCTGTGAAAATTATCAATAATAATAGAAATCACCTGTTTTACTAGACGCCTCAGCTGCGTGAAGCCGCGCGCTGCCTTATAGGCGTCCGCGTACGGTAATACACCTTCGGTAGTCGTTTTGGTGACAACAAATTGTTTTTTTATTGAAATAAATATAAAATATACATTCATATAAGACTTGTATACACCAAATTAAAGAAAAATGTTCATTCTAAAACTTTTATTTAAACTTTTTTTTTTAATTTTGCTTTGTTGTTAATAAAAATGTAGATTAAACTTTACTAGATATACAAAAAAAAGTAAAAATTCAGTTATTTTACTTTTTCTAAAAAAGGAAGCAAAATTTTGAAAAATATAATAGGTTAAAATAAAAAAAGTTATAAAGTTATTTTATTGCGGGTGTTCACTGATTCATTTTCCATTTTTTGCAACCCTCTACGACTATTGTTAAGAAAGATACATCGTTTAAAAAAAAAGCGCATCATCCAAAAAAAAGTGGTGGGGGTCATATCTTTAAAAAAACGCATTTACCAGAATGACAACAAGTCAAAACGTGATCTATGGCTTATCGGCAAAAAGTTGGCACGACTTGCACACGAAACCCCATTTTAGGCCGATTTGTCCATAGACTAATTGCTGAAATCAAGTTTAAATTTTTGCCCATGAAAAAACCATTGATTAATGGTGAGTGTAAAACAGGTAGCTAGAAAAATAGCTATGACCTATTCAGTTTATTTTGAGATTTAAGACCAGTCGAACTTATTGTCTGTTGCTCAGATACAAAATCATTGACTTTAGCGAATGAGAATTCGAACAATTTTGACGTCAAAGGGGTGCCCTGTTTCCAACAAACGAACGACGCGATTATGAAACGTGCCGTAAATTATGTATGCTTTATAAGAAGTTCTTTACAATGGTATGCCTACAATCACAAATAAACAATAAAAAGGAAATTATTGGCTTCACTTGAGATAAGATAACGTATTGTTTTTATAATACCATCAGAAGTATGACATTTAATGTTTAACCTGATTTTACTAAATCCGAATAAATTAATAAAGCATTTTTAGGTTTTGAATTCTTAGTAGATCCTGGCCTCAGAGTAATAAACACCCCGTATCAAAGTTCAGACGTTTATTACATAATATGATTACAATTTTTTTGAAATCTGCCGAGTAATCAACTCCTTTAATATTGTTAAAAATTTAAGTTATTTAAATTTTATAATTGGAATTTATTTAGGTTTAGTGTAGTATTAGGTCGATTTATCTTAAGGTTGTATTCTTAGTCTAGGTTTTAGTTGCGTTGTCTGTGGCTTGCGGTCGCGGTAGTGCGGGAACTTTCCGGACGTCGAAGGCTGCCGGAAAGTTCGAGAGAGATGGACGATCCTATATATAGGGCCGGGGTCGCGCACCAGGCAGTCAGTCACAGATAACGTGCTGTAGTGGTCGTGAGATTAACACGAAGTTAATAGACCGATTATAGTAGTGAATTATTAGCAAGTTATTACTAAGTTTAAGTGCGTGTTTTTGTACATAATTTGTCGAAATAAATTGACGTATCGTTTTCAACAATTGCGAGTTTTAATTTGTCGTTGCGAACCCGTAACAATTGGTGTCAGAAGTGAGATTAAAAGAAATAAATAGTGCAAAGACTATACTTACATATTACCACCGGATAGGACAATTGGACAGAAAAACAGTAAGTGATTTTTCCAGAATATTCGAAGAAGTTCGATATTGTTTTATTTAAAAACTAAAAGAGATATTTAAGAACCGACTTCGACATTAACTTTACAATCCAAAAATTCATAATTAGAGAGATTTTCTAGAATATTCTATAACATTCTACGACGTTCTATTCAAAAACTAGAAGAGATATACAAATACCGACTTCGACATTAGATTAGTAATTTTAAAAGTAAGAATCAGAAAGAATTTCTAGAACATTCCATCACTTTCTACGATGCTCTATTCGAAAACCAGAAGAAATATCCAAAAAGAGACTTCGACATTAGCTTAGTAATTTCAAAAGTAAGAACTAAAAAGAATTTCTTAAAGATTCCATAACATTCTACGACGTTCTATTTAAAAACTAGAAGAGATATACAAATACCGATTTCGACATTAGTTTAGATATTTCAAAAGTAAGAATTAGAAAGAATTTCTAGAAGATTCCATAACATTCTACGACGTTCTATTCAAAAACTAGAAGAGATACACAAATACCGACTTCGACAGTAGCTTAGTTATTTTAAAATTAAGAATTAGAAATTATTTCTAGAATATTCCATAACATTCTACGACGGTCTATTCGAGAACCAAAAGAGATAATCAAAAAGTGACTTCTACATTTGCCTAGTAGCAGAAAGAGTAGCATTTACCAGTATATTCCAGAACATTCCATTAGGTTCTATTTAAGAATTGGAAGAGATATTGAAAAACCGACTTCGACATTCGCTTTATAGCCCTAAAATAGACGTTTTAAGTGATTTATCAGGAAGTTGATGCTTACTAGACAAGGATCGGCAAAGATGGAAGATCTAACTAAAATGATGCAGGCTCTAGCAGCTCAAATGGCTCAAAACCAGGGCGATATGAAACACACCATGAACGATATGAAACAGACATTTGAGCAAAGATTAGATGGCATTCAAGAAAACTTCGATCAAATAAAGAGCAACTCCGAACAGCTGAGAGAAGAGTTCAAGAGTGCAACCGAAGATCTTAAGGAAGAAATAACTCAAAGAATGCATAGTGTAGAACAAAAGGTACAAAATAAATTGCAGAATGTAGAAGAAAAGGTACAAAATGTTGAGGAAAAGGTACAAAATGTTGAAGAAAAAGTGGAGACCAAACTACAGAATGTTAGGGAAGAAGTTTTTCAAACCATAGAAGAAAAATTCCAGGACATGTCAAAACAGTTTATACAGCTTCAGAAAGAACACAACAAAATAAAAGCTCAAGAATGTGTTGTAAATTCCAACCAAAACATTAAGCCTCCAAATTTTGATGGTACGTCTTCCTGGTCTACTTACAAACAACAGTTTGAAGCTGCCGCTGCTGCAAATGGTTGGGATGATGAAGAAAAAGCTAGAGCTTTGTTAGTAGCTCTACGAGAACCTGCTCTGGGACTTTTACGGTCCATTCCAGTCGAACAAAAACAGAATTATAATGCTTTAGTGGCAGCGTTAGAAAGAAGGTATGGAGACGAACACTTGCGAAATTTACATTGGTCAGAATTAAATATTCGTCAACAAAGACCAGGAGAATCATTGCAAGAGTATGAAGCAGATATCAGGAGGCTGTTTTAGTTAATATAACAGTAGACACTGGTGCTGCCATATCATTGCTTAAGTTCAAAATTGCAACGAGATATAAAATTCGACCAATAGAAAAAAAAATAACACTTAAGACTGTGACTGGAAAATCCGCCGACGTGTTGGGGCAGACAGATATAGACCTACAGCTGGGAAGATTGAAGATTCGCCACACTGTATTGGTTGCCGAAATAGAAGACGAATTTATTTTGGGAATGGACTTGATAAGTAAACATGGATTTGCGTTTGATAATAAACTTAATACCCTAAGATTTGGGAATGAAGAGTTCATTTTGTCAAATAGTCACTTCAATAAAGAACCAATAAAGGTCGTGGCAGTATGCACAACAAGACTAGTCGGTAACAGTGAGACCATAATTTTTGGGAGGCTGGAAAGTAAAACATCAAGCTGCGTCGGACTCATAAGCCAACAAAACACACCCAACACCTACCTCGTTGCAAAATCACTAGTTAAAACCGATAAAGACATCCCGATTAGAGTCGCCAATATTTTCCCAAATAGTGTCAAAATTAATAAGGGGGAGGTGGTAGCATTATTTGAACCAGTACAGAAAGTAACAAGATGTGAAGAGCCAACTTCTGAGGATACAAGCACGTTACCAATGGAGGTACTTCAGTAATTTGAGTCAAATTGGCAACATCTCACTCCAGAAGAATATAGTAAAGCGAGAGAGTTTATAGAAGAACAAAGTAATATCTTCGAAACTAGGAGTAGTTCGGGACGCACAAACCTTATTCAACATGCTATCAACACTGGCGATGCCCAACCGATAAGACAACCCCCAAGAAGACTACCAATGGCCAAGCAAGAAGAAGTTCACAATCTCATTAATAAAATGCTCAGCGACGGTGTTATTGAAGAGACATCAAGTCCTTGGTCATCTCCTGTGGTGTTGGTCACTAAAAAGGATGGAAGTACTAGATTTTGTGTCGACTACAGGAAACTTAACGATGTGACCAAGAAAGATAGTTACCCACTGCCAAGAATAGACGACACATTAACAACGTTGGCAGGATCATATTGGTTTTCTACTCTTGACCTGAAAAGTGGGTATTGGCAAGTAGGAATCTTTGAAAGAGATAAAGAGAAGACTGCATTCTCTGCTGGAAGTGGACTTTATCAGTTTAATGTGATGCCATTTGGCCTGTGCAATGCCCCAGCTACATTTGAAAGACTAATGGAAGTCGTTCTACGAGGCCTTACTTGGAAAACCTGCCTAGTCTATTTGGATGATGTCATAGTAATGGGGAAATCATTTCAAGAACATCTAGATAATTTACGAGAAGTATTCTCAAGAATCAGGAACGCAAATCTTAAATTAAACTCAAAGAAATGTTTTCTGTTCCAAGAAAAAGTTGAGTTCCTGGGTCACGTTGTTTCCCGAGAAGGCATCCATACCGACGAAAAGAAGCTACAAGCAATAAAAGAATGGCCTCAACCTCGTGACACACATGAATTGAGAAGCTTTTTGGGTCTGTGTACATACTACAGACGATTTGTAGAAGGATTCGCCAAAATAGCATCTCCGTTACATAGACTTACAGAAGATAAAGCTTCTTACAAATGGAATACCGAATGTGACCAAGAATTTAGAAGACTAAAAGCAGCATTATGTTCTAGTCCGATTCTTGCATATCCCATTCCAAAAGGAAAATTCATATTAGATACTGATGCGAGCAACGATGGCATAGGAGCAGTACTCTCCCAAGTACAAGATGGAGAAGAACGGGTCATCGAATTTTTCAGCAAGAAGCTATCCAAACTAGAGAGAAATTATTGTGTTACTAGAAAGGAGCTCCTAGCCATAGTTAAATCCGTAGATCACTTTCACAAATATCTCTACGGACAAGAGTTTCTGATTAGAACGGATCATGCTGCGTTACAGTGGCTCATGAAAATGAAACAACCTGAGGGGCAAGTCGCGAGATGGATAGAAAAGCTACAACAATACCATTATCAAATTAAGCACCGAGCAGGAAGGGTGCATAATAATGCAGATGCATTGTCCAGAAGACCTTGCCCCGAGGATTGTAAACATTGCAGGAAAATTGACCAGAAAGAAGGAATTACCTACGTGCGCCAGATAAAGTTAGAACCAGATGAAGAATGGATGTCGGCTTCGATTAGAACCACACAACTTAACGACAAAGATGTAGGACCTATCTTGCGATTGAAAGAAGAGAACAAGCCACGACCATCATGGCAAGATATCGCAAACCAAGGGGTGATATTCAAATCACTGTGGGCACAATGGGATTCACTGATAGTAGAAGAAAACATCCTTAAACGTGCCTGGGAAAGTGCCGATGGCTTTACTGTGATTAATCAAGTAGTGGTTCCTAGGAGCATGGTAGACAATATAATGGCCGAATGCCATGGTGGAAAATAAGGCGCGCACCTAGGCATAAATAAAACCATGGACAAAATTCGAAACCGATTTTATTGGGTCAATTACTTTCAAGATGTGAAAAACTGGTGCCGCCGATGTTCGACTTGTGCAGCCAGCCAAGGTCCCAAAACAAGGTCCAGAGGTCAAATGAAACAATATAACGTAGGTCTACCATTCGAGCGCATTGCTATTGATGTGGCCGGACCATTTCCAGAAACTAAAAAGGGCAACAAATACATCCTTGTTGTCATGGATTATTTTAGCAAATGGCCAGAAGTTTTTGCTTTGCCTAACCAAGAGGCCGCTACAGTTGCAGAAGTTCTGGTAAATGATGTTTTCAGCCGATTTGGCATTCCTTTGAAACTACATTCAGATCAAGGAAGAAACTTTGAATCAAAGCTCTTCCAGTATCTCTGTGACCTTTTAGGAATACATAAAACACGGACTACTGCTTTGCATCCGCAGTCAGATGGCATGGTTGAAAGATTTAGTAAAACAATAGAGGAACATCTTTGCAAAGTTGTTGATGAGCACCAAACAGATTGGGACCAATATATTCCATTGTTTTTGATGGCCTATAGAACTGCCATTCACAATACGACAGGAGCTACTCCATCTAGTATCCTGTTTGGTAGAGAACTGCGTTTACCATGTGATATCATGTTTGGTTCACCTGAAGAAGCACACTTAGAGGTTAATGACTATGTCGAACGTTTAAGGCAAAAGCTGCACGATATCCATGAACTGGTTAGAGAGCGAATAGAAATAGCCAGTGACCGCATGAAAGCGAGATATGACCTGAAAGCAAACTCTTCAGGGTTCAAAGAGAATGATCAAGTCTGGCTATACAATCCTCAACGCAAGAAAGGAAGATCACCTAAGTTGACACCACCATGGGAAGGGCCTTATAAAGTTGTTAAGAGAATTAATGATGTAGTCTACCGAATCCAGAAAAGCCCGAAGTCCAAGATGAAAGTTGTTCATCTAGACAGACTAAAACCTTACCTGGGAAATGTTGATCGAGACGATCAAACCTGAAGAGGAGGATAGTGTTACAAATTTAAGTTATTTAAATTTTATAATTGGAATTTATTTAGGTTTAGTGTAGTATTAGGTCGATTTATCCTAAGGTTGTATTCTTAGTCTAGGTTTTAGTTGCGTTGTCTGTGGCTTGCGGTCGCGGTAGTGCGGGAACTTTCCGGACGTCGAAGGCTGCCGGAAAGTTCGAGAGAGATGGACGATCCTATATATAGGGCCGGGGTCGCGCACCAGGCAGTCAGTCACAGATAACGTGCTGTAGTGGTCGTGAGATTAACACGAAGTTAATAGACCGATTATAGTAGTGAATTATTAGCAAGTTATTACTAAGTTTAAGTGCGTGTTTTTGTACATAATTTGTCGAAATAAATTGACGTATCGTTTTCAACAATTGCGAGTTTTAATTTGTCGTTGTGAACCCGTAACAATATTAAGACAATTACTTTATTTATTCGAGCCTTTTAAGCCGCTTATAAGGAAGATTTGATAATGCTGTCGTATAAATACTATTAAAAACCTTTTAAGCACTGAAACCTAATTTATTTTAAACCGCTTTTAGGCGCATATAAACGTATTAGGTAAGTGATATTATTCAATTATATCCCAATTATAGAGCTCACAAGTATGTGGAAAAACCTAACCAAAACCAAACCAAACCTAATTGTTTTTAAATTTAAGAAATAGTCCATATTGGGTGGAGGTGATTTATAAATCAAACAAGTTCAGTCGTTCTCCACTAATTTTATTTTTACAACTACGTGTTTCGAGAGCATACACTTTCATCTTCAGGTTGTACACTTGATGAAGTTAATCCATCGCCATTGCCTACAGTTTGTAGGCTCAAAAAAATTTACAGCAGCATGTGCAATGAAGCAGCACAACAAAATACAGCAGCATGTGCAAAGAAGCAGCACAACAAATTACAGCAGCATGTGTAAGGAAATTAAATTAACTTGTGGAAATGGAAAAAACCAAAAAAGAAGAAAAAAAAATCAACTATCCCCCAATGTACATTTCTAAGCAAACCATCCCCCAACAGAAGGGGTAGGTTTTTAATTTAAAATAAAGCATCTAAAGAAAATGTGGTTCTGTACACCGTGACAGTGCATAAAAGGAAAAAAACTTTTTTCTGGGAGTCATACTAAAACCCATCTTATTGAAAACAAAAACCAAATTTGGATCGGTTTAGCAGTGGCGCACCCAGGAATGTGTCTTGGAGGGGGCCGACAGCTAAAAAGGGCGCCGCTCAAAAATCCTGCGACCAAAAAAAAAAGAAGGTTATCATGTGTGGGGGAGGCCGACAGCTACAAAGGGCGCCCTCAAAAAACTTGCGAACAAAAAAAAAAGGTCATCATGTCTTTTTGCACCTACGCCGCTGCTTGGGGTTGGGGGGGCCCGAAGCCTCCTGATGTCAAATTTTACGCTATTTTTCGTGTTTTATCATCAAAAAGGTCGCAAATATATTAAAAAATCTAAGGCTTGGGGGGGGGGCCCGGGGCCGCCCATGGGTTTAGTGATTTTCGAGATATCAGCGTTTAGGCTTAAAACTTTGCATGATAATATCTCAGAAAGTTTTGAATTTTTATTTTTGTTTAAGTTACTTCACAGAGTTGGTCCAAACATATTTCTTTAAAAAAAAACCAAAATTGTTATCCCCTATCTTACCCAAATACTGTAAAACCAAACAACATTATTTAAAATTTCAGTTTTTGCTCTATATCTTGAAATAGAGACATGAGAGAGCAAAATCAAACTAATTTGGTAAACGTTATCAGGCTATTAAATTCAAAAGAAAATATCATAACGACGATGGATGGTTTTTGCGAGGTTTTTTCCCAAAACTCCCAAAAATAATGATCCAGTTTCAAATTGCTTGACCCTTGACAGATGCACCAATTTATTTGCTTACAAATCGTGTCAAAATTTTTTGAGTCGCTTGTAAATTGCGTTTTTAAATTATCAAAAACAAATTTATGGACAGAGTGCATTTTAATTTATTTGGGAAATAGGGATAAAACCTGACTTTATTTTAGAGTCGACTTTATTCTGACAGATTAATAAAGAAAACTGACAGCTGACCTCTCAAAATTGACATACCAAAGCCAAATTTAGAAATAAAGTCGTCGTCTGCTTTAGCTCTGAATCTCGAATCAATTGACTCGCTATTTAAGTATAGTGCAATCATTTAAACCTGCAGACACCCTTCTAGCGCTTAAAGCATTAACAAGTTTAAACGAACAACCGATGAAATAGGATTGTCTAAAGATTCTTTGGGCACAAAACTATTTTCCCTGAGTCAAAAACAACCAAGTAATTTCCATGTCCATCATTTTATTTAATTCGTCAACCCTTTTTTATGTATCTTTTTTCAATTCTGCTATAAATTCTTTAAAATCAGAATTTTTTTTATTAGTTTTTGAGAAATTACATCTCAAAATAAGGTGACTTAGTGACCTTAAACAACATGTTACATCTTTAAATCGAAAGTACGTATGGCGGCTGGTTGAACATTTTCTTAATTCAAAAGTAAAAGGCGGCATTCGGCCGACCCCAAAATCAGCCGACTGGAGCGGCTGCTCCTCCGCTCCACTCATTACGGCGGCATTGTACTTCTTTAAAAAAAAACCAAAATTGTTATCCCCTATCTTACCCAAATACTGTAAAACCAAACAACATTATTTAAAATTTCAGTTTTTGCTCTATATCTTGAAATAGAGACATGAGAGAGCAAAATCAAACTAATTTGGTAAACGTTATCAGGCTATTAAATTCAAAAGAAAATATCATAACGACGATGGATGGTTTTTGCGAGGTTTTTTCCCAAAACTCCCAAAAATAATGATCCAGTTTCAAATTGCTTGACCCTTGACAGATGCACCAATTTATTTGCTTACAAATCGTGTCAAAATTTTTTGAGTCGCTTGTAAATTGCGTTTTTAAATTATCAAAAACAAATTTATGGACAGAGTGCATTTTAATTTATTTGGGAAATAGGGATAAAACCTGACTTTATTTTAGAGTCGACTTTATTCTGACAGATTAATAAAGAAAACTGACAGCTGACCTCTCAAAATTGACATACCAAAGCCAAATTTAGAAATAAAGTCGTCGTCTGCTTTAGCTCTGAATCTCGAATCAATTGACTCCCTATTTAAGTATAGTGCAATCATTTAAACCTGCAGACACCCTTCTAGCGCTTAAAGCATTAACAAGTTTAAACGAACAACCGATGAAATAGGATTGTCTAAAGATTCTTTGGGCACAAAACTATTTTCCCTGAGTCAAAAACAACCAAGTAATTTCCATGTCCATCATTTTATTTAATTCGTCAACCCTTTTTTATGTATCTTTTTTCAATTCTGCTATAAATTCTTTAAAATCAGAATTTTTTTTATTAGTTTTTGAGAAATTACATCTCAAAATAAGGTGACTTAGTGACCTTAAACAACATGTTACATCTTTAAATCGAAAGTACGTATGGCGGCTGGTTGAACATTTTCTTAGTTCAAAAGTAAAGGCGGCATTCGGCCGACCCCAAAATCAGCCGACTGGAGCGGCTGCTCCTCCGCTCCACTCATTACGGCGGCATTGAGTGTTTATTTGCAAAACGGAAAATTATGCTTATTAAACCAACAAATCTTTTCTAAACCTATAAAATAAAATCCATACTATAGGAATGGGTCTCAAACACGCCACAAAACCCAAATAATTTACACAAATCTCAAAAAAGCAAGAGCGCAGCGGCCTAGCGTAAATTACTATCCAACAAAAGCTTCGAAACAACAATAGTAAAGAAAGTTGAAACCATTGTTGGTTTGGCACAAAACATGAATTATGAAAATAAAAGCACTGTGGGATAGGCACACCCGCTGCCATAGAAAACGGATTTCGACGAAAAATAAATATCTAGCACAGAAAGTGGGAGCTGCTGTCAAAATAATTGAAACAGGGAAGAGTTTTACGAAGTAAATAGTAAAAGACTCCCCAAGAAAGGAAACAGGGTTGTGTTTGAAAACAAAAGTAGTCCATCATCAAATAAAATCTTTATTCTGGGGTGGTTTGGCGTAACTAGCTATTTGCAATAAATTTTATAGAGATCACTGGCTATATGGAATAGGTAAATAGGTAATGGGCGTCTTTAAAACTGTATTCATTAAACTTAAATTAAGTACAGGGAGAGGCAAATATTGTGATTAAAGTTTGGAAAACGAGGTTTAAAAAAACGTTTTTTGACGTTTCTGGTCATAGGATTGTAATAATGGTTAAGTCAGAGCAAGTGACATCATATTAATTAATCGACCCAAAAATTTTATTAAATTAAATCAATATTGTTTTTTTGACATGCCATGTCGTCCTTAAAAATTATTACAATCCAATAACCAAAAGAGGCAAAATAGATTTTTTTAAACATTAAAACAGCGTTTTTGAAACATTGATTACGATTTCTGGCTCCCTCTGTAAATATTAAAATGTATACCACAAAAAAGAAATGGGTATTTTCGCCCTCCAAAACCATATTAAAATTAAGTTCATATTCAAATAAGAAGGTTGTCGAATCGAAAATCATTTAAAATAACTTGAAACAATTCAAAAAAATTTAACTAAGCTACTGCTTGGAAAAAATGCTATTATCGTACTGAATTATTATACTCGTATAAGGAAAGCTTGTTATTTAATATAAAAACTATTTTTATTTTTAAAGTCTGGCTTTAGTTTAGCTGAGTAAATTATTAAGTTATTTTTTATAATAACAATATAGGGTCTAGAAAAAAAAACCCGCACGTACAGTGCGACTTCTTCTCTTTGCTACTTCACCTAATATTTTTTATAAGAATTATTATTTTTTAATTTGTTATTATGAATATTCTTGTAAATAATAGGAAAAAAATATACTATACTACTATACTATACTATCCCATATAAGTAATATGTATATGTCCAAATGAAATCGGTCAAAATGTTATTATTCAGCAATGGCAATACACAGGTATCTTGCATTTTGCCTCTTATATACTAACAAGAAGAGCAAACTAGAAATGTAAACCAATAATCGATTTTTTGGCACTCTAAGTTCTGAAATCAGTGTAGAAAATCATCAATCAAAATAAGACGAAAACTAATTACAAGGAAATCCAGAAAAAAATCAAAACAAAAATAAAAGTACCAAGCAAAGTTCTATACAGGGTGTCTCTAAAAGGTCTGTACAAAATCTTAGCACATATTCATGAGGTCAAAATAAGTCGATTTAAAGCAACTTACCTTAGTCCGAAATTGCTCCGTGTTAGAGATACAGGGTGTTTTTTATTTTAATTGAACCAAGTGAAACGATTTTCCCAGAAATTGACTGATACCTACCGAAAATGCCTAAACGATAAAAAAAAATTAATAAGTGATTTACTGACTAAATTTAATCCTTAAAGGTAGCAGCAAAATCTTTTGATCCAAAATAATTTCAATCGGCATCGAACACTAAAAACGGAAATATCTCGAAAACGGCTAACCCTAGCAGATTTTATTAAAAGTACCTTGTTTGCTTAAAAAAGTTCAGGAAATTATTTTATCAACAAAAAAAGTTGAAAAATACACTGAGAAAAAAGTTATGGTAATTTTAAACCATAAGATGAGCATTGTGAAGCGCCCTCTGACGGCCACAGTGAAAAAGTGTCCATATTTAGGTTTCGCATCCCAAAAAACCCCCGAGTACCAATTTTTAAAGTAATGCGTTGAGAAACGTTCATAAATTTTAATTAAATCTATTTTTAACTTTTAAATTCACTGAATTGTATCTCTGAAACGGAGCAATTTTGGTCTTAAGTAATTTGCATTAAATCGACTTATTTTGACCTCAGGAATATTTGCTAAGATTTTGTATAGACCTTTTAGAGACACCCTGTATAATAAAAACGGAAAAAAATACAAAGCGTAAATATAAAGGAAATTACAGGTCTCAGAATGGAAAAAATGAAGACAATTATCTTAAAAAGGATATACGACTTAAGGCCACGAGAGTGTAACATTGATGTATACGGCTACCACTACCTTGTTCTGAGGACCAGCCCGTAAAATAATTTATTTAATCTATGACCAAACCTTAAAAAATTTCTTTCGCATGTAGTAAGACAATAATGGACACGGAGTAACGCGGGCTTTAGAAAAGCAGTTGACTTTTGCGGTTGAGGCTGAAATTTCACAAGTTGTTGATTCGATTATTGAAATGGGTATTTTAATTTATAAATAAAGTTCAGGGCCAGTTGAGATTCACTCGAAAACTTGGAGGTGAACAAATTTTATGTTAGAAGTCAGTGCAGTTCGCATCTACGTATCAAAATCTAGTATTTAAGAACATATTATTATATCAGCATTGAATGATTTACGATTATCTTAGAACACTTCAATAAAAATAAAACAACTAACAAACCGATGCTCGGCGCCAACTGAATCTCAACTCGTATAAATCAAGCTTTACTATGGGCCGCGGTTTATTAAACGAAAATACTTTTATAAAATGAACGTTATCGAAGACATTTTCATCGAAAACTTAATCGAAAAGTATTCTTAGCAGTTGGGTGTTTTTTTTATTTAATTTTTTTTTATTTCCATTTTTTAGGTTTAATTCGTATTCAGTCTTAATAAAAGCTAGCTTTACCCAAAAAATACGTGTAGATTTTCTACGGCGCGAACAGTGTTACCTTCCATTAAGTGAAGGTGGGGAGGAGGGAACTAGTAAAATGGTGTCGAAAAAATCTTAAAGCGTGTGCCGAAAGAATTTTTGAAATCGCTTTATATTTGATAAAATTATGCGAATATGGTTTTTGAATAGGGTGGGGGAATGACAGGAGGGGAGATAAGTGGGAGCAGGGAGGACTACAATGTAACTAAAGCAAATTAGAGGACATTTGCAAAGGGTAATCAAAAGAATTTCAATAAAATGGCCTGAAATTTAGATAATTTGTATGCCTTAAAGCCTACATCATGTGACAAAATGGCGTCTGAAGACCGCCATGTTGATTCCTGTTTAAAAAAATATAGCCTATAGCACCTTCGGGATCAGTAGCAATTCAGCGACACCTTTTTTGTCAAAATCGGTTCAGCCGTTTAGCCTCTAGCGTGACACAAACATTATTTACTTACATACATACAACAATCGAAAAACATTAACCTTCCTTTCGCCTTGCTGCAGTTGGCTAAAAAGTGATGATCTTTTGATCGCAAAGATCTCTGACTTAAAATACCATACCAGCCTAAGCCGAAGCTTTGTAATTTCTTTCTAAGAAACACCACACAATATGTTTTTTGAGCATTACAAAAATGGAACGTGCACCGTTCAACCTGGGAATCAACACTTTTGGGAAATACCCATCTGAAATTGCAGCATATCTGAGACTCCTTAACCCGAATCCTACATAGCTTCCACCAGCTTCCACCGTTCTTTGGCGGCAATGCTAGCGGACAGTGGCGAAAGAATTACAAGCATTAAATATTAGGCAAAAGAAAATCAACAGCAGTTGCTGAGGGATATTTGGAAGAGTCAACTGAACTGAAAAACATCAGTCAATAGCGGTGTCACTGCAGCTCGATGTTAAAAATTCTGAAAACCACCAAATTGTCCTGCGCCAAACTCCATTTCATAATTTTTGAGAAAACTTTTTGGCAGTTGTCAGCTGTTTACCATACCAAATACTCAAATGGCATAGGCCAACGAGAAAATGTTGTAAAAAGTTATCTCAAAAATAATGATATGAACTGTAGGTTCTGCCCTTGGAACCTGAAACAACAACCCAGAAGTTATTGGCGTCAGCAATCAATCTTCAAAATGCTTCCAATTGTAATTTTATCATGAACATTTATAATAAACAATTATTAAGGAGTTATTACTTATTATAAAAACCAATAATTTAATAAACATTTTCTTATTATTTTATTTTATTTTTTTTTGTTTTCCGCATGGGAGAAGAAAAAATAGTGTTCCTAACTCTGGCGGAAAAATAATTTTCCGCAGTTGCTAGGAAATATACTGTTTTTGAGTATCGAATTAAACTAGGTTTAGGACATTCTAATTGTAGTAAGATACAAAGCTTTATAGTTTGTTGTTAGTTGTGTTAGCAGTACTGTTTTTGTTATAAAGCTGCGTGATCCACGTCTTATCGTGGAAATCTCAGAGTCTCTCACATGCTGAGCTTAAGCAAGCTACACAACGTTTTAGGCTCTCTGATGGAGCGTTAAAGGTAAATCTGCTTATCTTACACGAAAATTCCCTAAGCATAATTTATGTTTAGTGTCTTTGTGTCGTTGCAGGATCTGTAGATTGCCTTTGCCAGTACCACCACTTCGCATAGAATCAGCAACGGCACGAGTTTGAAAGCTCCAGAAAGTAAACACGGGCAGCCGCCGCAAGAAAATGGTCTTCCAGATGGAAAAAAACCGAAGCCTATTTAAACTTGTTTAAAATTGCCCATTAATTTCGGCACCAGATATCTTAGTATGCTTGGTGCTATTATTTGGTCCCGAATCCAGTCTAGAGACCAGACGGCAAATAAGATCAGCCACTCAAGGAGCTTCATAAAGCCACTCAAGGAGCTTCATAAAGCGTGGGCCAATTCGAAAGGCTGTAGACAGGCAAATGAGACTTTTAGCAGAGTGCTGCCGAGGTGGCTGGGAAGGAAAAAAGGAAAGCAAATCTCCTGTTTGAAGCTCTTACAGGAAACTGTTCAGTCCATGGACATAATGCATCCTTTAAAAAGAAAACAAGACAGACCATTCCCTAGGTGCGGAAAGGAGTGTAGACACTGGGTGACCTAGAGTATCTCAAGTAGTCGGTATCCTTACCTTTATTAGAAGAACTGGAAGATTCGACAAGGAGCAGGATGAAACAGAGGAATACGGATGCTCTGGGGTTAGAGTAAAAAAACTCGGGACCGCGTAAAGGCCTACTTGCCACACCCGACGCCTCTCTTTTCTTTCTACTAGTAGGTACTACATAAAAATGTATGTTAGCTTGAGGGTATTTATTGGCTTTTTCAGTGAACACAATTTTTAATATCATACTCTTATATATCATAAACTTTTGATCATAACAAAAACATTTCATGTAAAAAGAAGCCAAGTACGCGAAAATGGTATTCCGTAAAAAGAATTGAGATAAAAGCAAAGCCAAGTTCTCCAATAAAAATTTCAAAATAAAAGGTTCTTACTAGTTTGGAAATGTTTTTGTAAATTCTGCTATTACAGCCAAAACTTCTTTATGTTTAATTTAACACTGTGCCTAAGAGTCATTTGCAGCCGTAACAGCCAAGTTTATTTAAAAGGTATTTTAATTCTTTCCCATGGTTTTATCATAGTTCCTATCAGCCTTTCAAAACTCAGCTCTCTAGCGTTTATGGAAGTGGGCCATGATACTTTTACATAACTTTACATTTATAGGGGAGGGAAGTAAATCAAAATGTTGATGTTTTTAAATTTTGTCCTATAGTTTTATCATAGTTTCTATCAGCCTTCCAAAGCTCAGCTCTCTAGCGTTTATGGAAGTGGGCCATGATACTTTTACATAACTTTACATTTATAGGGGAGGAAAGTAAATCAAAATGTTGATGTTTTTAAATTTTGTCCTATAGTTTTGTCATAGTTTCTATCAGCCTTCCAAAGCTCAGCTCTCTAGCGTTTCTGGAAGTGGGCAATGTTACTTTTACATAACTTTACATTTGTAGGGGAGGGAAATAAATTAAAATTATAGGGTTTTTTCATTTTTTTCTATAGTTTTATGATTGTTCCTATTCGCCTTCCAAACCTCAGCTTTCTATCGTTTCTGGAAGTGGGCAATGTTACTTTTAGATAACTTTACATTTATAGGGGAAGTTAATTAAAATTTTGGGTTTTTTTTATTATTTCCATGGGTTTGGTCATAATTTCTATCAGTCTGCCAAATTTCAGCTTTGGAGCACGTCTAGAAGTACAGTAGAATTTTGATGATCTATACATGAGTGAGTGAGTGGCAATTTCGACGTTTTTTGAAATTTCTACTTAATGGAAGTCCATGAAACTTGGTTTTTAACTCTATGAAGATCAACGACTGTGCAAAGTTTGAGTTTTTCCGAAGTAGAGTTTTAGATAGGTCAAATATGGGCTGAAATGTTTCAAGAAAAGATGATATAGCAGTTTACGCGGACTTGGCGGGGCACTGCCGTGCCCCAAGATGTCCGCACGATATATAAATTCGATCTCTCACAAAAAACGCCATTAGTTTAAATCTGCATTATATTACCTAGAATGATTGCACCATTCCCAAAAAAGCTTCATTATGTTCCGAAAATCTTAGTTATTTGATTTAAATTATAAAGGGAAAAGTAGAGCTTATAAAGTGCACAAGTAAACTAATTTCATAGGATTTGTATAAATGTGTAAGTAATCTTAATCTTAATTACCTACAAAAATTTTTATATACCTTTTTTTTATACTAGAGGTACTTTCCATCCATACAAGGGACAATTGCACAGTTTTTAGGCGGATTTTTTGCAAAGCTAAAGGTTTTTTAAACGAAGATTTCTGGAGATATTAAAATATTAAAGAAGGTAAATTAAATTATGCACCAAACTTTAAGGGGAGACACGAAAGGTCAAAAGAAGAATTTTTTCCTTTTACATTTTGCGTCAAACCTCTTTGATTTTATTACAGGGTGTCAAAACTGACATTTTTTTATCTTTTGGTATAACTTGCTTAAAAAATATAACAGACAATCGAAATTTTGTGGAATTATGCAGAACAGGTAATAATTATGTATTAAAATTATTTTAAAAAATTAAATTACTAAAAGTAATTTAAAATTATTTGAAAAGTAAAATTACTAAAACACATTTTTTTGCAAATGTGGTGCTAATATTACTATTTTTTGTATAATAAAGAGCCTTTAGGTACAAAAAACTATCTTTTTTTAATAAATTTGATAGCTAATAAAAAAATAATTATGAACTTATACTTCATTGCAAATGTTGTTTCGTCACACTGTATCTCATTAAACTTGTCATTTTTTGGAAAAAAACAATACAAAATTTTTTGATTAGAATTGATGCTGTCAAATTTGTCAATTTAAAAATTCACAGTTTTTCAAGTTTTAACCGAACCGAACCAAACTTTACTAACTTGCAAACAAAAAACTTTTGCCCAAAGTTATTTGAACTTTTTGCAGATGACACATTAATCTATGTAAAACACAAAGATCTTTCCGAAGCCACAAAAATTATGAATTCAGAACTTGAAATTATTGACAATTGGTTAAAAGTAAATAAATTAAAATTAAATACAGATAAGACAAAATGTTTAATAATAGGAAATTATAATGATAAATTAAAGTTAAATATTTTTGTCGTAATATGTAAACTAAACATAATTAATTTATTTAAATATCTTGGTATCATAATAGACTCAAAATTAAATTTCCACCAACAGCATGAAAAAATGATAAACAGAATTGCTAGTAATATAGGTTATTTAAAAAGAGCTAGTGAAAATTTAAGTACATGGTCAAAAAAAGTTATATATAATATCATATTACCACACTTTATTTATTGTTCCACAATTTTATATTCGGCAAATCAAAGCGTTTTCGAAAAATAACAGATTTTACAAAATAAAGCAATGAGGATAATTTTAAATGCAAATAAATATACAAAAATAAGTCTTATGTTATCAAAATTGGAATGGTTAAATGTAAAAAATTTCACATTTTATTTAGTTTATATTTTTATCTATAAAATTTAACATAATTTACTTCCAGAAAATGTAAAATATTTATTACTATAAATTTTGAACAACATTCACATTTGACTTAAAATAATTCAAATTTTTACGTTGATAATTGCAGATCTAATTTAAAATTTAATTCAATTTTTTATAAAGGGCTTTTAGAATTTATTCAATTAAGAAATGAAATAAAATCAAAAACATCTATATCTTTATTTAAAAAATCTTTAAAATGTTACCTTTTTAAAAAACAACAAAGTTATTAATTTAGTTTAGTTATAAATATTTTGTACATAGTAGCAAAATGCTAAATAAAATATATTACTACCACTACTACACGCAAATTCACCGCTGCTTTGATTCGGTTCGGTTCAAATTGTTATACATAGTTGGAAAGGAAATTTTTTCAGCTTAAAAAATAAGCATGTAGGGCAAAAAAAAAATTGTTATTTACACTCCTTACATTTGTTTAGACGCGTAAGGGTGCGTGTTCTATTCGAGAGGATTTTTGTTTAGCCTCAAAAATTGTTTCTTAGTTCTTTTCCGTCAAGTTAAAAGTTTGCAAGTACCTAAATTAAATACTTTGAGAAAGTACCTTTTATGAGGGGTGAGTGGGGTTTCTCCACCCCCACTATAAATGAGGTCAACTGGAAAAATTGAGTTTCAAGTTAATCCGAACCAGAAATCAGTTTAAACTCGCCTCAATTATTATTTACAGTTACAAAAATGAATGTTTAAAAATCTTCATTGACTTGGGGATTCCTAGAAACACATTTTTTTTACGCGGCTTTTTTAGAAAGCTATATCCAACTTATTAAATAAGTATGTAACTGTTTAGATTGAGAAACATTTATTTGGAAAAACGTGCACCACTGCACTGCTTCCAGTGGGGAACCAAGTACATCGCCGGGAAACAAATTTTGCCTGCTATACAAGTGATCCTATGAAGTGATCTCCAGAAGATTTGCAAAAAAGTTTACACTGACATTTTGACTATTTTGTTGTTAAAAAGCACATTTGTGTTTATTCGAAAACTCCAGGCACCTCCCCCCCCCTCCGAATAAATTTTCTTGACACGTGCCTGGGTAGTTTCCCTTCAAAAAATATTCAGGGGAGTTACGTTGTATCCATACCCATAGCAATGGAAAAGTAAATAGAAGCTTGTCAAACCTGCGCAGACTGGAGGAAATGGGAAGAAATTGAAATCCGCCATTTTTTCATAGATTGAGCAAGGCAAACTTTTACAGGCACCATTTGAAAGGCGGCGGCATTGAACTAAACTCGTGCTATAACATCATATAGAGCCACTGATCTCTTGTAAAGAAATTTAACAGAGCGTCACTGCTGCTTTTCCATGGCGACATCTAGGGGTGGTGGCTTATACTACGCTTCTAAGGTCACTGTGTTCTGATGCCTGGCTGTGTTAAAACGCCACAGACGGATAGACAAAAAGGGACGGGACAAGACAGTGGTTAAATGGCAACTGGTTTTATATTTTTAACTTTTGGTTGATATGGCATACAAACAGTGTTTCCAACTTTACAGTGTTCTCAACAGCCTAAAACTAATCACATGATTCAGAATTGCCAACCCGACACTAGCGACGCAGTTTTCGCGATTCAGTGATCCTATAAGCTTGCTCACCAAAAGGACCTCTTAGAGGTTGATCAATAGTCGAAGCGCTATTTAATTCTTTTTCTATATCTATGATCCATACCAAGTGCGTTGCTTTATTTAATAAACGCAGTAATATATCTGAACCTGCAGGACCTAAAATAATGCTCCTGGGTAAACGTCTTTTCAATAACAAAAAATATATATAGAGAAAACAGTGGCGCACCCAGGAATATGTCTCGGGGGGTGCCAGAGGCCTATTGGGGGGGAGGCCTCTTGTGGGAGCGGAGGCCTCTTTGGGGGGGGGGGGCTTCTATTAGCTCACACTACTACTATATAAGCAGTGTGAGCTATGGTGATCCTAATTTTTTCGAGAAAAAAAAAGTTGCTCCGATTTCAAAAATTTTTATATATCTTTGCGTTTCAGATGATTTTGAAACTTTTTTGTTTTGCTGTCTGTCTGTCTGTCTGTCTGTCTTTCTGTATGTCTGTCTGTCTGTCTGTCTGTCTGTCTGTCTGTCTGTATGTCTGTCTGTAACGACCAACCCGCATAACTCAAAAAACGGCTTGTCCGATTTTAATTAAATTTGGTACCTAAGTTGGGTCTTGGGCCGTGATGGTCCTATTTAAAAATGAACAAAATCCACCGAACGCAAGCCAAATAAAAGGGTGGGGGTAGATTCCAAAAATTAGAGTTTATGTGAAAATATGGCGTGTGTGATATCAAACGAAAGGTAATTAAGTCTGGAGTTAAACAAAATGAATTTTAGTTTATTTTAAAAAAAAGGGTGGGGGGTAGATGTCAAAAATTAGAGTTTAAGTGAAAATATGGCGTGTGTGATATCAAACGAAAGGTAATTGAGTCTGGAGTTAAACAAAATACATTTTAATTTTTTTTAAAAGAGTGGGGGTAGATTTTAAAAATTAGAGTTTAAGTCAAAACATGGCTTGTGTGGTATCAAACGAAAGGTAATTGAGTCTGGAGTTGAATAAAATATATTTCAGTTTTTAGTTATATTAGCTGACACGTACACTATGACTATAGTACCTAGTGTGAGCTTAGGCGCCCATAGATTGGCAGAGTATTTTTTTTTATTCATGAAATATGTGGAAACTATAAAAAAAATGTTAGGCTTGGGGGGCCTCGGTGTCCACCACCCCCCCCCCCCCCCCAAGCCTTACATTTTTGTTTATATTGCGCCCATGGAGAAAATAACAAGATGCAGGAAGGATTTGAAAAAGTTTTAAGTGTTGCAGTGTAAGACTGTGGTATAAAAGCTATTTTAATAGGCGAAGGTTACGACCCGAATAGGAGTAAAAAGGGCTCTTTGATTTTTCTATTCACACCCTCCTTGTGCTTTTAATAACCACTTATCAAAGAAAACAAAGAGGGTTTCCCTTTATAAAAGATTTATGAAAATATAATAGGTACTTTCTATTTGTGGGTACGAAATAAAAGCGGCGTTCCAACTGGGGATGAGACAATTCGCCGCGTGGCCTCGACCCCGGTCGATTCGCCGTGGGACAATTTGCCGCCAGAATCTTTTAGTTCTTATTTTAATGTTTCGCTTATAGTAAACATATTTTTAATTTCATTGCTGCAACGCATGTTCGAAAAAGAATGCATTTTTTGCATCAGGGGCGGTTCCATCCTTTAAGAAAAGGGGTGCTTACATTTTTTTATTGAAACCAGAAACCCTTTTTTTGCTCGGGTACATATGTGATACATCAGAATGTGCCTCTTGTATTTAAAGTTCTTTGGAAAAATAAAAGGTCGATCGGCCCCCCTCATCCCACTCGTAGCGCCACTGCTTAAATATGTAGGTATACCTTCTTTTAGTATACTCAAAACATGTAAATACGATTTATAATTAATTTTCGTTTTAACAAATAACATAACATTCTTTAATCTAACTTTCTTTTGCAACATTACAGAGCGGCGGGAGGGTACTCTGGTTTGCGTTACGTAACATCCGAAAATAAAAGTTCACCCAAGAAGATGGAGGTGGCAGCAAGCATTACGTTATTTGGTAGAGCGAAGGGAAAATGCCGTACCGAAAGGAGGAATCAAGGGGGATCAATTCCCTTCGAAAAGTCGATAAAGTGTGTTAAAAGAGATTTCTTTTTTTCTTTTTCTCAGCAACACCTCTAAGACAAAAAATTGCACAATACGTACATTTTTATGACATTTTTTAATCGCCCCTTCGAATTTTTTGCTGGGTAAGGCATGGTGAGAGGGGAGCCAGGGGGGTTTGATTATAAATGCCACCGAATATCAACTAAATATCACCTGTGCAAATGCGTCATATAGTCTTTTCGGAATTCTACGTGAATTTTACAATGCATGCACTTAAATTAGTTTAAAAATGTAAGTAGAGTTATTTAGCTCCTTTATTAATTGTCAATTAAACGGTGAAAGCGATGCGTATCCAGTTATGTAGGACGTTGTGTGTTGACTTAATATCCCTATTTACTGGAATTTTTAGTATAAATTTTCTGCCATATAAAATATACAAAGCAATCCCGTCACAATGTAAATTCAGATTTACGGGAATAATAAAAATCCCATTTGTCTCTTTCTTTCGAGGAAATGTTACGTTAAATTATTATATAGTCAAAATGAAACAGTCGGTTACATACAAGATATATTTTTATGATATTAGCACAGAATAAATTATTTATATTATTAGGATGTTTTAGGTCAGCACATTTTTTACTGCAATCATAGTTATCGTTATTCTGAGTCGACGCAGTAGCGACCTATTCCACCGTTATATTTCATAACCTTGACCGTAATGGTTTAAGAGACAAGAGCGCAGGCAAACCAGTAACTTTATTTACAAAAGTTAAAATCTTACTTTTGTTGCCTATTTCGTTCTAACAGTTCAAAAAAATGGTTTGTTTATGTGACGCCCACTAAACACAAAAACATTTTAATAACGTCAAAATAATGTATAAGTTAAAAACATTACATTAGGTTGGATGTTAGTTCTAACGTCATATTCATAGTGAAAAAGAAGCTTAATAACCGGTTTTCTGACGTTAGACAAATAATCTTATGTTTTTATAACGTTTTTTAAAGTGTTTTTCGAACGTTAAAAAAATATTGATATTTAACAATGAAAAAGAAATGTTTTTCTAACATTGAAGAATAAATGTTTTTTTAACAATGAAAAAATATATTTTTTTCAAATATCTCTAAAGATAAGGTAACATAAATAATGTAAATAAAATTCTTCTATTTTGGAAACGCAGGGCAGCAACACTCCGTTGAGGTTTTCGTGAACTCGACACTCAGTAAAGGCAATTCGGCTCGTAACTTCAGAAAATAAAATTTAAAATTCTATGTAAACAATAATTCTGAGGTAAGTGCCTCGCTACGAGGCCAAACAATTCATGCTCAAGTGAATACAAGGCAAACAATTTCAAGGCGCGTATTCACTTTAGCATGAATGCAAACGAAGCATTCTTTTCAAATATCTCTAAAGATAAGGTAACATAAATAATGTAAATAAAATTCTTCTATTTTGGAAACGCAGGGCAACAACACTCCGTTGAGGTTTTCGTGAACTCGACACTCAGTAAAGGCAATTCGGCTCGTAACTTCAGAAAATAAAATTTAAAATTCTATGTAAACAATAATTTTGAGGTAAGTGCCTCGCTACGAGGCCAAACAATTCATGCTCAAGTGAATACAAGGCAAACAATTTCAAGGCGCGTATTTACTTTAGCATGAATGCAAACGAAGCATTCGTTTGGTTCCGCTGCGAGGCTTGCGAAGTAGCAGTTTCCTGAACCTCGCCTATGTAACATTTATTTATCAATAAAGACGATTTATTATTATTATATAATTCTGCCTCCAATGAAAACGCGGCTTAAGGTCCGGCGGCTAACCGTCCGCGGTGAATTGTCGCATTCCCTGTCTGAGTACCTATAGGTATGCGATATTTCATACAAAACCATTTTTTTCCTTTGTTTACTTTTTCTTACCTGATTTTGTGGTGCTTCATTTAGATCACTGCACACACCTTTGTTGTTCTTTAACTATACCATCCTTCCCACACAACTGGATTAATATTCCGATCCAAATATGTATTCACTATCAATATTAATAATTGTGCATTAAATTTGTCATGTTTGTTTCTGCAAAATGCAAATATTTTAACCAAAATTACAAAAAGCGTCTTTGCTGCCGACTCGTATCAACTCGCAGCGAAACGCAACTAATGGCGATGTTCAGGTATACTATAGAGGGCGCTGCCATCGCGCCCTCTATAGTATCATTTTTTAAAATGTTTAAAAAACAAAACATTTATTAGCTTCATATATCTTAAATTCAACGTTAGAAATGAGATCCAGGAAAAACATTATAAAAATAACCATATATTGATGGTATTATTTTTAATGAAATGAAATTATGGTTTTTTTAATGCTGGTTTCTTAACGTTATTAAGAAATATATTTTTGGTAATGCTTTTACATGAAATTTTCGTTAGGATTATCTACATGTTTTTTTAATGTCAAAAGTTGACTTAATTTTAACATAAATTTGTGTTAGAAAAAAAACATTTTTTTTCAAAATTTGTTTAACGTTTTTTACGATTTTGTGCTTAGTGCAATAAGTGCAATTTTGCAATTATCTGTTTTTCAAATAACTAAAATTTGTGATTTAAAATAATTGGGTATTTTTTTTATGATTTAACGTTACAAAAAGGAAGTAAATAGAAAATATTTAATTGAGTTGATCTTGATGTTGAGTGTAGAAGCCTGTAGCTAATAAGTACCACAACATTTAAAATACTCTACCAATCTATGGGCGCCTAAGCTCACACTAGGTACTATAGTCATAGTGTACGTGTCAGCTAATATAACTAAAAACTGAAATATATTTTATTCAACTCCATACTCAATTACCTTTCGTTTGATACCACACAAGCCATGTTTTGACTTAAACTCTAATTTTTAAAATCTACCCCCACCCCCCAAAATAAAAATGTATTTTGTTTAACTCCAGACTCAATTACCTTTCGTTTGATATCACACACGCCATATTTTCACATAAACTCTAATTTTTTTAAAATAAACTAAAATTCATTTTGTTTAACTCCAGACTTAATTACCTTTCGTTTGATATCACACACGACATATTTGCACATAAACTTTAATTTTTGGAATCTACCCCCACCCTTTTATTTGGCTTGCGTTTGGTGGATTTTGTTCATTTTTAAATGGGACCATCACGGCCCAAGACCCAACTTAGGTACCAAATTTAATTAAAATCGGACAAGCCGTTTTTGAGTTATGCGGGTTGGTCGTTACAGACAGACATACAGACAGACAGACAAACATACAGACATACAGACAGACAGCAAAACAAAAAAGTTTCAAAATCATCTGAAACGCAAAGATATATAAAATACTCTGCCAATCTATGGGCACCTAAGCTCACACTGGATACTATAGTTATAGTGTATCTACGTGAAAGCTAATATAACTAAAAACTGAAGTATATTTTATTGAACTCCAGACTCAATTACCTTTCGTTTGATACCACACAAGCCATGTTTTGACTTAAACTCTAATTTTTCAAATCTACCCCCACCCTTTTTTTAGAAACTAAAATGTATTTTGTTTAACTCCAGACTCAATTACCTTTCGTTTGATATCACACACGCCATATTTCCACTTAAACACTAATTTTTAAAATTTACCCCCACCCTTTTTTTTTAAATAAACTAAAATGTATTTTGTTTAACTCCAGACTCAATTACCTTTCGTTTGATATCACACACGCTATATTTTTACATAAACTCTAATTTTTGGAATCTACCCCCACCCTTTTATTTGGCTTGTGTTCGGTGGATTTTCTTCATTTTTAAATGGGACCATCTCGACCCAAAACCCAGCCTGGGTACCAAATTTCATTAAAATCGAGCAAGCCGTTTTTGAGTTATGCGCGTTGGTCGTTACAGACAGACATACAGACACACAGACAGACAGACAGACAGACAGACAGACATACAGACAGACAGACAGACAGACAGACAGACGGCGCAACAAAAAAGTTTCAAAATCATCTGAAACGCAAAGATATATAAAAATTTTTGAAATCGGAGCAACTTTTTTTTTCTCGAAAAAATTAGGATCACCATAGCTCACACTACTATAGTATAGTAGTAGTGTGAGCTAAAATTTTGAAATCGGAGCAACTTTTTTTTTCTCGAAAAAATTAGGACCACCATAGCTCACACTACTTATATAGTAGTGGTGTGAGCTACAATTTCAAACACAATGAATGAATAACAGCGTATTTATTTTTGCAGTTATTTTTATTGCTAATAAAATTGTAAAATAATATCCTAACTGTTCGTTTTAGTTGTGATTATCTTTGTGGCTAAAAATGATAGGTTTTTGTCACAAAAAACAGATTTTTTAAAAGCGCAATACTTTAAGATTAACAACGCACATAGAACAATCACGTGTTTAACACGTGAAAAACGCATGAGAAAAAAAACGTTGATTTTAAAAGCTGCTAGGAAAAAACGTTTATTTTATATATGAAAACAAGCTTAATAGGTCATTCATTAATGTTATAAAAAATAACGTTGTAATAACGCCATTATCAAATCAAAACAGCAATGTTTTTACGTTATTTTCAAGTGAATTCTAAGTAGATTTTTATCAATGTCAAAATCACATCAATCACACGCCTTTTCTACACGAATTTTGAAATGCGATTTGGATGGCTTTTCTACCAAATATTTTTGAGATTTTACTAGAAGAAGCGCCACCTATTGGCGACATTTTTCGCTTCGATAAAATCAATCCGGGAGTGCTTTCTCCTCTAAACTAAAGTTATTGAACGGATCCCTGATTCTTCACGAGCACGACGCATCAGTAATTAACCTGATAGAGACACATTAATATTGTGTTCGGTTCGGTTACATAATGTATCTATAGAGATTTTGTATAAGAATAATTTTAATGTAGGTAGGTATAATCATTAATGTAGGTAGGTATTCAAAAAGTTACCAAAATCTAAATTTGGAACACGATTCAAATTTTGGTTAGTTACAAATTTCAATGTAAAATAACCATATCAGCTCATATAAAGTTAGCGCTAAACCTCCATATCAGATAACCACATTCGTTATGGTTATTAAGGATACTTTGGTCGTCAGGTACTTTAACGGCCAATTTCACTAGACCACAAGGCTACATATTGAATTTTGTGCCTAAAAACACACCTAGAACAATGAGACCGTGATAGGGTTACTAACACTAAGTAACCCTAGGCTGTAAGGGTAAAATTTTTGCGAGACCGGTCGGTGCAGCAAACGTATAAATAGACCCCTTTAAATGATGTTTTCATAAATAATTAGAGAATCATTGGAATACAGCCAGGCTATAACTGTGCCAGGCACTATTTTGACACATTCACATTGAAAACTGACAGTTAATCCTTCAAAATTGACATACCAAACCAGAGCTCTCCAGGCCCCCCCCAGAAAAATATAGCAACGAAATACAACAGTCGAAAAGACTTTACATATAACATATCAGGAGACCAAAAATAGGTACTAACGTTACTAGACCAGAAACGTAAACTTTACAGGTCCACCCAGGAAATATAAAAATTAAAAAATAAATATTTAATACTTTATTGTAAATTTTCTACATAGCCTCTTTGATTAATAATAAAATGTTGAATAATTCTTATCACTTTTTGTGCTAATGTGATTATCGTTTTCATGGCTGCCTTGATGTTTTATAGAGTATCAATATCAATTTAAGTTTTTAAAACTTTTAAACGCATATATCTCCAAAACTAACAAACAAAATAATCCCGAGATATATATTTTTAAAATCAGGAAGACAAGGTGGTCTATAAATAACTAGTAATATACAAGTTGTTTCATTTAAGGAAACTATCGACTTGTCAAATTTTGATTATTAAATTAAATAAATTAATTATTTTTTAACATTCCTACCCAAAGATTCTTAATCTTCGTAAAACATTATGAAATTTTTGTATTAATCCTGTTTTGACACCTATTTTTAAAACAAGTTTTAGATATGGTGTAAAAATATACGGAAAACCCTGTACAATGATACATGCCGTTATTATAATTCATATAAAAAAAATAGATTTATGACTTTATACCTAAATAGATAAAGTATTGATATGTATATTTCACAAATAAACTATGTTAACGCCATCTTTACAATTGTACAACAACTTGAAGGCAGAGGGTAAGTGTGCATTCCATCCTTCATCGCCACACTTTGCCTCTAGTCATGTCTATCGGTAATCTTGCTTTTTTAAGATTTACGCTGTATTTTTATGACTGTTTGAGCGTTTTTTTTGTAAACAGCTATTATTACAGTATTCACAGATTACTGCAACGTGTTAGTAAGTACTTAATTGAGAGAAACGGTAAGTCTTTGGTTTTTGGTTTTTAAAGCATACCTGGATTACATTAAATTTCTTTCGATTTGCATATTATTTGTAAATAGGTACGTACTTTGCAAGAATTTTCTCGCAAAATTTACGATCCGACGACGACGGCCAATCAGGCAGTCAACAAATATAGCGTATTCCATTGGGAAAATTAGTGTAGCGCCGGTGTGCACTGATACCGGAGTGGAAAATTTGAACAGGGTGCAATTTTAAACCTCACTTTTTTTTGTATTGGTATAAACTGAGGCATTCATTTGGGCTTAGTTGATTTGGTACGTTATCTTAGCTTCAAAATGGTCTATAGTAAAAAAATATATTAGTCTGGACTTTTGTCCAAACCTGTACAAATTAATCCAGATCGCGGTTTCCCTTCCAATTAGTTCTGCTGGCTGTGAACGCAGCTTTTCTGCAATGCGCAGAATAAAAGATTGGACTAGGACTACAATGGGTCAATTGCGATTATCCAATATATCAATAATAAACATCGAAAATGATGTGATAAAACATGACATAATAGCAGACCACATTTTGGAGATATTTTCAAAACAAGCGAGAAAATTGCCCTTGATTTAAACGATTGTATTTATGTATTACATATTAAAAATTATTATTACCATATTAAATAGGTTTAAAAAAATGTCACGGATTTTTATTATAGTTTTACTAGCTTAAAAGAAACCGGCTTCGCCGGTTATCCTGACTTGCATACGTCCAAGCGTAAAAAAAATTAAACAGAAAGAATAGCTCATGAAACATGCATGCCAGTTTCGTTAAAATCGGTTAAGTAGTTTCTGAGATTAGCGGTAACAAAAAAGCCCTGTTTCCTGTTCCTTTGTGTATTGATGATGATAATTGATTGATTGATGATGATAATTCCTTACAATCAACCGCTGTCAGCCAGGCCCCTTCTAGCCCCCCCCCCCCAAGTCAGATGGCTAGTTACGCCGGTGTCTGTCCGTCGCGTCGCTCACTTTGTAGACACGGAAACTCAAAAACTCCTGCGCCAACAATAACGAAATTTTCTTTGTTTTTAAACTTTTCCTCATTATACCCTAAAAATTTTCTTTTAAAAAGCCTATGAAAATTTCGGTATATATTATCGCTAAAATTATTAACAACATTTATTAATAGCAAATAAAAAATGCAATAAATTCAATTTTTTATGCTATATGACTCAAGATCCCTTTAGTAAATTACAGCTTTAGTTTGCAGATATTTGGGTTACCTGGTGCTAGGAGAACTAGGCTTTTCTTAAAATTTTCGCCTGCGGCGCATCGCATCAAAACGCGCTTTCCCTATAAATGTAATCAAGGATTCATGTTGTTGCTGTATAGGATAAAAATAGGTATTTTTTTTACACACTTTTTTAACTTAACGTAGGTACTCCTTTAATTATTTTTTTTTGCATTTTTGACGTTCTTCAATTTGGTATGCTCATTTTATCTAATTTGATCAACCTTGTAGTTCTTATTGTAGTCACCGAGGTAGAAATATTTTTCTGTAAAAAATTTTGGATATGCTAGTCAGGACCCCCCTAGGCCCCCCCAGGTCAGATAGCTAGTTACGCCGGTGATTATCTGTTAATTAGGTATTAATCCTGTGGCAAAGAACTCAAACGTGAGCAGTGGCGGCTCGTGAGGTAGTGCCACGAAGCCACGGCACTACCGTATTTTTATGCAAAAACATGTCTTTTTTATTTTTAAAACATCTTTATTGGTTTTTATTTTATGCATTTCTTTTTCATTTATATATTATATGAAATTCGGTAGCCCTGTGCAATGCAGTGGATCACACTGAAACTCAAAGCAACGCCGAACACGCTGCCCCATTTTTCTTGGCTCCTTGGAATAGAGATAGATTTTATCTGCAGCCTATAGTAGCGACAGTGATAGGGCCAATGTTGGGCATTTTAGCATTCTTTAAATGGGAAAAAGCAAAGAAATTTTGTGCCTGGCACAGGCCATTAGTAAGGCGTATTACTCGCATTGTTTTACAATACATTTCAATTATTTCAGCAGAGTTTTTTGATAAATTTTGAGTCATTAAGTTTCTTAAAAAAAAACAGAATTAGAAACCCTAAACATAGTCGTAGTAGGTAAGTTTTTTAATGACTTGTGGGTAAACATTTGGGCGGAACACCCCGAATTCTTTTTACCGACTTAAAATTCTGGCACTACCATGTTGTTTTGACACGAGACGCCAGCGCCGGTGAACGTGGGGAATATTTTAAAGGCCGCTTGACAAGGAGCAATACATTTGCAGTTGCATGCAAGATTAGTGTCCCTGAATGAGACATATTTGTTTGTCAGGGACCCTAATCTTGCATGCAACTGCAAGTGTATTCAGTGGCGGATCCAAGGGGGGCACTAGGGGCACTTGCCCCCCCCCCCCCGAGAATTTTTTGAATATTAAAAAAATTAGTAAAAAGTAAGGTTTTTGCTAATAAAAATTCAAAAAACTCAGTCTATAGGATCTTCTGAAGGCAACCCAGTGAAATCCTCTCCTTCTACCTACGATAAGGAGCTGAAACTTTCAGGAAACGCTCTCGCTCATATCGTTCTGGGATAAAGTTGGTGGCAAAAAATTCCAAGTATGTTTCCTGCTACAACCATAAGCTTAATCTTTCCATTTCCCAATGTTCAAAGATCCATCCAGGGCATTAGAAATTCCACGGGTGCTTTTAAGGAAGTCGTGGCGTTTTTCAATCAGTCGGCCAAGAGAAATTTAGTTTTGACGTCTATTTTGGTGGATAGAGAGGCATAACTCGTTTCTGCTCTTTCGAGATTCAGTCCATCCAATTCTTAAAGCGTTGGCCCAACTATCAAATTGGAACGATAATAATTCATGTAAAACTGCCAACCTCTTGATGAATACACTCTGTACAACTGAGTTTCTTGTTGCTCTTTACTCGACATGCGATGTACTAAATAACACACTTCCATTAAGTCGTCTTCTACAAACACCAACTCTCGACTTGTACAGAGCATCAGAGACCGTAAAGAACACATTGTCTGTCTTAAAAGAACAGAGGCACTGCGAGACAATTTTCTCTCGTCTGTATGAAGAAATTCAAATTGTCGCAGATAGAGAGAACTTTGAGCTTAAAACTCCAAGATTACAAAAGCGACAAGTACACCGAGAGAACTATGAAGCCGAAAACGTAAGGGATTACTACAGGAGATCAGTCTACATCCCAATGATTGACAATGTCATCATGGACATCGAAACAAGATTTTCAGAGGAATCGTTGAGATGTTTTAATTTCGGCTTATTGCTTCCGTCTGCGATTCTTAAAAATCCGCTAAATTATTTGGAAATAATTATGAAACTTGCCGACACATACAAGGATCTGCTGTTTTCTGATTTGGTGGAATTAGAAGGAGAATTAAATTTATGGAAAGTGCACTGGGAAGGTAAAACAGATCAACCGGAATATGCCGTCTCTACTTTGCAGTTGAGTGATAAAGATGTTATTCCCGCCATACACAACTTATTGCACATTTTTGTGACTCTTCCAATCAGTTCAGCCACTGCTGAAAGAACCTTCAGCTCCCTAAACAGGATGAAATCCTCGTTGAGAGTAACTATGAGGGAAGACAGATTAAATGGTCTTTGTCTATTCCATTGCTGCCGTGACATTCCAGTAAGCTCCGAAAAAATAATTGAGCGATTTGCGAAGACAGGACAGCGTAGGCTGGAATTTTTAGATATATGTAAGATAATGTACTTTTTAGTTCTGCCCCCCCCCCCCGAGAGGCACCTCTGGATCCGCCCTTGAGTGTATTGCTCCATGTGGCCTTACGTGGTATCTAAAACAAGCACAATGCACGACAAGTGAGTTGCACTTGCATAGCCAAGGGGGGTGATGAAGGGGAGGTTCTCCCAAGGTTGCCGGGCAGTTGTAGTAAAAGTTAGTGTAGGTTTGGAAAATTGATTGAAGAGGAGTTTATTGTTTTGGTCATGAAAATTGCGTGTTTTCAATCCCCCTCCAAGGTGGTGGGTGGCGTTTTGCCAAAAAAATTAAAACTCGGGTTAGTTTCACTTTATTTTTTTTTAATTTTTCAGCATTATGGAACATATTTTAACCATCTACCCCACATAGAGAGGTCAGCAAACCCCAAATTAGGTCTAAAAACATGATTTTTTTTTAAGTTCCTGCAAAAAACATCTTTGAGAAATAAATGCTAAGAGATTTAATTTGATGTATTGCTTATCTATATCGTCTCAAAAATAACACCCCTACAGGGTGTCGAATTAGGGGTAGTTTCTTAATAGTAAAGTAATTTTTTGTTGATTTTAAATACTATTTTTTCTCAGAAACCATAAGTTTTTTATAAAACCAATCTTGTGGAGATTAAAACTACCTACAAAACAATATAGCTTAGCTTCTGAGTTGAAATTGGTAGCTGTCCAGGACAGCTTCAATTTGTGACTTTAGGAAAAATCTATGGTTTTTCTATGAAACACATATTTCTGGACAACCAATATAAGATACGTCAAAATTGGCAATGGTATTTTTTATTTAAATTGCAAATTGAAGACAAAACCTACTCAATTAAGGATTTGGAAAAGGAAAGCAGCGATTCAGAGAGCTCTGGTCAATCTAAATATATATACAGATTCTTCAGAAGAAGATCAAATACAATCTGCAGAATTGGAAACGAAGACTACAAAAAACAAAAAAACATTCCGAACGAAGAAAAATAAAAAGTAAATTAATTTATTTTTTTCCATTTAATTTACCAAATAAAATAATTTAATTAGTTTTCTATATTATCAGTGCCTTAGCTTTTAGTTTGCCTAACGGCTATTACGTTATTTTTCATCTAAAATGGCGCTGTATGAGAAAAACGACCTAGTGTGGCTTTCAAAATTTAACACGTTTCCTTTGCGGACGTTAAAGGCTGCCTCTATAATTTATAATCCCATTTAAATTTTGCTAAAGGGAACATTACGCATGGAGGCTCTTCCACGGATCACCTTTGTTAGGTGATCCGTGGCTCTACGGCTGGATTCTATTTGATTAGACCTTGTGCAAACAGGTCAGATATGAATTTACAAAGGTGACCTGCACGTATTTGACTGGAGCAATGATGACACAACTTACATCATACGAAAATTAACCACAATTTTGACGTGAAATCACCACATTGAAAAAATGACGACGTCATTTGAAAGCAGTCCCTTTCAAATTTTATTAAGAGCGTTTGCTTTTTCTTTTTCAAATTTTACCGAACAAGGCTCCATGTTTTAAAGAATTCGCAATTAATAGAAACGCCAAAACCTACATAGAATTTATTTGAAAATTCTTTTGGGGATAAAGTGCAGCACCAGTGCACCATTAGTGCAATGGGGGGCCGAGAGTTTTGGGCGGGGGGGGGGGGGGGGGTAACAATATTTTTTAAAATTGAGGATCCCCCTGGGTGCGCCCATGACTTTTATATTCTAGTGAAACTTCACTGGGGTAATTGTGCAAGATTATGCGCGCGAATGAGTTCGTTGGTTTGGACGGGAGAAAATAAAACGGCGAACAGACATTTAAATCTTGAAGGAAAAAAAACTGATAGCATTTGTGGGAACAGCGCAAGCGCTCCGTTCGTTGTTCTGCTCGTCCAAATCAAAAAAGCCTATTCGCGGTTTTGCACGCCGTTCTGTTCATTGCGCTGCTCAATGTTGAGGTGTGGACGCGGCTTTGGACCGCGGGCTTGTTGAAAAAACCTAGTAAAAATATTCTGCTGATCCATGGACACCTAAGCTCACACTGGGTACTATACTGCCGTCCTAAGTAAGACCCACCTATCTGCAAAAAAATCAAAAATCAGTTTGGACCGAAAATGGCTTTAAATAGGTAATAATTTGTAACTTCCTTTTTGTTTTATTACTGAGATATTGCTACTAGAAACCCATAAACATTTACCTACAAAAAAATTATATTACTATGTAACTCTTGGTAAGCATTTATACTTTAAACTCGCTTTTTTCGAAATAAGTGAAAACGTAGATAGGTGGGTCTTATTAAGGACGGCAGTATAGTTATAGTGTACGTGTGAACTAATATAACTAAAAACTAAAATATATTTTATTCAACTCCAGACTTAATTACCTTTCGTTTGATACCACACAAGCCATATTTTTACTTAAACTCTAATTTTTGACATCTACCCCCATCCTTTTTATGTAAATAAACTAAAATTCATTTTGTTTAACTCCAGACTTAATTACCTTTCGTTTGATATCACTCACGCCATATTTTCACATAAACTCTAATTTTTGAGAGAGTCTTTTATGTGGCTTGCGTTCGGTGGATTTTGTTCATTTTTAAATGGGACCATTACGGCTCTAACGGCGGTACTAAATTTCATTTAAATCGGACAAGCCGTTTTTGAGTTATGCGGGTTGGTCGTTACAAAAAGACATACAGACAGACAGACGGCGCAACAAAAAAGTTTCAAAATCATGTGAAACGCAAAGATATATAAAAATTTTTGAAATCGGAGCAATTTTTTTTCTCGAAAAAATTAGGATCACCATAGCTCACATTACTATAGTATAGTAGTAGTGTGAGCTAATATTTATAGACCATCAAAATATTTTATTAATTATCATGTGTTATAGAAAAACTGCATTTTTATTAAATTTTATTGGGTGTTTACTACAAAAATGAACCTATGGAGAAACGGCCACTAATCTAAGGTATATCTACGTGAAAAAGTGCCATTTACGGTGAAAACCGCACGAAATTAATGGATGTTGGAATAAGTGTAAACCACAAGTCAATTAAAAAAAATAAACATGGCAACTATGTTAATAATAAATTATTTTACGCTAATTATATGCTTATAAAAGTGTAGGTACTTTTCTTACGTATTTTAGGCATAAAGTCGGCAATACTTATAGATCCCAATGTTTTTTACTTTTACCCGGTAACCCGGTGTCCATATAATTTTTTAAATTTTTTGTTCAGTTTTGTAATTTTCTTTTGCCCTTTTTAGGTAGGATATCTTTTTAATGAACAATAAATATATGTATTTGGAATTTTTTGAAAACTAAGGCAATTTTCCAACTGTTTTTTAGCAGTGGCGCACCCAGGAATGTGTCTTGGGGGGGGGCCCGAGGCCTCTTGGGGGCCAAGAGCTAAAAAGGGCGCCTCTCAAAAATCGTGCCACCAAAAAAAAAAAAAGGTCATCATGTGGGGTTCGGTTCGGTTCGACAGCTAAAAAGGGCGACCTTCGAAAATCGTAACAACAAAAAAAAAAAAAAAAAGGTCATCATGTATTTCGCGGGGTCGCGACTAACTACGCCGCTGCTTGGGAGGGGCCCGAAGCCTCATGATGTCAAATTTTAAGCTATTGTTTGTGTGTTATCATGAAATATGTAGAAAATATGTAAAAAAAACTAAGGCTTAAGGGGGGGCCCGGGCCCCGGGGCCCCCCTGGGTGCGCCGATGTTTTTAGTATGTCCTTCTAAAATAAATTTTTTTAGAAGTATAGTCATTATATTTTTTAGCTCGCTGCATTTTTCTTTACACAAAACCTAAAATACAAATCAACGAAGCATGATCCCACATAGTACAATCACGTGTTTAACACGTAAAAAAGGCGTGAGAAAAAAAACCTTGATTTTAAAACCTGCTAGAACAAAAACGTTTATTTCATTCATATATGAAAACAAGCTTAATAGGTCAATTATTAACGTTATAAAAAATAATGTTGCTAAAAACTGCGTTTTAATAACGCCATTATCAAATTAAAACAGCAATGTTTTTACGTTAGTTTCAAGTGATTTTCATAAACGGTAAAATCACATTAGATTCACGCCTTTTCTACACGAGTTTTAAACAGCGCCTTGCATGGCTTTTCTACCGAATATTTTTGAGATTTCACTAGCAGCAGCGCCACCTATTCTCGGGATTTTTTTTGGCCTCTAAACTCCAAAAACCTGTTAAGGCACTGATCCCTGATCCACGATCACGACGTATCTGTTATGAACCTGATAAAGACACATTAATATTCTGTGAAAGTGTTTATTCTTGTTTAGCTTTAAAAAAAAACATAATGTTTATAGATAGATATATAGATATTTTGCCTTGCCTTGAGCGTGTGTGAATTTGGTACATGAAAATAACGAGGGTAAAAAACACATTATATACACAGCACCAGAAACTTCAGCAAAAAGTACATTTTTATAGCTTGATTTCTCCCTGTTTTTAAGTTATCTTTAAGCATGTAGATTTAACAAAATAAATATTACATGGTATGAGGTTGTTTTCAAGTAAAAAAAAACTTTGTTATTTTTGTTTACGTTAATTTTACGTTGATGTGATTTTTGTACTATGTGGGATCGTTTAGTATCAAAGGTAAACCGAGGATTTGGGAAGTAAACAAGCGGTGTCGCTTAGCGGATTACTTTCGATGCTAAAAGAACACATTACTTCCTTCGTATTTTTATTTTTAACCATTCTATAAGTAGAAAATTTTCTTTTTTAAGGAACTAGTGGGAAAATTGCCTTGGTTTTCAAAAAATTCCAAAAATATTTAGTATTCATTATAGACATATCCTACCTAACTTTCAGCTGGAGCAACAATGACGTAAAATTATGACATACATTTTTAAGATTTGTAGACCGGGTGTCTTCTAGGGACCGTGGCTCAAAACCACAAGATTCGTAGCGCCCTGCCTAAGCGCGGTCGTTCCAGTCATATAGCACTGCAGCTATATAAACAAATCAACGACAACGCGCGCTTGCCTCGGACCAAGGACTGTACACAGAGAACAGGACGGTCTACTTCCATAAGCCCCATATATTCCAAATTTCGCTACGTCACAAAATCCTCAAGGTGTCGAGCCATCCTTCTATGAACCTACTCATCCTTCTCAAAAGACCCTTGATCTGTTTGATAGGGTGGTCTTTCCTTTTCTATTCACATTAAATGAAAAAGGACAACCGAACTTATTGATTTTTTCGCGAATCCAAAGTGAGGTTAATTTTTCCGTGCATTTCGCATTTTTATTTATTTTAAGGGAAAAAATTTGTGGAATCTTGGTTTTGTATTGTTATTTTCGATATTTTAAACAATTTTCGGAATCGCAAAATCCCAGGAGCATCCTGTGCGGTTTCTGGATGTAAATCCAACTATTCGAACTTAGAAGTTCTACGTTTATGAGTTTTTTAAAATTTCCACCTTCCAATGACTGTTCCCAAGACTATTTTGCAAGAGTGGCTAAGGCGTTGTGGAAAAGACAATATGGATCCCACGAAAGCATTTCTACAGAACAGTTTTCGAAATTCCTTTTCAAGATAAATTGCTAGGTAAATATCGTTTTTAACATTTTTTTAAATCTATTTAGGGCCACATTCTTTAATTATGTAAGGTTAAAATTCAGGATCTTTTGCCGCCCTTCTCCTGTCGTAACGCATTTTCATGAAAAATATAAAAAAATCATTCAGTGTATAGTCCTTGCCATAGGCAGTTACACTTTTGTGACTTTGACATAAACATACCTATTTCAGAGCCTATTTCCAAGCATATTTCCTAACCACAAATATATTAAAAATTAAATATGTTGTTTAGGTATACCTTATGTTGTGTTAAGCCTAAATCATTTAGTTGTAATCTGCAGAGTTTTTTAAGTGCTGGGTGGAAAAAAAATATGCCACTTTAGTCCAACTCAGTATGTAGGTATGTGGGCACAATAAATCCCTATGTGGTCACAGTGCATGGAGGTCCAGAAGGGCCTGCCACCACTTTCGAATACATACATACCTTATGTTGACAAAAAAAATGTTCTCATAAAAACAACTCAACAACATACCATTTTTCAGATTTTTTGATAAAGAAATAGGTTAAAAATGTCACAAAAGTGTAACCACCTATGGCCAAGACTATGACACAAAGGTAACCCCCCCCCCCCCAGAGATTACTTAATGTAACACTAAGCCGCATGTGAATTTATTTAGGCCTGTGTGTTCATCTATGAACAAGGTGTGATCAGCTGAACCAAATTTGTTCACCATCCTACAGGACTTTAATTAATTCTTGATCCTGTAGTGTATTGTAGTGTCCTATGGAGTCCTGTAGACCTACTGTGGGCAGCTGATCACCCCTTGTCTATGAAGAAACCTCTACAACCACAAAAATTAGACATTAAACATCCTTTTTAATTTTTTTTTTCTGTAAATGTGCAATTTAATTGTTTTTCTGTTTTGTACTAATTTGACTCCAATAATAGTGAAGTTATCAATAGTGCCAACTTAATTTGGGACACCTACTGTAATTTTGACAAAAATGTCATAACAAAATAATACTTGGACAATTTCTAAAACCTCATGTTTTTTTGTGAATTCCATATGTACTAGAGTACAAAATTTACACTGTAGAAACTACCTATTTTTAAAAAAGTTCCTTATATATGTTTTTTTATTACAGGCTTATGTACTTCCAAAACAATACTAAGGAATACATCTGTGCCAAGTCAAAACCTATCGGTGAAACCAATAGAAGTTGATCCTGAAGAGCCAACTGCAGGTACAAGCATCGAAATCAAGGAACATTTGCTGGTTGATGTTGGTACAAAAGAAAACTACTTAGTTAAAGTCTGATTTTTTTTTGTTTTGTGCAAATTGATAGAGTTATTGTTGAATTTTTTGTATCGGAGTCTGCTATTGTACGAAAATGAGTATTCAGTTGGTTTGTGACTGTTAGTGTGTGTCTTTAATAGTTTCAGAATCTATTCTAAGTTTAATTTAGTTGTTTTCTTTGCCTCCCCAATAATTTATTTATAATGTTCTAAGTTTTTGTTTTGTCAATTTTATCAATTTTAGTTTTTGCACAATGGAGATTTTGCTTTAGCACAGTTTTTTTAAAGATATATTTATATTTCTTATATATATTATTAAAATGTAATATATTATTATATTTTTTTCAATTCTTTAGAAGCTAATGTCACTTAATTAAAACAAAATGATGCTGAGAAGTAAACAGGTCTTGCAGTTGGGTAAAAAATACTAGGACATTTCTTAGAAAGGTAAACTACCTACATGTCCTAGATTTTTTGCCCCCATGGTTCATTCTTCTTACATTTCATTTATCAAATTCAGGATTTGTTATCCTGATGTTTATGGTAACAAATTCCTTATTGCTTCTAATCAATAACCCCACTTAATATTGTATACAGGTTTGTTATTTTTTTGCTATTATGAGTGATATAACAAAAAAATTCTAAAAATGTATACAGATGCCTAAAGACTTTATCTACTTACATAATTTCTAGTATTATAAATCAATAAATATAATAAATTTGGTCGAAATTAAAATAGGAAAATAACTTTTATTTAATCATTTTATTTTTTATCTTTAAATATGTAAACATGTATCCTGAGATGATATCTTTGGGGGCACTAACATATACCTCATAAAATCAAACCTATATGTAACATTTAGATGAAGCAATAGGTTAAAATACTGATAACTACAAATTGCTTCAACAGGACAAAAAGTGAGATTTTAATTACTAAAATAATAAGGGACAAAAAGCTAGTACTGCAGCTAGTTAGGTGAAGTTGAGCAATATACACACCTCAGTAGGTACACATGTTATTACTTTTTAAACATAGCAATGTTGTAGAACACTCTACATCAGTTGAAAGAAAAAACTGTATAATGTATTGACAAAACATTTAATTTATCATGTCATGTGGAATGAGGTTTCATACTGTACAAATGACATGATAACTGAACATTTTTGCCAACAATATCTCGTTTTTACCAAAGACAGTCAGTTTATGGTCCTTGGTTTTTTCTATTCAACTGATGTGCCATGTTCTACCACAAGCCGCTACTGACAGAAAGTGAATATTTCTTAAGTGCAAAAAATACCTCTGGGCCTGTTGCTGATCAATAGCAAAAACTTTGTACAGGGACTTAATAAACCATATTTTTGTTAACCCTGTTAGTCCTTAAAGGTTGTGCCAGGTCCTGATTCTTATCAGTCCTGAGTGGTCATTAAAAGTATCGAGATATTGTATAGGTCCTTACATATTGATGAGCCTCTCACTTTAGGTGGTACTACTAGGTGATAAGTGGAACGAAATGTATGCATTGTTCTACAGGAATTAGCAATAAATTTTTGGTACTGTAGTGGATTGCAGGGTGCATGTAATGTAAACCTGAAAAATAATATACAAATGCTACTTTCTGATAATGGTAAGTTATTTGCTTCTTAAAAACCATAAAAGCTTAAGAAGATTTGCTAATAGAAATTGATAAGTAGAATAATGTAGTGATTAAGACAGCAAAAAGCCGGGCAATATAGTGTCCTGTAAATGAATTTTGTACACCTACTATGGGCAGCTGATCACCCCTCATAGGCTTAGGTATTCTAATGGGGAGTAAAATACTATTCACAAAATATTCTAGATGATATTCCAAATATTAACATGTTTTTTAAGCAAATGCTGATGAATGACAATGAAAAAATTTATTTGATTTTATTGATGATTGAGGGGTTCTGTAAACTATTTTCTGCAGAAGATACACCTAGGATATTTTTACATAAAATTGTATATTATTATTATCTTTCTACATTACAGCGAGACATGGTTTAAAAAAAAACGTTTTAAAATTAGTTTTTGTTTATATTTTACGAAAAAGTGAGGTTATGTCGTTGAGTATTTTGTGACGTATTAAAAACCGTCTGACAGATTTCGCGAAGTGGACCATCCTGTTCTGTGTACAGTCCTTGGCCTCGGACATCCTCTTGTTTTCTCATAATAGACTTAAGCCCGGTGCCCGCCTACGACTTTCTCGTGCGTGCCCGCCCCGATAACATTTCATATTGAGATCATGTGACGCGTGAGCGGGCACCCACGAGAAAGTCGTAGGTGGGAATCAGGTGTAATACCCTGTTTCCACCAATGCATGCCCACCCCGATTCAAAAAACGCATCAGGTGACGCTTCATTTAAAACCGGTGCAAATCCATGGCCCATCACGTGATGCGTTTTTTGAATCTGGGTGGGCATGCATTGGTGGAAACAGGGTATAAAGAATTGCGTCCTTAAATTTAGCATGTTATTCAATAACACCCTCTGTACCTATATGCTGGAAATCGCAAAGCCCGTATAAACAAAATACAATGACATTGCAGCCAGTGGCGGCTCGTAGAATAAAAATCTGGAGGTTGCAAAGGAGAATCGTAATTTTTTAACACACAAATATACGGATCAAGCTTTAATAATAAAGGAATAAATTACAAAATTAACATTCAATATACATGCAACTATCGGGATTTACTTAAACGGACTACACGAGAAATTAAAATAAGAAATTAGCATGCAAAATAAACAATCGGTTGGCAGTCGACCTGCAACCTCACTGAGCTTTACAGGACGGCTTTGAAATCCACTCATAGAAACAAAATCTCGCGCGCTTTATCATAGACGAATTCGGTTGAATTCGAGCTGCAAACCGCGAGAAAAAGCCGTCGCTGTGGGGGGCCAGTGCGCGCAATATAAGAGGTGCGGTAGCGTATAAATGTACATAATTCTGGTCGGAATTTAAAAATATATAGTTAATAGTTCTTTTATTATTTTACCAATATTTTTTGGGGGTTGCGCAAACCTGCAAACCTATGGACGAGCCGCCACTGATTGCAGCCCTCGCTATGATTCGCTACAAACTGTCAGTGGAGCACATAGTAAACTAAGGATTGCGGCGCTTCTGGATGATGGCGCTTGTTGTCAGGAGAATGAACTGACAGGTCACGTCGCCGTCGTCGTGGTTTATAAAATTCACCCATGCCTTTCTAGTAAGAGCCCTAAACAATACATCAATTTCATTCACCCCTAAGCATCCGGGGTGGTTTTGGTAAAATGTATTCGATATTCCATTGACGACCGTCAAAATAATTTATCATGCATCAATTTCCGACACACAACAACATAGGACGAAGGTAAAGCCGACAACAAATTCGGTTTAAATTCAAACAGACAAAACTCCGTCCGCCATTTTGAAATCTTACGATTTCTTGTGGATTGTTTTGTATGTCTAGCAAGACCGTCTTATGATTGGCTCTGATTTGATTGTTTGAGCGCTGTTTTAAAATAGCGCGTAATAAAATAGCGTTGTTTTAAAATAGCGCCAGTAATGAAACAGTGCTAGTATCAAAATAGCGCGGAATGAACTAGCACTGTTTTAAAATAGCGCATTTTATAACAGTCCCATCTGACAAAAGAGCGCTCTTTTAAAATAGCGCCAATATCGAGCGCTATTTTAAACCAGAGCCCTTATTATTAGTACCATATTTGGTCTTTTTGGCTCCGACAGTAGATTAGTGGCCTTGACTTGAATGACATTTTCACGTTGGGTCATTTTAACTGGGGTATTTTTTAAGGTCAATATAAGGAATATCTTGCAACTGATTTCAGCAAGCCCTAGCAACAGTTTAAAATATAATTTGAACGTTGCTGTAAAACTTCGAATTGTTAATGTTTTTTAAAGATTTTTTTTATATAAATTTGTCTCTAAATTTGTATAAATCGCGCATTTTAAGGTCATTTAAGGTGAAATGACCGTAAAACTTTTTTTTACTTCTCGCAACATCGAGTTAGGTAGGTATATGAAAACGAGTAGGTATATCATATCATGGCCCGATTGTAGAAGTTGTCATTTTTATAATTGTTCGGCGAGGCGAGGCCTGACCTGACCGGACTTGGCACCATTCTTGCCGATTCTTATGTAAAATGACCTCCTGAATCCAAATATGAACTCCGTTTTTCCCCATCGCCCCCCATTTTCGGGGGAGACCCCCCTACCTATTTTTACCGCTTTTCGATAGTTTGGTGGGACGGAAAGGATTTTTTTGGCCTTAACATCATTATTTCTGAGAGACTGGAGTGTTTAGTGTTCTCGAACATTAATATTTATAGTAGGGTGGTAAGACATTTGTTTTTTTGGGGGGGGGGAGGTGTTTTGCATAAATGGTAAATGGACATTGTCGATTTTACCGTTTTTAATGCATTTTCTAATTATATTTATAACATTTTAGGTGCCAGCAGCTTAACGGTAAAGGTAATAAACGTTATAGCAAAGTATAAAGCAACATATTAGTATATAAAAGTATATACATTCAAAAACCACTAGCGTATACAAAAAAATCGCCTTGGAGGGGCTTGGAAAATTTTTTCACCTTTATTTATTAACATATTAAAAAGTAGGAAAATAAATAGTTTTAACCGAGGGGTGGGACACTCATCAAAATTTGTATACCTGTTTAAGTATTTAAGTTAAATACTGTATTTATTTGGGATTTAAAGGTATTTAATTGTATTTTGAAGTATAAGGTATTTAAGTGTATTTAGTAGTATTTAAAAGTATTTAAATGTATCTAAATGTATTTAAATGTATTTAAAAGTATTTAAAAGTATTTAAATGTATTTCATACGTACCTTGAAGCATACCTAATATGATGGATTCTTGCACGTTTTATTCACAAGAAATAAAAAAAAGCTTTTTGCGAAAAAAAGGATGGTACACTTTTTTGTAGGCAATAAAATTTTCATTTTAACTATGTATCACTCAGTGCAGTCCAGACTGTAAATAGCACCTCAGTGGTGTCCTCAAACTAGGAACATTTTTAAAAATCACAACAAATATTATAAGTTTTTTGAAATTTTTGTAGAAATTAAGCGTTTTAAAAAATAATGTATTGAAGACTTTATTAAGAGGATAAAATTTCCTTTTCAACAATCTATAACTTAGTAGGAATAATTTTATTCCTAGCGGCGCAGTGGCGTCCGTAGATTTGTGTGATTTACAGAAATCGTCGAAAATCTACTGAATTTTTAGGTTTTATCCAATTTGATTAAAAACAAAACTCTTCAGGAAAAAACTTTTACACGCTTTAATTAGACAATAAAATTTTCTTTCCGATGATGTATAACAAAATTTGCTAAAGATAATGTCCCGTAACAGGGATCAGTTTCAAAAATCACAAAAAAAACTTGTTTTTTATTTATTTTTTGCAATTTTTGCAAAAACTATGCTTTCTAGGAAATTACTTTTAAAATACTTTATTAAGAAAACTAAATTTCCTTTTTAACGATGTATGACTTAGCAGGATTAAATTTATTACTAACGACACAGTGACGTCCTTAAATGGGGGTTAGGGTAGAAATCAACAAAAATTTATTTTAATGAAAAGTTTTAATACATTTTTAAAACAATAAATCTTTTTGAGAAAAAAAAACAATTTATAGACAATAAAATTTTCTTTTAAATGATGTATAACAACCTTATGTCATCATTACATTTAACATTTCAGAAGCTTTTGTAAACAAAAGTGCCTTTTAATATTACAAAGAAATATTTGTTATTATAGGTTTTTTTAAATTTTCTGAAAACCCAAGATCTATATGAAAAACTTACACAACAGTTTTTTAAGACAATAAAATTTCTTTTCCAACGATGTATAACTTGGTAAAATTTAGTTTACTTCTAATGCTACATTGCCGTGCTTAATAGGGGTTATTTACAGAAATCGTTAATAATCTGTTTTATTCATAAGTTCTTAATCAATTTTCTATAAGATAAAGTACTTTGTGCAAAAACGATTTATGCTTGGTAATAGGCAATAAAATTGTCTTTTTAACGCTGCACAACTTAATTGAGTAAAATTAATTTGTTAAATAAAAACTTATAATTTAACTAGTTTTTTGAAGATTTCTGTAAATAACCTCAATTTAGGGAAGTCACTGTATCGCTTGCTGTAAATTTAACCCTACCCTATATTATACATCATTTAAAAAAAAAAATTATCTTCTTAACAATATTTCTAATAATTTTTTCTCCTAAAATGCTTAGTTTTTACGAAAATTGCAACAAACATTTAATAAAAATGATTTTTTAAAAGATTCTCAGTTTGCGGACGCCACTGGAGCTTGACACATAATACATACTGCGCTGAATATTATATGGTTTAAATGGAAATTTTATTTTCTACAAAAAAGTAAACCATACTTTTTTTAAAAAAAGCTTTTCTTAAAGAAAATTGGTTGAACTTAAAAATTTATTTTAAATTAGGCGTGCTAGAAATCAGCATATTGCGGATGCTTAAGGGTGCGTATTTTTGCAAGGGTCGTACTTACGTATCTCGGATATATCTTGTTTGATAGGTCTTTTAATGGGGTTTAATATTCCTTACAACTATTTTGACACTGTTCCTTAATGGAGAGGGATCGGGAATTTTACTATGTGTAATGGGAACCCAATAGCTATCGTTTGCGCCTATTTTATGTTTTTGAAAACTTTAATAACCCGATAGTATTTCAAATCACAGGTAAGTAGGTAATAAGGAATGCCTTAAGCATCGAAATACAATGAGTATTTTTGATACTTATGAAACTCTATATCAATATAAGAAGTTGAATAAGCCCAATACTACAAAAGAGAATATTAGTAAGGCTGGAGAAATATTGTGTTGCCCACCAAAAGCGCTTTTGGTACCTACCCCTATCTTTGCGGCCGGTTAACGTAAAAACGATTAGTATTCTGCAAAAGACCTATAGGACATGTTTTAGAGAAAATTTAATTCTGAACATTATTTCATACCTCTGTTTTTGCCGTAGAATATCATATTTTCAAGATATTATAGAAAAACCGACGCGGTGTCACAATAGGGGTGAAGCCTACCAGTTAGGGGTGGGAACTTTTTGATCCTGTATTGCTACCCCCATTAACTGCCAACTCAGAAAAAATCAGCTTATTATAAATGTTTTCTTTTATTTTTGCTAATTTCCGTATACTAATATTATAACATACGCGTTCTCACCTTCTACTTACACTTTACACTGAATAAGAACAGTGTTGCCAGGTCCCACAGAAATATTGCATGAGAAATATTTCGAGAAAGCATGAGATTTTAAAAAACAGCATGAGATGGCGGAATTGTCGCTCTTGCCTCTAGCATGGTGCTCATTCATTATTGCAGGCACTTCTTACCACGCATACATTCTTCCATTCCTACTGCATTCTACCCAATGAAACCCAGGTAACTTTGTCCAGTTTTCGGGGAATACCCTACTAAGCGAACCGTGCATTTGTACGTCATATTCTCAACCAGGCGCGAGGTTTCAATTTGCGATTATGAAACACGATCCAACGATGCCAAATGCCGAGTTACAAACTTTTCGTGGCACTTCTTTGTGACGTAAGCCGAATTCTCTTATGATTACTTTGTTATTTGTAGTTCATAGTTGCCTCTATAATTAATTTTTCAGTATAATTTCTTGTTGTCTCTGTAAGCTGAAAAGCATGAGATTTTACGCTAAAATAATGATAGCATGAGATTTGTTTAAAAAACATGAGATCTCATGCAAAAGCATAAGACCTGGTATCACTGAATGAGAAACCAAAAAGAAAAATATGACTCTTGGTATGGAATTCCCAGGGAAAGTCTTGTTTGGACCTATATGCTTTAAATCGTCGCCCGCATCGTTGCTAGAAGCGGTAGAATGATTAGATAGTTTAAGTTGTGCTACGTATTTTTACGTAAGCATGAGATTTGACAGTTACGCAAGCGCACTTCGTCACACCGTCGTCAAGGTCACGTTAGGAGCTTACGTATTTACGTTAGCTAACGGCAGTCTGCGAGCACCTTAACGTTACCAAAGAATAGAATTGGTTGATTGACCGATAGAAAAATGAGGCCTAGACGATAATTTTCGCTTCTAGTACAAACGATTCTTTGAAAATATATTCCTTCTGTAGTTGAAAAGACAAAAAACAAAATTGTAACATCTAAAAAACACAGTGCCGAATTCCATATTCTCTGCTATTAGTAGAGTTGTTATGGTAACGTAAAACAAACTCAAATTTGAAACAAAACGTAGAGCGCTTAACGTGCAGTTTTACGTAAAAATACGTAGCACAACTTAAACTTTCTATTCTTACCCGCGTCGAGTCGCGTGTGACAGGGAAAGTGTATATCTTTTTCAGAGAGTTTGATTGTGCGCGCGAGTGACCAGAATCTATCGCCTCCGTATTTGTGAGGCGTTCGTTTTAATACGCTTTATGACCTAGGTGAGATTTTTATCTTTTTTAAATACATAATCTAGTTAAAGATAGTGCATCAAAATTACTGATAGTTTTTGAATGAAATGTCTCCGCAGGAGTTTAAAAACTGGCAACCTTGGGGAGGAATATTTTTTTTACTCCAAAAACGTTGTTAAAGAAGGGATGAAATTATAATTTAATAAAGTCTAAGATATTTACTAACCTTATTTTGTAATTACAATACACACTTTCGGGTATAAATACACACTAAACTTTACACTGGTTAATCGGGGACGTGTGTTTACTTATATCCTAAAAATCCGGAAAGGAAATGTACAAAAGCAGGTTTAAGAGAGAGTTATAAGGGCAAATAGGTGCTATTTAAATGTATTTAAAAGTATTTAAAAGTATTCAAAAGTATTTAAACGTATTTAAAAGTATTTAAAAGTATTTTAAAGGATTTAAAAGTATTTAAAGGTATTTAAATGTATTTAAAAGTATTTAATTGGATTTAGAAGTATTTAAAAGTATTTAAAAGCTATTTAAATGTATTTATTAAAATACCTTTTACCAAATTTGTACACCTATTTAAGGAGTGTCCCACCCCTCGGTTTTAACTTAATCTATTTATAGATTCTTGCGGGGCTTTCGCCCCCAAGCCCCCCTCCCCCTTGTATACGCTCATGCAGAAACTATAATAAAAAATAAAATATTGTTGCTTTATTTGTGAATGGGACAGCCGAGCACGGGACACACATTACATTGTACGGAAGTGGTCTTTGCGAGAAAGATTTACTCCCGGTCAGAAAAATGTCGCCAACGATTCTTATTAGTATTGAGCAAGATAATATGTACTTGCCGCCTTTCCACTTCAAACTTGGATTGATCAAACAGTTTGTAAAAGGACTGGACAAAACCGGCGACGCATTCATATATTTGAAAACTAAATTTCCTCGTCTTAGTGAGGCTAAAATCAAGGAAGATGTTTTTGTGGGGCCCCAGATTAGACAACTTTTTCAAGATTCGACGTTTATTGAACACCTGAATCGAAAAGAAAAACGAGCTTCGTTTGTATTCCAAAACGTGTGTAAGAACTTTTTAGGTAACCATGAAAATTTAGGAGCAGTCTCGGATGAATACGGGGAACGGTTTCATCAAGAAAAACGCGTTCTAAACATTGAAGATACATTGCGAGAAATAGAGATTTCATTTTTAAAATTTTTAAAGGAGCGGGAGAGAGAGAGCAAACACTGTCGCGCTTTTGGCATTGAATACTATGAATAAAATTGTACATACTGCTGTACTTAGGCGAAAATTGCCAAATTTGCACATTCGTGACTTTGGCATTCGACCGACGATATGTAATAAAATCTAAGGCTTGGGGGGCAGGCCCCAAGCCCCCCCCCCCCTGGGTGCGCCCATGTATTTATTATTGTTTGAAACTAAAATAACTCTCTTTATACTTAAATTTATGTCGATAGTATTATAAATATTATCTTTATGCTCCCTCAAAAATGGTGGGTGGTAGAAGAAAACGCAACCTATATTTGGATTCAGGGCGTCGGTGTCGTCTTACATAAGAATCAGCGGAAATAATGCCAGGGCTGAAGAATTTCTTTTTGCAGACCAGTGTTATCTAAGTAATGCTCAAGAAGCGGAGGGGAGGTCTAGCCTTGCGTCACACTTTGACGATGTTTTTTTTATCTTCTTTTTCATAAAAATGCGTTACGAAGAGGGGAGGGGGCATAAATATGCATTATTTAGCTCCTAGTTTTAAACGGAAAAAGCCAGGTAAGATCAGATCAAATCAAGAAAGAAGAGAATTTAGAGGGGGGTGAAATTGGAAGATTTGAAAAAAATTGTTTTTGAGTGCTCAACCGTGCCGTGACTCGGAATATCTGCAAGCCCGAATCTGAAAAAAACTAGGGGGGGGGGGGGGTAATAGTAGACGAAAGAATTATTTGAAATTAATTTTTTTTTTCTAGGAGGTAAATCTCCTGTTTGCCCTTTACTTATTAACCTGAAAGTTTTTCTTTCAAATGCGCGCTTGAATATCTGGCTATGACAGCTAACTTTCTACCAATTGGGCTACTAAACTAATATCTAGGTATATATTTTTTGGAAACTTATTTACCCTACAGGTTTTTTTTTTTAAATTTGATATTTAAAAAAGGAGAGAATGTTAGTCAGCCATTAGTGCCCATTTAACATGCTTCCGCTTTCAAGATCTCGCTGATGTAAACTCACAAATGCGCCATACGCTGCTACAACATCAGCCTAAGCTTTCTCGATGTTATGTAATGCTAAAATTATTTAGAGAATAGTTCTGGCCAGTGATCTAAACAGTCTTGAGTGACTATTTTAAGGGTGCCTTTTGCCGTCAGCGCAAGCGCGGATATGGATCAAAATCTAGGAAGGTATTAATGGTCGACGGACAAACTATTTGTGTACCTATTTTCTTTTGTAAGGGGGCCTTTATGTATTAACTAAAAGTGCATACATTTTTTTCTAGGGGGGGAAATACCGCTTTGCCCCCCTCAAATTCGCAGTTGCATCAGCGATAGTTACGGGACACTTTTCGCCTGGAGCAACTGTCGTCGCAAAAGCCGAGCTCACTAGACAAAACGTGTAATAGGTATACCGGGGGCCCGTGACAACGAACTCTCCTCAAGTGCCACAGAAAGTCATAGTTAATTATAGCCCATCGCACCGACTCATTAGTGTCATATTAGCAATAAAAATACAAAGATGTGCCTACCTAAAAAAAATAGCCAGACTTGAGTACAAGTCATTAATTAAATTAATTGCGTGAAAAGGTTTGAAGCTTTGCTTACATCTTATAGTATCAGTTGAGACTTTCTTGCAAGTATGTCATGCAAACGTATTTATAAAAATATGATAATGCTGCCGCTGCCTCACTCTGGCTGGACGACAGGCACATGGACTTAAAGTAAAATTTCGCCTGCGGTTAACCTACATAATGGATAATCATCATATTTTTTTTGCACATAATGTCATTTACGCCCCTTTATATATGTGTCTCAAGCTGCCTTGTTGCTGCCTGGTTGCTGATGAGGCACATCATCTAGACTATAAAGGTTTTTAAGATTCACCTACGTAAGTTGATCCCAAGATATTTTTTATAAAATAGCTGTCATATAGGGCTCGTAAGCCTAAAATAAGTATACTGCCCGACCTTCATTTACTATAACCTCGGCACAACTATAAAAATTTTTAAATATTTTAGTTCCGAGCTACATCATAATTGTGTATCATATGGACCTTCAAATACTAAATTGACTCTGCTGCCAAACATCCGCCTTACCGAAGAACACGTTTATCTCTTATAATTATATTAGAGGCTAAAAGTCATCTACATCAATAAATAGCAGGATGTATTTTATTTAAGTTTTTGCTTGCGGCATCACTAAATAATTTACATATGTGACGCCTTTTTTCCAACAAGTACTTAATTTTTCTAAAAATTTTCCTGCGGCGCCTTCTTTTCCTAAAAGTTGCTAACTATTTTTTGTTGTTATCAATAATTTATTTAGTGGCGCCATTTATTTTAAATATATATCCAATTTTTCCTAAGTTCTCGCCTGCAGTTCCAGTTTTTTCCAAAGCGTACCTTAAATTCTTTCGGCGCGATTATTTCCGAAAAGTTCTTAGTTTTTCTAAAAAATGCGGCGCCATTTCTTCTATTTTATATCCAGTGGCGGCTCATTTTTTAAATTTTTTAATCATCTTTATTGCTTTTTATTTTATTTTATGCATTTCTTCGGTAGCCATGTGCAATGCAGTGGATCACAGTCCGACTTGATCCAACGCGACGACGACGTGATAAATGGGCTGAAACTGAAACCCAAAGCAGCGTCCAACGCGCTGCCACTTTTCTCTTGGCTCCTTCGAATAGAGATGGATTTTATCTGCAACCTATATGAGCGACAGTAATAGGGCTTAAATACCAAAAATCAAGGCAGGGGCCATCAGTTAGTCGTATTACTGGCATTGTTTTTATGCGTGGAGCATGGATGTTTTTTTTTCATGGCGGAATTTGGGTGGGCATAGGGACATGGCTCTTTTAAAAAAAATAGAATTAGAAACCCTAAACATAGTTGTAGTAAGTAAGTTTTTTGATGACTTGTGGATAAATATTAGGGCGCAACACCCCGAATTTTTTTTTACTGACTTAAATATCTGGCACTACTATGGTGTATTGACATGAGCCGCCGCTGCTTATATCTAAAAAAAAACTTGTTATCGTGGGGTAAGTTAACCCATTACCTCCCCTTCTGAAGTATGTATTATTTTTCGCATTATGTAGGTTAAGTTTGCGGCTCAAGCCCCCCCCCCCAAATGGCCCAGCTAGTTGCGCCCCTGATCATACTTAAAAAAACTAGAAAATAGGACGTAAAAAATTAATTTGCAGGCGGCGCGGTAACCTCAAGCAGCGCCCCTGCTACGCGCTCGTAGAAAAACAATTGTTCCTAACATTTGCAGAAACCTATTTATTTTTTATTACAAGCTTTTATTTAACTTCACCTGTATGTATGTGGGTATGTACGTATGTAATCAAATCTTGCAACTCATTTTTGAAGAACTTCCAGACATCCGATTGACTTCAAATTTTGCACAGCGTCTTAGTTCCGATGACAATACAATAATATGGTTTCATTGGGTACCTACCTCCCCCCTAACTTAGTTTTGTCCGATGTCAACCAAAATTGGTATCTGGGGGTTTTTGAGAATGAGAATTACGAATTTTTGATCAGATTACAAAAATTCAATATAGCGGATTTAAATTGGACGATTTAATGTCAAGTTTTTCTGATTACTTTCAACTGACTTCCACGTATCCGATTGACTTCAAATTTCGCACATTGTTATAGTTCCGATGACAATCCAATAATGTGGTATCACTGACTGCCTACCTCACCCCTAACCTGGAGGGCGGAGAAGGGGTAAAATTTTAGTTTGTTGGATTTCCACCAAAATTGGTATCTGGGGGTTTTTGAGGATGAGGATTACGAATTTTTGATCAGATTACAAAAATTCAATATGGCGGATTCAAAATGGACGATTTAATGTCAAGTTTTTCTGATTACTTTCAACTGACTTCCACGTATCCGATTGACTTCAAATTTCGCATACCGTCATGGTATCACTGACTGCCTACTTCCCCCCTAATGTGGAGGGCGGAGAGGGGGCAAAATTTTAGTTTGTCGAATTTCGACACCGAAGACTTGGATATTTCAAAATTGACAGGAAAGACTCCCTGCAATATCGATGCGCTAGCTGAAATGCATAGAGTTAGACAAATTTAAAAATTAAAAAATAAATTTAGAACAAAAAACTTTTTAAAAACAAGCTTTTATAAAATGGACTAAAAAGCATAAAATAATTTTTTGAGTGTTCTGATATTATAATAATAAAAGCGATGGTCGTATTTAATATTAGGTAAATGCCTTTCCATGCGCATTTGGTGGATCGTCCACAACCAATGATGGGTCGACTCTTCTTTTTCAGTGACAAAATAAATCGACACACTGCCTGTCACGGATGATCTGCCTAATATGAAGCAGGCGTAATAATGTTCATCCATATCAGAAAAAAAATGTAAGGGTAGCTTGAGTAGGGTTGGGTTCGGTTGGGTTAAATTGTCTACCCTTACATTTCTCTGCTATAATATAATGAATTTGGAAAAATGTCTCATTCAGGGACACTAATATTGCATGCAACTGCAAGTTCATTGCTCCATGCCAAGCGGCCTTTGGGAAAATAGCTATTGAACCGTCAGAACTTGTATGCAATTTTATTTGTATATCAGGGCTAAATTTTTCGCCCCGCTGGCTGATTCAGCCGTCCGTCGGCGTCGCCGGAAAAGGATTTCACGATCACAAATACCGAAATTGAATTCTATATTTCCGCACCTGCCCAAAAATGCACCCATGCATTATTTATATTGAAATAGGGGGGTTGTTTGAAAGCGTGGATTTACCTCGAAGTACACGAGCCTGCCCTCATTTATATTTAGCACTTAAATTTACCTGTCCTTATTTCTTTTGAATAATTATTAAAGAGCGTGTTTTTTCCTAAACGTATCAACTTTTGAAATACAGGTAGGTGGTAGACGCTTTTTACTCATTGGGCGTCGACCGGTGAGATACCACCATGCCAGAAGTGAGTAACGCTAAGTGGTATCACCACGTTCCGCTACTGCGCAGGCAGTCCGGTTCCAACAATGAGTAACAGATAGCATGATGACGCCTCCTGGATCAAAATATTCCGGAGGTAAAATACCCGACCACTCGGATCTCCGGGCGTCGGGTGATCCTGGGGGTCCTTCATGCAAAGATATTAAAAGAAGACCAAAAACTCAACTCAGAATTGATTTAAGCAATATAAGAGGATTAAGTACCAACATGAATTCAGTTCACCAACATCTTGAAGAACAAAGACCTGACATCCTTGTTCTCACTGAAACTAAAATCAGTTCTGCAACACCTATTGTGAACTATCTTTATCCCGGCTATGACCTACACCACCGATTTCGACATAATTTTGGGATCTGTGTGTACATTAAAAATGACCTTTCATGTCATCGAGAGGAGAAGCTAGGACCAGCGAACCTCGATATCATATGGCTGAAATTCACCTCAAAGTCATCGACCAAGTTCATTTGCTGCCTCTACCGACCGCCAAGTAACACCAAGTATCAAAACTTTTTTGCGACATTATCCGAAAACTGTGATAGTATACAGTCTAACTATCCACATGCGGAAATTGTTTTTTTAGGCGATTTCAACGTCCACAATATACCCTGGCCAAAACACCACAACAAAACAGATAATGAAGGCAGGGAAGCAGAAGCTTTTGCCATAAGTTGTGGTCTAACGCAGCTTGTCGATGAACCTACCCGTATCTCAGAAAGGGGTGAATTTGCAGCGCTTTTAGACTTGTTCCTAACTACAAATCCTGACTTGTACACAATTCAAGTAGATCCCCCACTTGGTTCATCCGATCATAAACTTATAAGAACAAAGTGCGAAATGTTCATACCGCCAAGCCAACAATCACTTCCTCATAAAATGTGGCACTATAAATCGGCAAAATGGAATGACCTTAAACAGTTTTACCTGGATTTTCCATGGCAACAGGTTTGCTTTAAAACAGCTGATCCCACTATTTGCTGTAATGAAATAACAAAAGTAATCTTATCTGGAATGGATGCATATATCCCACATACAATAAAACGCAGAGCTAATGCAAAACCTTGGTTTAACAGCCAGTGTCAAACGGCTGTACAGAAAAAACACAGAACATATAACCTTGGGAAACGACAACAAACCGCTCAAAACCACACAGAATTTATAGAAGCCAAAAATAGTTTCAAAATTACTATTGACGCCGCCAAAGAAACATACAATCAAAGAATAAAAAACAGGTTGCTGAATTGTCCAAGTAGTTCTAGGTCCTTTTGGTCTCTTGCAAAAGCCGTTGGATCAAACTTCACCAAGTCATCCATACCACCACTTACAGATAAAAATACTCACTTAGCCACAACATCAGAGGAAAATGCCAATATGCTGGCCAAAATCTTTTCCTCCAACTCAAACCTAACAGTGCCAAATGGAAAAACTCCACCGTTCATTGAAAGGGTTTCCCACAGTATGCCAGAGGTACCCTTTTGTCACAGAGAAATACGAAAATCCCTTAAAAAGTTGGATACAAACAAAGCAATGGGTCCAGATGGCATTTCCGCGATACTACTCAAAAATTGTGCTAGCGAACTCACCCCAACTTTCGCAAAATTATTCAATTTATCTTATAGGCAAGGAGTATATCCATCATCATGGAAGTCTGCCGCAGTACAACCCATTCCAAAGAAAGGAAAAAAGACAGATCCGTTAAACTATAGACCAATTGCTCTACTTCCGGTGATATCAAAAGTAATGGAAAGAGTTGTGAACAATCACCTAACCAAGTACTTGGAACAGTACAAAATTATCAACGACAAGCAATACGGATTTCGAAAATATAGGTCAACTGGCGATTTACTTACATACGTCACTTACTTATGGCAAAAAGCGATTGAGTTGCGAGGTGAAACAAGAACAATTGCCTTAGATATATCTAAAGCATTCGATAAAGTCTGGCATGAAAATCTGCTCAACAAGCTCAAAGCAACGGGATTGTCGCTGAGACTTTGCACTTGGTTTGAAAGTTACCTTAAGGATAGATCCATTTATGTTGCACTGGATGGCCGGAACTCCAACTCTTACCAAATAAATGCTGGTGTGCCACAGGGAGCAATCCTTTCGCCAACACTTTTTCTGATTTACATAAATGACCTCATTGATAAAACAGTAAATCCACTTTATTACTTTGCAGATGATGGAAATGTAGTCTCCTCAGTCATACCACCCACATGTCTCTCCGCACGTGAATTCCATTACCTTAGACTAACTGAAATATCACAGATAAATAACGACTTGGAGATAATAGAGGACTGGGGCAACAAAAACCTTGTACAGTTCAACGCGCAGAAAACCCAAGCAGCCCTGTTTTCAAAAAAGACCCGCACCGGTGAGCCAAACATCATGCTATCTGGAAGTGCAGTCGCATTGCAGAGCCAGTTAGGAGTCACTGCAGAGACCAACATGTCTTGGCACAGTCACGTGGCAGATATAGCTAAAAGGGCGTCCCAAAAGCTTGGGGTGCTATTTCGTACAAGACATCTGTATACACCAAGCCAACTGCTGACACTCTACAAAGCCCAGATTCGACCAGCTATGGAGTACTGCTCACATATATGGAGTGCGGCACCCAAGCATACCTTAATGCTTTTGAACACCGTGCAAAAACGAGCTATCAAGCTGATCAATGACCTCGCACTTGGATAGTCTCGAACATCGAAGAACTGTGGGCGATCTATCTCTCTTCTACAGGTATTTTCACGGAAAATGCTCTGAAGAGTTGGCACGTATGATCCCCCCGGGGGTAGCACCTACTAGGCGAACACGTCAAACAGACGGTAACCATCAATTTATTGTCAAAATAGAGGCACCAAGAACCTCATTATATCAGAATTCATATCTCTGGAGAACAGCATCGCTGTGCAATAAACTCCCTGCGACAGTTTTCCCTGCAGGTTACAACCTGAACCGTTTCAAAACCAACACACACCAACATTTCTGCGCACTTGCCGCTTCTCGAGCGTGATAGGGATCTCCTTGCGAGTGCGCATACCCGTAAAAAAAAACAGAGCTAAAAAGCATAGTTTACCATAAAGGACAAATAAAAAATCGTCTAAGATCATAAAGGAAACAGTTCTAATGTATAAACGGAATTATTAATAACGGGACATTATCAAAAACGTCATTCTTCAAATCAAGACAAGAACAAAATCAAAGTCCTGTATAACGTCTTTTATCAAAACCGGTCAAAATCCAAAAGGACAAAATCATAAAAAGGGGTCGGGCCTAGCTTGTAACGTTTATCTAAAGAAGAGCGGTTCTGATATTGCTATGCAATTAAAGCGTTCTTCACTGCAATTTCTTTATTGCCATGCCTAAAGAAAACGCCGTATCTACATAGAGATTGCTATAGTACATACCACATTTTCATTAAGCGAGGCCCACCATTAACAAAGGTCAGGCGTTGATTGACCAAGAGTTTTGATAAAAGACTATTGAGTAGAAATAAAACTTTAGACTTTCATTGTCTCTATTTATTTTAAACCCGCCAACGACAGCAAATAAGATCAACTCATCGAGAAAAACTTAAAAAGCTACAGACACGTACTCAAGATATAATAAACTCAACAACACTGAGCACTATAGTGAAGAATTGGTACTTATTAAGGGACTTTCGCCGTTGCACCGGCACAGACAACGACACTGGAAATTATTGCGGTAATAGAGACCGTTAGTCTACGTCAACCCGAAGCTGATGAGTTTCACCATAAAGTAAGAACACCTTGGACAGAAAGAAGCAACAAAAGGCAAACATCACCAGTCCAGAACAACGGGCAATCAAGAAGCTGCAGGCTGACAAATGAATCAAGATTCCACCTGCCGAAAAGGGAAACGCGACGGTGATCATTGATGTCGAGACTCACGACATAAACTACGAAGAAGTTCTGGAGAATACATGCAACTACCCAAAGATCCAACCACCACCATAGAAGGCCGCATCTACAGGACTTTGAAGAAGTATGCTGAAAATAGCCCGCCTGACTCCACATCACAGTAAGGAACCACATTTTTATGGACATACAAAGATCCATAAGAACGATATACCACTGCGACCAATTACCAGCTCCAGGAACTCACCGAACAGCACTTTTTCGAAGTTTTTGTTGGACATAATTCACCACGGGTAAGGGTAAGTCCGAATCTTTTGTCAAAAACTTGGAACATTGTCGAGGTTTTAAAAGGAATCGAATTAGATCCAGACGATAGATTTGTAAGTTTTGATGTAGAAAGTCTGTACACCAACGTGCCAATAAATGAGTCACTCAGTATCATCAAAAACAAATTACAAACTGATGATACAGTTCACGAGAGAACAGCGGAGCTCTGTCTTCGTAACTCTTACTTTCAATTGAAAGATAAGTTCTGCGCGCAAAATGATGGACTCCTAATGGGTTCATCTCTTTCGCCAGTCATAGTAAACATTTATATGAAATGGTTCGAGGACCATGCGATCAACACAGCTAGAGTCAAACCAAAACTATGGCTACGATACATGGATGACACATTTATTATATAGCCGGAAAATGATGACAAACTACAGAATTTTCTACACCATCTGAAAGGTATTCGACCAACATCAAATGCACCATGGAAATTGAAAAAGATTCGACCTTACCTTGTTTGGATGTTCTTGTGAAACGATTAGACAGAAACATTCAAACCACCGTATATAGGACACCTATACACACGGGAGAGTAGCCCTTAATAAGACCTATTCCTTCTGGGTGTTAAGGTAGTAAGGTAGCTTTATTTTTGTTAAAAATAAAATTTTTCAATTATTTCTAAAGACTAACATTACTCTAGTTGCTATGGTTTTTGAGATACATATAAAGATATGTACAGTGGCGTATGTATAGGGGGAGGAAGCCCCTTCAAAACTAAAATTTTTTAGATATTTTCCACATATTTTATGGATACAAACATAAAATACGGCCTCATGGGGTCTCGCCCCCCTAAAACTTTTTTCTAAATACTGGATATGTATAAACCATTTTTCCTTTTTCAAAAAAAATGTAATTCAGAATCTAAATTTGGAAACCATATTTTGCTAGCTCCTGTGGTTCGTAAGATATGATTTTAAAAGAAAATTATATCTCAAAACTGTGTCTCTGACGAACTTACATTATGACAAATATTGTTGAAAATATAAGTCCTAATCTAATTCTGAAAACTTCAATTTGCTATTCTCCTTGGTTCTTGAATTCTCATTTTATTAAAAATCTGAAGTCTTCTGCTACCCCCTTGCAGCCGCCCATATCAACACCAAATATTAATGGCATTATCCACGGGTACCGCAAAATTTCTGTGGTTAATTTAGTTAAAATCGATTTTTGAGTTATCTTGTCTTAGTCAGACAGACTGACACTATTACAAAATTTGATAGTTACGCCATTTTTTACCTAAATAACTTATTTTGAGTTTTATTCAAAAAAGTTTTTTTACGATCCCTTACGGCCTCCTAAAAATACGGTTCTGTAGCTTGGATAAGCTTTCAAACAATTTTTTTTTAGTCTGTGACAGCTAAAATTAGGTTTTGTTCAGTGGCGGCTGGTGACGTTATAAATTGGGGGGCAGAAATTTAAATTGCATGAAACATGAGATAAAAAACTTACCTTAAACAATTTTATTTTACCATTTTCCATACAGGCAGCTACTTGGTGTAGTTTTTGGTTTATTTGTTTATAGATAAAGTCCATTCGCCTCTCCTTTACATGCACAAAGTGCTCAATGATAAGTTTATTAAAATTGTCCGTAGTCAACAATTTTCTTTCAATTGAACACATGGCTAAGGCGTTCAATCTACTTTAATGCATTCGAATTGTCATTATTTGACATCGAAGATGATATGCCAACGTTAATTATATAATTGACGGTATTTATTTCCATTTTGAAAACAAACGAAAACAAAAACAAGCAATAATCACGCGACCGGTACGGCTTTTACCACTGACCTCCCACAAATCCAAACAAACTGTCACCTTGCAACAGCTGATTGCCGAACTTGCTCTAGGATGTATAGTTATTCAAAGCTATTGCGACCAGCAAAAAATGGTGAAAATTAAGTTATTAACAATGTGTAATTCATCAGCATTCTTTGATAAAAAATAGGTTGATAATATATAAATAAAAATAAAAATAAATATTAAACTAAAAATAAAAGGTGACTCTATGGAAAACTGCACAGGAGTCTTAGGCAGGATCAGATAAATACCTATAAAAATAAAAAATTGGTCAACTTTTAACTTTCATTTTACTTAACAGAAACAGTATTAAAAATTTATTTTAATCTTTATTTTTATTTGACTGAATAAACAGCAAAATATTATGCATGAAGATAATTTATGCCCCAGGAATCTTGATTTTGGCCATCCTTATCAATATAAAAAAATATTACAAGCATTTTTTGCTAATCACAAGAGCTTGGAATAATCTCTACATATTAGAAAATAATTGATGACGTAATGATAGAACCGGCAACGTGTAGGAAGGGTACCGGTGGCTTTCGCACGATGAAGGTGGCCGACGTCAACTAAAACAAACCTTCCACCTGCCCCCGCTCGATAACACCCATCCATAGATACCAGAAAAACGGGTAATATTAAAAGCCTGCCCGCCTCGGCGCTGCCGGCTTGTAATTATTAACGTTAAAAAAGTTGTTATTAGGGACTTATTGCAATAAAGCCAGGCAATAATAGTGCAGGGCACTATTCTGACAGTTTTTCATTGGAAACTAACAGATGATCTTTTAAAATTGACATATCAGAGTCAAATTTATAAATCCAGTCGTTTATTTTTCATTAATAGTGGCGGCACTATTATTTCCGGCTTTTATAATACACAGAGGCCTAATTTTCAAAGAAAACTGCTGTTCCTATAATGCAAAAGTGTCAGAATAGTGCCCAGCACAATCACTGCCTAGCTTTATGGCAATAAGTCCCTATTAACCGCAGCTAATAAAAAGAGCTAGACGTGAGGGAAGATTTAACTTTTTTTAAATAAATCAATTAAAAATATTGTTTGTTGTCTAGTTTTGGGAGGAACCTGCCCCGTTGCCCTCCCCGTAGCAGCTGGTTTTGTTCCGAAAAAAAAGTGCCGTATATTAGTCGATCCAATTTGTAAAAAACGCTAATGCTAATAAATTAAATGACTAGAGAAGGTATTATTTTTGACAAAAAAAAATTTCTTGAGAACGCCGAAAATGTGTTATGTCGTGATGTCCGTAGGACAATAGCTCCTAAACCGCTAAACCGATTCACAGAAGAAAAAAAGTGTTCAACACCGTAACGAACTGATTAGATTTTGATGAAAATCCATTGATGCTAATGGCAATTTTTTGACAGTTTAAAAATTGAAAGTATGCTAACTTTTTAACGGAGCATCGCATCATTATGCTGTTTTCAGAATATGGTAGAACATTTTTCACAATAATTTCTGTTACAACCAAAAACTTCGTAGAAGCTTTCGTGTCTAAAACATTTGAGAAAAACTATTTTGAAGGATGATATAGTTTGCTAATGGGCTAGGAAAATATCAGATCCGTCATGAATCCATTTAGTTGTACCTTATACTTCTAAGAAAATACTCTATATAAAAGGAATTCTTTTGTTTTTCGACTTGACATTCTATTTTATTTTCGCTAACGTCGCGTCGCATAGTCAAAGCATAAAAATACCATCATAGAAGTCCAGTCACGATCGTCTTTGTTTTACGTCTTCCCAAAAAATAAACAATGGAAATGTTAGCACAAAAAGGTTTGCATGTACATGGTTAAAAACCTAAACATCCGTAAATCAGTGGCGTAGTGGCCACCATTGCAGACACTGCGCCGTGGGGGCCCCCGGATTGTGAGCAAAAGCCATACTGCTGACTTATCGACTCGAACAAAGAATCCCTTAGTTTTGTTATAGTAGGGGAGGCCGTGAAGATTTTGCGAACTTATGTTCTTTGTCAGCAAACATCGATAAAACTGTTCCTTGATCAATTCCAAGCAAAATTTTAAGCGCAAAATGCAAAAAAAGTTATAAATTCGAGGAACTTATTTCTTAGTAATGCATATATGTTTATTAGTGAAAGCTACACTTAAGCTAAGTATAAAAAATAGTATGACTAATCTCTAAGTATAGGAAATATCTCTGGCAAAATTGTCAAAAAATTAAATATTCAATTTTTGATACTTTTGCCAGAGATCATGTTTAGAGATAAGTCATACTATTAACTCACATATATACTATACTATAGTAGTGTGAGCTATGGTGATCCTAATTTTTTCGAATTTTTTTTTTTTTAATTTATCTTTGCATTTCAGATGATTTTGAAACTTTTTTGTCGCGTCGTCTGTCTGTCTGTCTGTAACGACCAACGCGCATAACTCAAAAACCGCTTGCTCGATTTTAATGAAATTTGGTACCTAGGCTGAGTCTTGGTACACATACCGGGTGGGCCAAAAAAAACCGGACAATTTTTTTTTCATTATAGCTTTTGAACTGTACAATCGATTTTAATGGGACAAACTGCACTTGATAGAGAATTAATCATAGTTTTGACTGTGTATATTTTTTTGTCCGCCATCTCAAAATCCAAGATGGCGGAAAAATTAAAATGTACCCTTCAAAGTTGCTCATTTATTCTTATGTTGCGAACATGTCTTAATTATTTTTTTTAAGTTACTGAAAAAGCTGCATGCTTGCCACACACAACAAGGTATAAACGAGCAAAAACGGTTCAGTGGTTCTAAAAAAATTTTTTGTTTCAACCATTGTTTTGCATGTTATACGATTGCCTTGCCAATCATGTCTGCATTTATTTCCTTACAACTTCATTACTACTGAACCCATTTTGATGAAATAAAAAACATGAGAATTGATTGCTTTTTACACATCATGATCAAAATTTCTCGCCATCTTAAAATTTAAGATGGCGGACAGAATCATACTTGATTCTTCAAAATGGCGTGTTTATTGTTATTTTCCGAAAATGTTTTAGTTTTTTTTTAATTTATAGAAAACCACTACTTTTCCCTCAAAAAACGACGTACAAATTTGTAAAATCCGTGTGGTGGTTCTCAAAAAATCTATTTTTGTTTCACCCATTGTTTTATAGATTCTACGATTGCATTCGGTTCGGTTCATGTTTTGCATGCTATACGATTGCCTTGCCAATCATGTCTGTATTCATTTCCTTATAAATTCGTTATTACTAAACCGATTTTAGCGAAATAAAAAAAATCATGGTGAGAATTAATTGCTCTTTAAAGATTCTTATCGAACTATTCCGTCATCTTTGTATTTAAGATGTTGGACAGAATCATACTTGATTCTTTAAAATGGTATGTTTATTCTTATTTTGCGAAAATGTTTTAGTTTTTTTTTTATAGAAAAACACTTATTTTCTCCTGCATAAAGAGGTACAAATTAATAAAATCGGTGTAGTGGTTCTCACAAAATCGGATTTTGTTTTAACCATTGTTGTACAAATTATACGATTGCATTGCCAATCCTGTCTGCATTCATATCTTTATAAATTAATCATTACTGAACCCATTATAGTGAAATAAAAAACACCGTGGTACAAACTTTAAAGATCAATCAGTTTGCACCATGATATTTTTTATTTCACTAAAATCGGCTCAATAATAATGAATTTATTAAGAACTTAATGCAGACAGGAATGCAATCGTATAATTTGTAATACAATGGTTAAAACAAAATCAGATTTTGTGAGAACTACTTAACCGATATTATTACTTTGTACCTTGTTAAGCGGGAAAAAGTAGTGCTCTCCTATAGATTAAAAAAACTGAAACATTTTACAGAAAATAAGAATAAACACGCCATTTTGAAGAATCAAGTATGATTCTGTCCGCCATCTTAAATTTATAGATGGCGGTAAATTTTGATTATGATCTTTAAAAAGCAATCAATTCTCATGTTTTTTATTTCATCCAAATCGGTTCAGTGGTAATGAAGTTATAAGGAAATAAATGCAGACATGATTGGCAAGGCAATCCTATAATATGCAAAACAATTGTTGAAACAAAAATATTTCTTTTAGAACCACTGAACCGATTATGCTAGTTCGTACCTTGTTGTGCGTGGCAACCATGCAGCTTTTTCAGTAAGTTAAAAAAATAATTAAGACATGTTCGCAACACAAGAATAAACGAGCATCTTTAAAGGGTACAGTTTAATTTCGTCCGCCATCTTGGATTTTAAGATGGCGAACAAAAAAATATATTTAGTCAATACTCTGATTAATTCTCTATCAAGTGCAGTTTGTCCCATTAAAATCGATTGTACAGGGTGTCCCAAATTGGGCACTTTTAGGGGGTTTAAGGTACTTCTAGGGGAGACAGAGAAAAAATGACCACGCATTGCGAGGCTCAAATTTCAAGAGAAAACTTATAGTGAAAACCGCATTTTGAAATATCGTCTCATCTTTGAGCTACGGGGGCTTTTTGAAAAGTCTGCATTTTGGAAGGGGGTCGATAACTTCGTTATTAATGGAAATTTTGATTTAGAGTAAATTGCAATTTTATAGACTTTATCACGAGGAATTTACCCGCTAAATTAAATTTTAACTGTCACTTTTAGTTTTTGTTTAACTCCAGACTCAATGATATATTTTCACTTGAACTCTAATTTTTGAAATCTACACCCCACCCTTTGTTTAAAATAAACTAAAATTCATTTTGTTTAACTCCAGACTTAATTACCTCTCGTTTAATATCACCCACGCCATATTTTCACATAAACTCTATTTTTTTAAATCTACTCCCACCCTTTTGTTTGGTTTGCGTTCGGTTGATTTTGTTCATTTTTAAATGGGACCATCACGACCCAAGACCCCTCCTAGGTACCAAATTTCATTTAAATAGGACAAGCGGTTTTAGAGTTATGCGGGTTGGTCGTTACAGACAGACAGACGGCACAACAAAAAAGTTTCAAAATCGTCTAAAACGCAAAGATATATAAAAAAATTTATAATCGGAGCAACTTTTTTTTCTCGAAAAAATTAGGATCACCATAGCTCCTACTATAGTATAGTAGTAGTGTGAGCTAATATTTGATATAAGACAATAGCCAGCAGAAATTTTCAGGGGGCTGTGGCCTAGGTCGATGTTTTCTGTGATACACATACCGGGTGGGCCAAAAAAAAACCGGACAATTTTTTTTTGTGGGACGAACTGCACCTGGCAAAAAATTAATCAGAGTTTTGACTGAATATATTTTTTTATCCGCCATCCATCCATCATGGCGGACGAAATTAAAATGTACCCTTCAAAGATGTTCGTTTATTCTTTTGATGCGAACACGTTTTATTTATTTTTTTTAATTAGTAAAAAAGCTGCATTCTTACGACGCACTACAAGGTACAAGTCAGCAAAATCGGTTTAGTGGTTCTAAACTAAAATAGTTTTGTCTCCACCATTGTTTTGCATGTTATACGATTGCCTTATGCCAATCATGTCTACTTTTATTTCATTATAAATTCATTAATACTAAACCGATTTTGATGAAATGAAAAACATCCTGGTTAGAATTGATTGCTTTATATAGATCATGATCAAACTTCAAAATGGCTTGTTTATTCTTATTTTCCAAAATTGTTTTGTTTTTTTTATTTATAAAAAAGCAGTACTTTTCCCCCACAAAACAAGGTACAAATTAGTAAAATCGGTGTGTTGGTTCTCAAAAAATCTTTTTTTGTTTCAATCATTGTTTTACAGATTATACAATTGCATTGCCAATCCTGTCTGCATTAATTTCCTTATAAATTCGTTATTACTAAACCGATTTTAGTGAAATAAAAAAAATCATGGTAAGGATTGATTGCTCTATAAAGATTGGAATCAAAATTTGCCGCTATCTTAAAAGTTAAGACGTCGGACAGAACCATACCTACTTGATTCTTCAAAATGGCGTGTTTATATGATCTTTGTTGAACCAAAGTCAGATTTTGTGAGAACCACTACACCGATTTTATTAATTTATATCTCTCTATGCGGCAGAAAAGTAGTGTTTTTCTGTAAATTAAAAAAAACTAAAACATTTTCGGAAAATAAGAGAAAACACGCCATTTAGAAGAGTCAAGTATGATTCTGTCCGACACCCTAAATTCTAATATGGCGGCAAATTTTGATTACAATTTTTAAAGAGCAATCAATTCTCACTAAGTTTTTTTTTTATTTTACTAAAATCGGTTTACTAATAAAGAATTTACAAGGAAATGAATGCACTTTGTTTGAAACTCGTAGACAATGATTGTGTAGAAATAAAATTTCGGACTTCCATTGTCTTTATATATTTTAAAACACGACGTTTCGGTTAGTAAGTATCTCTAACCGTTATCAAGTGTAAACTAAACAACCTAGTCTCTAGGCTACTACTTATACTACTTGGTGTGCAGTCAGGTGTGACGGTCCGCTCCCTTTTTTAATCCTAAGACGCGTGTTTTCCTTAAGGAGTGGTTTCCATATGTTTGGTATGTCCGTGCTTGGTTGACTAAAAACTTCTTTATTCTGCATTATATACGCAGCTTCAATAAACTTTCGTTTTCGCCAATGCGACTCCTTATGTAAAACTTTGGCTTCTGACCACTGAATCCTGTGATCATTTGACCATGCATGATCTGCTAAGCCAAATTTTCAGGTTAGAGTAAATGAACATCTAAAAAGTACCCAATTAGGGGATATTGAAAAATCCGGTTTAGCAGATCATGCATGGTGAAATGATCACAGGATTCAGTGGTCAGAAGCTAAAGTTTTACATAAGGAGTCGCATTGGCGAAAACGAAAGTTTATTGAAGCTGCGTATATAATGCAGAATAAAGAAGTTTTCAGTCAACCAAGCACGGACATACCAAACATATGGAAACCACTCCTTAAGGAAAACAGGCGTCTTAGGATTAAAAAAAGGGGGCGGACCGTCACACCTGACTGCACACCAAGTAGTATAAGTAGTAGCCTAGATACTAGATTGTTTAGTTTACACTTGATAACGGTTAGAGATACTTACTAACCGAAACGTCGTGTTTTAAAATATATAAAGACAATGGAAGTCCGAAATTTTATTTCTGAAATGAATGCAGATAGGATTGGCAATGCAATCGTATAATCTGTAAAACAATGGTTGAAACAAAAATAGATTTTAAGAGAACCAACAAACCGATTTTACTAATTTGTACCTCGTTTTGTGGAGGAAAGTAGTGCTTTTCTATAAATTAAAAAAAACTAAAACAGTTTTGGAAAATAAAAATAAACACGCCATTTTGAAGAATCAAGTATGATTCTGTCCGCCACCTTAAATTTTAAGATGGCAATAATCTTTGATCATGATCTTTATAAAGCAATCAATTCTAACCAGGAAACATGATTGGCAAGGCAATCGTATAACATGCAAAACAATGGTTGAAACAAAAATATTTTATTTTAGAACCACTAAACCTACTTTGCTGATTCCTACCTCGTTGTGCATAGTAAGAACGCAGCTTTTTTACCAATTTAAAAAAATAATGAACATATGTTCGCAACATAAGAATAAACGATCTTTAAAGGGTACATTTTAATTTTGTCCGCCATCTTTGATGTTTAGATGGCGGACAAAAAAATATATTTTATCAAAACTCTGATTCATTCTCTGCCAAGTGCAGTTTGTTCCATTAAAAACAATGGATTAGTTCAAAAGTTAAAATTATAATATAATAATTTTTTCTCAGTAGGGGAGGTGAGCCCTGTGATACATCAGGGGGACCTGAGATCCAACAGAGGGGGCCAGGCCCCTCCCATTCACGCTGATGTTTAATCCTTTCACTGTGGGTTGTTAAATTTAGACCTTATTGGGTCGGGTTCGGTTTGCTTTTCCAGCACTTTTGGTAAACAGGAATTATAACATTTCGTAGAAAGAACATTATTTGTATAATAGAATTTTAGATTGTTTTAGGTAATTCTTCCAGCTGCTGCAGAGATGACATGACTGACATATCCACATAGGTCGGGGCTCATGTTCAGAATTCACATTTTCAAAAGCCGACACTGTTCTAACTTCTGAAAATCATTCAAATTTTACTGCCGCTGGCACCCGATTATAAGGGATAGATCAGTTAGGGTAATTTGGTGTATACGCTAACGTATGTATAGGTAACTGATAACAAGTGATAAGGAGAGCAGCACTCATTATGTGACCTTGGTACATATTACAGGCACTGCTAGGATACTCCGAACATTTCTTAAGTATTTTAAGCATTCTACCTGGACAACTATGGTATACAAAAATTAGCAACCAAACCACGACCTCTTGACAAAGGTGTTACAAAAAGTATGATATATTGTGACTGAGCTAGCCTCCCTATATTTCTTGCAAACCTGCTAAACAAAAAATGTGTATTTAATATATCTATATATTTAATTTTCTAATATTATTATCACAACATATAAAATTGATTTTTTTGTTACAAAAGTTTCATGTCATAGCCCTGGAGCACTGGCCTGGTTTGAGTTTTGGACATATCTGAAAAATAAAAATGGTACCTATATCGTTTACGACTACCAAGAGATAAAAGTGATGCTCTCCATGCTACAACAAAGAGCTGGTAGCAGGAGCGAATCACTACTCATTACAACATTCACGAAAAAACTGCTGTTTACAAATCGGTTACTATGCGAATAACGGGATAAACAGTAACAGAGTATGTCTCTTAATAGGCGATAAAAATTGCACACTTTACACCACAAGTTCAAAATAGATATGGGGTTTCCGACATAAAAGTACCTATGATCGCCCACTTTTTTAATGATATTCCTAAACTGCCTAAACTCGTCTGGAAAAGCCGGAATTTTAGAGGGCTTTAATAACTGTTAAAGAAACTTGTTTATTAAATCATTGTACGTATGCGGTGTTGCCAAACAAACGAGTGTTTCTTTGTATTCTACAAATAAAGGAAAATTGAGAAGAAATTAAAAAAGTGTACGAGTGTACATGGGGATTTTGGAAACGGTAAGAGAAACAATTTAAATGAGAAGAAAGTTTGGGGTTTCTTTAATTTTTTCTAATGGTTTTATCATAGTTCCTATCAGCCATCCAAAGCTCAGTTCTCTAGCGTTTCTGGAAGTGGGATATGTTACATTTACATAACTTTACATTTATAGGGGAGGGAAGTAAATTAAAATTTTGCGGTTTTTACATTTTTCCCTACAGTTCCATCATAGTTCCTATCAGTCTGCCAAAGCTCAGCTCTGTAGCGTTTCTGGAAGTGGGCAATGTTACTTTTATATTATGTATATAATTAATGTATAGGGGACGGAAGTAAATTAGAATTTTGTGGTTTTTTTATTTTTTTTAAAGGTTTTGTCATAATTTCAAGGTTTTGTCATAATTTCTATAAGTCTGTCAATTTTGAGCTCTGTAGCATGTCTGGAAGTACAGTAGAATTTTGATGATCTATACACGAGTAAGTTAGTGGCAATTTCGACGTTTTTTAAATTTCTTAACTACTTTAATACTTTATGGAAGGCAATGAAACTTAGAGGGATTGTTAACTCTATAAAGAACAACGACAGTGCAAAGTTTGACTTTTGTAGCTCATTCCAAAGTAAAGGTGGTACAATAGTTTGCGCGAACTTGGCGGGGCACTGCCGATGCCGTGCCCCCAGATCATAAAGGGCAAATAGAAATATTGAATTTTTTGAGTACCCCCTGTACATATAAATTGTCAGGTGACATCTGGTATGCTCATCAAATGTAAGAGTCAACTATTTATATCACTTTTTTGTATTAAAGTTTAGTGGAGTCTTACAGACTCCTCTTATCTATATCACTTTTTTTTTTAATCCGTAGAGTTTGGTTGCATTATTGATATCGAAGGTTTTTTTTTAATATCTTTTATAAGATGTTTTATCAATTGTATAGTGATATTTAATATAGATCATATTTTATTAGGAAATAAGTACAAAAGAATGACAAAAAAATTGTAAAACCACTTTACATTGGAGTCTGACAGACTCCTGTACACTGGTTACGGGTTATGGTCGGGCAGTCAAATTGGAAATATTCAATTTTTGGGTGATTTTGATATAACTTGGCATGCTGTTTAAGAACTCCCTACGAAGTTAGGAAAAATAGTGATTTGCTCGGCGTCGCATTATAGGTAGCATCGCGACGCCCTAAAGGTGAATATTGATAGTAACCTACTTTTTGTCAAATATCTCAAAAACGGTAATTTGTAGGACAATTTTGTTTTCAGTTTAATGCAGCCAGTAGACGTATCTATCTACCGCTCTATAACAATCTCAAGAAATATTTTGAGTTTTTTTATAAAAAATTTTAGAAGTGAAATTTTCACCAAAATTTAAATATGTAATTTTTAAAATTTTTGGATTATTTGCTTCCCTTGAACACAGTTTAGTGGTGATTTTGATCTCGTATAATAATTATTGTATTTTTTGAGTTAGCACAATGTGCTTAAATTTATATATTATCTTTACACAGAACCGCGCAAAAAAATACCAAAACTAGCAATATCGCGTTTTGTCAAAAAAAAAATTTTAATGTTCTTAAGATTAAATAATTTTTTTTAAGTACTACTACTAGTTTTTTTATTCTTATTTCTCATCTAAATATTATTAAAACTTAACAGAATTATTTAAAAAAATATTGTAAAATAGACCGGGTGTCTAATAAAAAAATTCAAACTTAAGTAATGCTATGTAAAAAAAACATTGGATTAAGGGCTTAATTTGACATCTCTTCATTTATGTGCCTCGGATTTCTATATTTTCTGGGTGATTTTGATCCTCCAAAGGAATTAGTTATATTAAGAAACAAGCTTTCAAAAACTGTATAATTTTACAAAAATCGTGCCGGAGTTTTTATGCCAAACATATTTAAAAATAGCACTTTTTAAAAAATTGTCGAAATTCCCAAAAATACATTATTTACCTTAAATATCGTTTTACAAATGAGAATTTTATAATTTTTAAAATCATACAGCCATACCAAATTTAAAGAAAACCTTTATTCTCCAAAACGGAACCAAAATTTTTATATTTAGTAGGGGTGCCACTACAAAAACTTTAATTATTTGCTGTCAAAATATTAATATGTTTTATGTCTCAAAATGCTTTGAATTTATATATAACCTTAGAACCTACAATACATTTAAATAACTGAAGCCCATAACAGGACCCACCATAGATATTCAGGCGCCCTGGGCGAAACAGTAAATTGGCGCGCCTATACTCATACTTCTAAATATATCTAATCCGGCTACTCTAGATGTAAAATTTAGCACCTTAGAGCTCAAATTTGGCGCCCTTATGATTGGGCGCCCCTGAGCAGAAGCCCGGTTTGCCCGTGCCTACTACGGACCCTGCCCATAGACGTACTAAAGGGGTCTACAGTTTCAAAAAATACAAATACCAAATAAATTACTGGCTGTTTTCTGCGGCTTTTGGGGTTTGCAAGTACCTACAAATGTGTTCTATTTAGCTCTAGATCAGCGTGTACGTATATTTATTGTACTATATTAGTTCTAAGGTAAAAATATTATAATAAGACAATTTTAGGAATGCTTTATATAGGCAGTAATTTTAAAGCTTTATTTGTAAAATGTTGGCATACTTCCCATAATACCTGTAATAGTGCATTTGAAATTAAGCATCGCGGAGGCATCATCATGTTTCCTCCCAATTTGTTGGTCACCTGAGTTACTACTGATATACTTATGGACCTTAAGGAAATCCTACTCTATGCAATACCACCTCTAGAGTATTATTTCAAGTATCTCATAGTTATATGGCTCCAAATAATTACAAATCTGATGGCTTGGAATAAATGTGTCAAAAACAATGCAACACATTGTGTCATTATCTTTTTGGTGCATTCGTAGAGAAGAAAATCAGAATCATTTAATAAAATTTCGCAACAAAACTTATTTAGGTTTCTTGGTAAGTTGCATTTTTTTATAAAATTACCGGTATTTTAAAAATATCGCTAGCGGAGTTTATTATTTCATAAATATCTAAGTTATTAAGTATTTCTTTTCTATTTCGGTAATAACAAACCGAAACTAGAGAATGTTAAATTACATGTTTTTATAATTATTAGGTTCAGGTCCGGGGCTGGAATATTGGCCGCCTATTTTGATGCCTCTCCTGATCATAGAATTCTTTAAAATGTTCGATTTTAATAGGGTGAATTGCACTTTGCAAGTGGTGTTATTAATTTTTTAATAAATTTTTCGTTTTATTGTACGCATTTGGCTGCCTTCATATAACAACACCTTAGGTGACTACGTCGTTGATGGCCTTACCCCCAGACAAAATATAGTTTTTTGGATTATAATAATTTATCAAAGTTTAACAGGAAGTAAAAAAAAATATTATCATATAGTAAAAATACACTTTCTTCGGAAATTACCAAACAATCTATGAGCCTGTTTGCTTTTTTAATTCTGCTTGCATTTCTTTGCTTATGAATTCCTTATTAATGAACTGCTTCTAATGAACAAAAAAGTATCATGGTTAACATCCATAGGGTGTGAAAAATTACTCGCAACTAAAAATAGCGATCCTTCATAAAGAGAATATTATTTAGTCGGCCATCTTTGATTTAAAAATTGACGAAAGTTGCTATGGTGATGCTCAAAGAGCAATCGATTCTCACTATGATACTTTTCATTTAATTGAAATCGGTTTCGTTTTAATGAATTTGTGAGGAAATGCAGACAAAATTAGGCAATTGTATAGTTTGTGAAACATCTTTGCCCTATCAATGGTTAAAATAAAAATTAATACTTCCAAAACTGCTAAGCCTAATTGAAAGTTTAAGTTTGATTCTGACCATCCATCTTGAATTTTAAGAAGGTGATAAATTTCGATAGGGACCTTTAAAGCGCAATTTTTTGCCTTGATACTTTTTATTTGAGGAAAATCGGTTTAGTAATAATTAATTTATTAGGAAATTAATGGAGACAGAATTGAAATCTGTACAATAAAGGTTAAAACAAAAATTATTTTTTTTGGAACAATCCAACTGATTTTCGTAATGCGTACCTCGTCCGTGCGTGGCAGAAATAGGATTTGTTTATAAATTAAAAGAAAAAATTTAAAAAAGATCTGGCACATAAAAATAAAAAAAAGTGTGTTAGCTTAGGACCACACTTCAGAAGTGTAAACTAAGTCGAAATTAATCATACTGGCCTTCATCCGCATCATCATATCGCTCGCTGAATGTTCCTCTCGCAGTTAGTCACCTCGAGCCGACTTCACCCGAATGAGCGTTACATAGCCGAGCCTGACGGCTCAGTTCAATTCGCTACCCACAAAAACTGCTAAACGCGCCTAAAGAAGTTTACACTTCAACAAGCAAATTTAAAGGGTTTAGCATGATTTTGTGCTCCACCTTGTAATTTCAAGATTGCGGATAAATTATTTTTTCTTAAAATCCTGATTCATTTCCTGCAATCATCAGCTTTTTTCAATAAAATCGGTAGCATAGTTCAACAGTTACAACAAAAAAAAAATCCGTTTTTTTTTTCGTTTTTTTTTGCTTCACCCGATATTTTAATAAACTGGATGAAAGTGTATGGTCAGCACCCCCACTAATTAAAAAAAATGAATGCTTTATATAATAGAAGTAGAAAAATTTCTATAGTTAAGTTCAAGTCATAGATCTACAGCAAGTTAATAACAGTAATGACTTGTTTTTATGGGATTTCATAGATTCTCTAAAAATAGCTATCTTTGGAGGCAAATGGCATGAAAACTTCAATATGGTTTTTGGAGATTTACACAAATTTTGAAAGCTTGTTCCTTAGGAAAGTAAATTCTTTTGGAGGAACAAAATCACCCAGGAAATATAAGAATCCCATGGACATGAATGAAGAGGTGCCAAAATTGACTCAAAATTCAAGGATTTTTAAAGTATAATTTCTTGTGTTTGGATAAAATTCCCGAACTCCCTGACTATTTTTTTTTAACTGCAATATATTTTTTAAAATTTTCTTTTAATTCTAAAACATAATAATAAAAACTTAAGAAAAAAATAGTTCAAAATAAAGTGTAGTAAAAAAATGTTTTTGTTATGAGCGAAATCCATGGACTCTATAAAAAAACTGACTTGACCAAATTCAAAAAACTTTTGCATCAGTTCCTGCGAGTGAAAAATCTAAGCTATAATATATTCTTATAGGCAGACTCAAAAGGAACCTTAGTTTGCAACCAAACCCAAAATCACCCCTAAAACCACTTACCCGCTTCAGATAAACCAAAATTTAGGAAAAATACAAAAATGTAAATTTTGATAAAAACTAAATTTAACAATTTTTATTTAATGGAACTTAATCACGCTTCCAAAGTGTAATAACTTGTTAGAAAGGCACACTCATTGTCTGTCAAAAAGTGAAATTAGAAATGTCCTACCTAATGTAGTTATTAAGTTATTTCAGAAAATCTGGATCAATGTCACGTCACATTTGAAAGCGTCGCGACGCCGCATATATTACGTCGCCGCAAAAAAAAATATGATTTTTGTAAATGTCTTCATAAGTTTATTAATCGTACGAATTTATATCAAAATCACCACAACTTCGGAAATTCTGCCCAACCATTAAGGTTCCTGTTCCTTTAATCAAAATATGAAAATTTACTTTAATTTAATTCGACGCTTTGTAATCGGTTTTAAGTTTATTGTGACAGATTTACATATAAAAAGCAGCTGCTCTCTTTCAAGATTCGGCCTTTGTGTATTTAAGAACCGGATTTATTAGTGTCTGTATTTATAAAATGAAAGTTAGTGCCTTTTTTTTAAATTTGACTTTGGTATGTCAATTTTAAGAGGTCAGCTGTTAGTTTTCTGTGTAAATCTGTCAGAATAAAGTCGACTCTAAAATAAAGTCAGGTTTAATTCCAGTAAGTCCCTAATGTTTTAGTCGTTAGTTTAGTATCATAAATCAAAGATACATTTTACGACATTTGCTTCACAGCCAACTAAGCGGAAAACGGGTTTTTATTATAATTATAATAATAAAGAAGTTTTTTTATGTATTGAATTTTACAAAAAGATATTGACTTATACTAAATACAAAATCATAAAAAAACAATAATCATAGAAGCAGTTAATAAGGCGCTGCCTGTGACGTAGCACAGCACCCCGACACAAAATAGGATTCTCGGACGTATTACCATCTATTCTAATCGTGTCATTGACTGAACTTACACATTATTATCCGATTATTTACCATCTCTTTTTAAATTAATGTATTAGTAAGGGCGCCTAATACCCTTAAAAAATCATGATATCAATAAACAGTGGTCTACTCGTTTTATACTAAACTCACACATTGTCATCCAGCTACTCTCTCTTTTTAACTCAAGTTAGTGCGACGGGCGCACCGGGCGCACCCAATCTAAAACAGTCTTGGGATTAGTTTGCAAATAGAGTAATTATAAGATGTCATTTTGACAATCAATGTCAATCGACGTTCTTCCATCAGCACACAGTGGGCTCGCGGACCTGATTTTTCGCCAAAAAAGGTTAAATTAAATACATACTGAAACGCACGGCGTCCGGTAAAGTAATTACTTTACAGTACACGTGTAGGTCAAATAAATTACAATAAATATTTTGAAAAAACAGGTACTCATAGGTAAAATGTTGTACCTAACGTTTGTGGAAAGTGTCGTTGCCGCCCTTGACGGCGGCGTTACCGTCGCGTGTCGTAAAGTATCACTTTCCGCACTTGTAAATAACTATTTTGATAATAATTAAAAAATTATTTCCTACTCACCTTTTTAAATTTCAGTAGCATAACTTAGAGTTACATATCCCTTAGAAGAAAACTTTTCTATAACTTTTTCGTAAAACTTATCCGTCTTCTGCAATTCTTTTAAAAGTTCATTTTCAATTACAATCCAAGGTAACCCATTAGAAATTAGACTGGTGGAACAACTTTTAAAAAACTTTCTTATTCTGGAAAAGCCGGTACAATTGGTATCTTGGGTTAAAGGTAAAGTGGCCAAAAATGCAAACATTTTATAACTCACAGGTATTACTTTATGGGCATCATTCTGGTTCATTAGTCTTAAAAATTTGGCAAGGTTACTTTGCTGTATTGGTTTGAGAACTAGAGAAACGGCAACTTCATACTCTGACATAAAATTATCTATAGTCGCCTCCTTTATGAAAGGATAACACCTCTCAAACATGTTAACCAAGAGATCTTTTGTAGCACTTGTACCTGAAGTTAATTGTGTCGAAGTATCTGCCAGTCGAAGGTATTTTAAATTGTCAAATTTAAAAAATCTATTCTTGAGCTGGGTGAGAATATTGTCTAGAATCACACAATATGTTGCGTAATATTCTGCAATTATTTCACTTTCTATTTTATGTTCTACCTGTGATGCATTTGATGTGTCAAAAGTTGGTTCCAAATTTGTTTTAGAATCCAATTTAATTTTTTTAGTTTTTGGTGCAGCCTCGTCCTCGCTAAAAACATCATCCGAATCATTACTACATGACAAGTCTTCATCTATATCTAAATTTTCGTATTTTATATTGCATTCGTCTTCCAGAGTTATTTCTTCACATTTGATATTGTTTTTAGATATATCTTTTATTGTTATTTCAAGAGAGTCATGTATTTTATCTACACTGCAATCGACTGAAGTTAAAGTTTTAGGTCTAATAAAATCACAGACAGTCGCACTTTCAATTGTGTCGTCCGTATTTGCGTTATCTCTTATCCTTTGAGTGGTAAATTTTCTTAAGTCACCTTCTATCGTGGAGGACTTGGAATTGTTATCCATCAAAATGCTTTCGATTGCAGCTTCACTTTCTTCAAAGCCCGATTCAATTGTTTCCAATTTTATATTTGTTTTGTGTGCTGTATCATGTATAAGTGACTCATTGATTAAAGTTTGATGTTTACGGGTAGTGATATTTGGGCTCTCAGACCATAAAATATCTTTCAGCCTAGAAGGGCTGTTCATTTTGTCACATTCTGTGAATTCTTGTATAGCTTCCTGGGATGGCACTGGCCAACCGTTAGCTAAATGTAAATATTCCACTACCATTTTTGATTGTTTCCAAGAGCTTAAAGTATTTTGAAGTATGTATATAGACTGTAAAGTATTGTTAAAATTAGTTTTCCTAAAGGCGTTTCTTAGTTCGATGTCCAACATTTCACATTGGTAAAATATATCTTTAAATAAATGTAAGTAAAAAAAGAATTCGACGTCTATAACCTTCTGTAAACAATACTTAGCATAGACGTTTAGATCTAAATTAACTGTTTTTAAATTCAAAATTTCAGTAAATAAAATAATCAGGGAATCCTTATTTGAAATAACAAATTTTAAATCTGCACACTTGAGTACACTCAGCTCATTTAAACTGGGCAGGGCAAAGTTTGTGACATTCGTCACAACTATACTTTTGTTGTGTAATTTTATGAAATCAAACAGTTTATACAATATTCTTAAATCAGAAAAAAATGACTTTACTGCTGTTATGGAAGAACAACATTGCTCGATTATTAAAGTCAAAGATCTTGTTGCACAAGGTACTAGCTGTATCTTTGGCAGATGTTCGCTTAATAAAAGATCAAGCTTTTTTAATTCATGACTTGCCACACTTCCCCCATCACAAGTATAAGCAATTAGTTTATTTTTATGGGAATTTTGAGAATGCTTGTCAAACAGATTAAGTATTAAATTGAAGATCGAATCTGCCTCACCTTTTTCTATATTGTCGTAGATACCCATAAACCTCTCTTGTATAATTCCTTTACCATTGACGAAACGGACTGATACAGCACATTTCGACAAACCTGTAATATCTGAGATATCATCTATGAAAGCAGTAAAAAAACTGGTTTTAGAAAGTTCCTTTTGAATATGATTATATAGTTCATCTTGGATAATATCCAGTAATTCATAAAATGATGTCTCGGGCAATTCGTTAAAATTCTTTTGATACGTAAAGATATGTTGAAGTTCTAAATTTGATTTTAATCTTTCTAAAGTTAGAAGTCTGATCAACTCATTCTTGAGTTTGTGTTTTTCATTAACTACAAACAATAGTGTGTCCAATAAAGTTTTAAACACTTCTCTGTTCTTTTTAATTTTAATGTTGTAGAGTACATTAAATCTTTTATCGTCGTCCGATACTGCCAATTTTGTAGTATTGACAAGCGAATAAAACAACAAAGCGCAAGTTCTATGTTCTTTTCTTTTGGAGTGTTTGCTAGCTATAGTGGTAAAATCTTTCTTTTCTTCTACACCGGTAGCACTCCAATTATTTTTGCTTTTACTAAATAACAAGCAATACCAACAAAAGTATTTTTTATACGATGAACTACCTACTAGCCAATTTCTTGAACAAAGGGTTTCATATCTAAAGTTTGTATTGGAAAACTGGGGCCTAGGAAGTGACATAGATATAATTTTTATTTGATCTTCATCTGACCTTCTTTGGAATGGATATTTTAGCAAAGATAGAACAATGTCAGATTCGTCTAAAATTTGTCTATTCAAAATCATTTCATTATATACTTGATTTGGAAGCGCTAAAGTATAAGTCTCCACGTCCTCATCTTCAGAAATTATCTCTATGCAATCTACACCATTATTTGAACTAACAACTGTTGACACAGGTTTTGCACTTTGAGGTGAATTAATAAGTATTAAGTTCTTTTGATTTGGATTTAAGATATGATAGTTTGTGGATAAGTTTAAATTCATTTTAAAAGGCAGAAACGAAATATTTGATTTTTTAAGGGAAACATCGTTTAAGCTATCTCTCGAATTCACATTCAATGCCGAATTTGAAATAGTAGCAGACTTCGAATCAAGAATGTTTCTGTTAGTCCCAGAATGCACGGCGGGGTCTTGAATTTGGCTTATAGCATTAGGTACGTGCTCCTTTTCCAAATATATGATTTCTGGTTTTTTGCTATTTGTGACTCCTAATGCTACCGAACAATCATTTTGCTGAATTAATGTATTTCCATTCAAATTCTTTTCAGCATCCGTAATACTAAATTTAAATTCGGTTAAAGTTGAATCATCAGTTAAAGTTTTAGATAGCGGTTTTGAAAAAACACGATTTTTTTCATATCTTTGGCCAGCTGAAGTGTTTGCTTGCTTATTTAGTTTGTTTATATTAACAGTTTCGGTCTCACTATTTTTCACAATTTTATAACATCTAACATTTTCTTTAAAATTCTTATTTTCATTATTCAAACAGGAAATAGGGTTTCCATTAAATACCTCGGTTAAATTAATTTCATCTGCATCTCTAGTACTTTTTTCGCAATCTGAATATATATCTAAGGAGAGAGGATCTTTATTTTCTCTCTGAAAAAGCATGCTTTTCTCCTTTGTATTTCTGTAAGGGATAGTATTTTTAATTAAATCAAATTTAATGATATTATCTGAGTCAGTTTCAGAATCCTTAATATTAGTTTCAGGTGGGTTATCTCCTGAGTAAGAAACATCTTCAGATGTATCGTTTGCAATTATTTCCTCCTCATTTGTAATTACTTCGTCCTCACTTGAATTACAGACCTCATATATTTCAGTTTCGGAGCCTAAAATATTTGAAAGATTTTAAAAACTGAAACTACCTAGAAGGTCCGGGTTATTCCGCATATTTCAACAAAGGTCTGCTGCACAAGCGGCGGCGCGTCGGGGGGACCCGGGGGCCCTGGCCCCTCGCCTTTTTTCAAACCACATAAAATTCTCTCAAAATACATAATATGTGTGTAAAATGTAATATTTTCTTTACTACAGAAGCTATACGCCTCCGTCCACTGTTTAAGGGCACGCGCCGCCGCTGTGCTGCGCTTAATATAAGAGATAGAAAAAAAGTGTAAGTATAAAAATTTTTGTGTTTATCCTATACGCCAGTAAATGTTTTTTAACAATACAAATGAATGTATTTTGTTATATTTTGTTAAAAAACACAAACATGGTAAAACTCTTACAGAACATCTATATATTAAACTTAAAATAAATAGATCTCTTTTCAGATTTAAAAAATATAAAATATACATTTGCTCCAGCCGTTTTTAAAATATTTACAATTTCAAAACGGATACAAAGAATAAAAATGTCGGCGTCGTCATCAATTGTTTATTTATGACAAGTGGTATTTCGTCATCATTAAAATTTGATTTTTTAAATGCAAATATTTTAACAACTGTCTGCACCAAATGTCAACACATCATATATTTTTGAATTTAGAGAAAAAGATCTATTTATTTTGAGTTTGATATATACCTTCATTTATTTTGTTAGGTATTTCCTGGTGTTGAATAAACTCAATAAGTTTTGCATTTACACCTAAAAATGTTTCAACGCTATCCAGTAAAAACGAGTATATAAATAAGCTACTATTATTTTGTAGGTTCATTCATTCATTTTTTTTTATTTGTCAAAACACAGTGTGTTTGACAAATAAAAAAAAAATAAAAAAAAATTATTTTGTAGGTTAAGACAGTTAATAAACACCTCATGTTTTTTAAGTTCATGTAGCTTTTTGTATGCATTTACATTTTACATTACAACAGGCGGTTTCGGATATTTTTTTTGTAGATTTACATCCCTTACATCTAAAAATATTCTCACTACATTCGTAGAAGAACGTAGCAAAATTTGCATATTAAACATGAATTGGGAAAGCGTAGCGTACATGGCGCGATCATCTCCATATGGTAGGTATCTTAACACGCAGTGGTTGTTCTACAGTGGAGAGGGGATAATTACTCCCAACAAGTCTTCATAAAATATATAAAAAAGCAGTTTTGTCTATTTTACCATTTCCCTCCCCTTCCCCAGACTTTTTTGCAGGAATTTTCGAAAAAAAACGTCGCCATTTAGCGGATCTGTGTTACTGACATGTATTTGTTTCAAATTTTATACCGCCTCGCCTGTCCCAAAGTAATTCTTAAAAGATTCTCCTATTGAAGTGGAAGAAAGGAATCCGAAACATAGATGTATCCAACAAAAATAGCCTCACTTTTTTTTTCGTGACCCCGCTTTTTAAAGTGGGCTCTACTATCCCTATCAAACGTCGCCGAAATCGGTGATGGCTTGCATCGTCGCGCGTCGCCTTTTTAAAGCTCCGCTCCGGACCTCGTGCCTCATTTGCTTGCTTTACTGTTAGGGGTGGAACGGGACGGGGCTCTGTATCCAATAGAATCTATTAAAGGCGGGCTACAACTTTGACTTTTAAGAATTACTTTGGAACACCCGGTATTAGACATAGGTATATAAAAATACTGTCCGTAACACTGATCGTGTGAGGTTGATTTTAATTTAAAAACGGTAATGATATTTTTAAAAAAGACAGTAGATTTTATATCTTAAACAGTAGAACAGCACCGGTCCAAAACTGTAGATATACTACTACTAACATAGTACACGTGACAACCCTCGAAATTAGCTATAGCAGAGAAGTACCTTATTTCTCTCATTGGCGAAAAGAGTGAGAAGGAATAGAAAAGGCACACTCATGCAAACCAGTGCATAAAAGCAGCTTTTGGCTAGTTTTCAAATCATTCAAATTGGAAACCCAAAAAGCAAAACCTTTTTGATTTTCTACGAAAAATCTTTGACAAAAACTAGGCGATTGATCCTAGTACGGATTGAAAAGTCCCAGTATAAAAAAAACTAAAAAAAAAAAGGAAACTTTGGAGGCATACCGTTACTTTTGTCAATCATCAAAGTGTGTCTTAACAATTATTTCAAACATTGTATTATATTATAATTATCGGTTTTTATCTTTTATTTTTTGAATTACTTTTCTTCATACCGGTTTCAGAATCCTTAATATTAGTTTCATGTTCGTTATCGCCTGATTGAGAAACAACATCAGATCTATCACTTCCAATTAATTCTTCCTCACTTGTCATTATTTGGTCCTCACTAAAATTAGAGTCCTCATATGTTTTAATTTTGGAGCCTAAAACAATTGAAATATTTTTAAAACTAAAACTATCCAGTAGTTTCCAGTCATTTTTGTTTGCTGCTAAAAAATCTGATGAAATAAAATTTCGGACTTCCATTGTCTTTATTTATTTTAAAACACGACGTTTCGGTTAGTAAGTATCTCTAACCGTTATCAAGTGTAAACTAAACAATCTAGTCTCTAGGCTACTACTTATACTACTTGGTGTGCAGTCAGGTGTGACGGCCCGCCCTCTTTTTAATCGTAAGACGCCTGTTTTCCTTAAGGAGTGGTTTCCATATGTTTGGTATGTCCGTGCTTGGTTGACTGAAAACCTCTTTATTTTGCATTATAAACGCAGCTTCAATAAACTTTCGTTTTCGCCAATGCGACTCCTTATGTAAAACTTTAGCTTCTGACCACTGAATCCTGTGATCATTTGACCATGCATGATCTGCTAAACCAGATTTTTCAATATCCCCTAATTGGGTACTTTTTAGATGTTCATTTACTCTAACCTGAAGAGGGCGTTTCGTTTCACCTACGTATGATTTACCACGCCCACACGGGATTTGGTAAATACATTCCTTGTTATTTGAGGGATTGTCTGGTTTTGTTTTAGTTACAAAACTTCTTATCGTATTTCCCGAAGAAAATACTGTTTTTATATTATAGTGTTTAGCTATTCGTCTTATGTTTTCTGAAATCCCTTGAACATATGGAATGTTAATAACACCTAACGGATTATTATTTTGAGAATTTGGTACATTTAGTTTGTTTTTAATTTTAAATATCGTTGAGTTTATTAATTTCTCGGAATAACCATTCTGTTGTAAGTCCTTTTTAATGTTGTTAATTTCTGTGGTTAATTCTTCATTATTACTACAAATATTTACGGCTCTTAAATACAAACTTCTTATAACTCCTTGTTTTGTTGCAACAGAATGATTAGACTTAAAATTTAGGTACTGTCCCGTGTGTGTAGGTTTCCTATATACAGTGGTTTGAATGTTTCTGTCTAATCGTTTGACAAGAACATCCAAAAAAGGTAAGGCCGAATCTTTTTCAATTTCCATGGTGCACTTGATTGTTGGTCGAATACCGTTTAAATGGTGTAGAAAATTTTGTAGTTCGTCATCATTTTCCGGCCATATAATAAATGTGTCATCCATGTATCGTAGCCATAGTTTTGGTTTGACTCTTGCTGTGTTGATCGCATGGTCCTCGAACCACTCCATGTAGATGTTTGCTACCACTGGCGAAAGAGATGAACCCATTGGGAGTCCATCATTTTGCGCGTAAAACTTATCTTTCACTTGAAAGTAAGAGTTACGGAGACAGAGCTCCAAAAGATCCATCACCCCCTCCACCGATAGCGTTGTTCTCTCATGAAGTGTATCATCAGTTTGTAATTTGTTTTTGATGATACTGAGTGACTCATTTATTGGCACGTTGGTGTAGAGACTTTCTACATCAAAACTTACAAATCTATCGCCGGGATCTAATTCGATACCTTTTAAAACCTCGACAAAATGTTCCGAGTTTTTGACAAAAGATTCGGACTTACCCTGTAGTGGTTGAATTATGTCCAACAAAAACCTCGACAAAGTGCTGGTCGGTGAGTCCCTGGAGCTGGTAATTGGTCGCAGTGGTATATCCTTTTTATGGATCTTTGGTAATCCATAAAAATGTGGTGCCTTACTGTGGTGTGGAGTCAGGCGGGATCTAACAGCGTCGGAGATATTTTCAGCGTACTTCTTCAAAGTCCTGTAGATGCGTCCTTCTATGGTGGTGGTTGGATCTTTGGGTAGTTGCTTGTAGTCTCCTTTCTCCAGAACTTCTTGGATCTTTTTGTCGTAAGTCTCGACATCCATGATCACCGTCGCGTTTCCTTTGTCGGCCGGTAGAATCTTGATTGATTTGTCTGCCTGCAGGTTCTTGATTGCCCGTTGTTCTTGACTGGTGATGTTTGTCTTTTGTTGCTTCTTTCTGTCCAACGTGGTTCTTACTTTATGGCGAAACTCATCAGCTTCGGGTTGAGGTAGACTAACGGTCTCTATTGCCGCAATAATTTCCAGTGTCGGTGTCTGTGCCGGTGCAATGGCGAACTTAAGTCCCTTACTGAGTACCAATTCTTCGTTGGTGCTCAGAGTCCTTTTGGAGATGTTCACTATAGTGCTTGGTGTTGTTGAGTCTGTTCTATCTTCAGTACGTGTCTGTAGTTTCTTAAGTTTTTCTCGGTGAGTTGATCTTATCTTCTGTCGTTCTCTGTTGCACGTACTGTCAATTTTACTCAGTATCGGTTCGTAGTCTTCCTCCCATGTGTGTCGTCTAATTTCGTCAAAACGCTCCTCCATGTCGGTGTTGAAGTTGGCTTTTCTCCATCGATGGTAACTGATTTGGGATCGGATTAGTGCTTGGCTGGTCCTCTCTAAGATCTTCTTCGTTCTCACTCCCGGAAAGTTGGCTTTTAGGCGAAAACCAACCGGAATGACACCACTGTCGCGCGCCTCGCACAAGAATGAAATGTGTTCTTCTTCCTTTAAAAAAAATCTGGTTTAGCAGATCATGCATGGTCAAATGATCACAGGATTCAGTGGTCAGAAGCTAAAGTTTTACATAAGGAGTCGCATTGGCGAAAACGAAAGTTTATTGAAGCTGCGTTTATAATGCAGAATAAAGAAGTTTTCAGTCAACCAAGCACGGACATACCAAACATATGAAAACCACTCCTTAAGGAAAACAGGCGTCTTACGATTAAAAAAGGGGGCGGGCCGTCACACCTGACTGCACACCAAGTAGTATAAGTAGTAGCCTAGAGACTAGATTGTTTAGTTTACACTTGATAACGGTTAGAGATACTTAATAACAGAAACGTCGTGTTTTAAAATAAATATAGACAATGGAAGTCCGAAATTTTATTTCTACACAATCATTGTCTACGAGTTTCAAACAAAGAGTTGAAGAACGGTACGGACCCGGAATCAACAATCTATTCAGAGGCTACGAGAAGAACAAACTTAAAGTGATAAAGGAAGAATAACACATTTCATTCTTGTGCGAGGCGCGCGACAACCCAACAAACATTTGTAGTAGCGGCCACATGTTCTAAAGGCTTTGCTACTTTCTTATAGTAGAAATGTGGTGATCCCAACCAAAATTTGTTACTTTTTAGTTCTGACTACTATTTCGTATCAGGAAATAGTAGATGTTTCGTAAAAACGACCCTCTAAACTACTTCTTAGGATTGTTTCTTGATAGTCGATTCTGATAGTCTTCTCTACCACAATAAGACGTTACTAAAGTTTTACTTTCTTTTTAGTCGTTATTTCGTAGTCGCCCTGACTTTTATATCCTACTTAATTACCACTAGAAAGTTAAGCTTCATTGGAGTCCCAAACAAGTGTATCCGAGAACTACATTATAACTTTAGTTCTTACCACAAAAGTTTGTGTCATCATAGTAATATCTGATGTAACAATGTAGACAAAATAACTTTTCGCATTCACTTTAAAGCCGCAACTACTTTGACTTATTTTTAATGACGATCTTTTAAAGTAAACCCTACTTCCTGTTTCTACTTTGAAAACGTAGACTTTTTGAAGTCGCATCTTGGTCGCGTCCATTCTTAGCCCTACTTTTTGTGGCTCCTTCTATAATATGGCAATTATAGGAATAAATTTGCAAATATTTTTTTAACTACTTTGAGCAGTTTTCGACCTCGGTCTGCTTGACTATTTTGCAAAACAATCAAAACGCAAAATAGTGATCCAAAGTATATCGAATACGCACACGGATTTTAAGAAATCCCTGGCCCATGCTTAATCTCCCACCTTAATCTTTTACGCTACTTGTTGTTGGTATTCTATTGTTGTACTGTCTTTGCGGTCATTCATGGCTTGTGCTGTGGCACCACCCTCTTGTGCCGCCACGCACTTGTGCTGACGTGTCGTGTTTCACTGTTATTCATTTTATGTGTTGAGCTGGACTTTAACTTTAAATATCCCTCTTCCAAAACAAAATGTTTTATTTTAGTTTATTGCTATAATGATAATGATAAAGTAAAACACAAACAAATAGGAACAAAATAGTAACAAAATGAGGAACATTAAAAAGAAACCTTAAAACTAATCGGTAAAAAAATTTACGTAACGATGTCGCAACATCACCTTCCCCACTATATGTAACGCTTCGGCTATCATCTACCCCCTTATGAAGGGTATCTAATTTATGCACGGCCCCTAAAATAAACCTCTTTGTGCTTCATCTATAAACTTTTGCAATTTGCGGTCCCCTTGCTGCTAATAAAATAACAAGTTACATGCGGATTTTAAGCGATCTAACAAGTCTCAAAGATTGTTTTTTTACTTATGGGGCTTATAGTAATACAAATTACTGAATATTGAGAATGCGAAAATATTTAAAAACAATAAAAAATACTACATACGAATTGTGAGAGCAATGCGTAAATAAAAAAGTAACAATAAGTTGATTTCATTGATGTGACTACGTTCTTTTAGTTCCTCGACCAACACTTCCTAGAAAATCTAGAATAGGGATCATGCTCTTGACTGCAACATACATTTTTGAAAAACACTTTTTATTGGCACTTCATTTATTGTTATAATGGAATTTAATTCATCTTGTTTTTGTTTTAAAACCTTCTACAAATTCACGCTCGTACATAACCTATAAGCAGTGGTGCCGTTGTTGGCAGAAACGGCAAATGACAAGTGGCGACACCCCAATAACTTGAAGGTAGTAGTCTTACTTATCGCGTGGTTCCTATCACTCTGTAGACGTTTTTTAGTGGCGAAAGCTAGTTAATAATACGTTGCCGCAACGAAGGAGTAGAAATTCGAGTGTGTTATCTAGAACTAAAAGGGAATGCCGACATAAAAGTCGTACGTGACACGTTGCCGTAACTTAGGCTCACTTTCAAGTAACCCTTTCGACTATCAGGGAATTTAGTTTGGGACGCCATGTTTTTTTGTAAGAAAGAAAATTTAATATTTTTATTGTCGTTTTATGAGCTCATTTTAAAGAGCTATACTCTTTTATAAACAAATTAGTTGAAGCTTACCAAAAATGCTCTTCTTAAGCACCATTTGTTACAGTTAATGTCGATTATGAAAACATAACCTCCAAAATCACAACACAAAAATTCCATCAGCTACCAGAAAACAGCTCAATTTTACGGGCGCACCGGTTTTTTGCAGTATATATAATGCATATTATACAAAAAAACTTTGCGTCGCACTCGAATTTTGGTCCTCTGTTCGTAAATTCTCATACTTTTGGATAACATAGTAGATATTATAGCCATAACCAAACAAAAAACTTAACGAGTCTGTTTACTGTTGTGTCCACCATATTATGTAACAATTCTACCAAAAAGAAACGATTATATTATTTGCAACTACATCGCTACTTTTATGCCATTACGGAAAAAAAACAGCCTTTACGACGTAGTAGATACCTGGCTACGACGTAGTAGTGTAGTTATTACTACAGTAACTTTAAACACTCGGCCAGGTAGTTATAACCAGAAATTGGTTCCCCACTTAGGGAATTAACACGTCGCTGTATGGTATACTGAGACGTAGCGGGAGTACGTTGCGGTTACTTTTAAGAAATTCTTGCTAGTTGGGGTTTCGTCGCTACAACTTTAAATGTTTATTGGGAGTGGTGTCATTCCGGTTGGTTTTCGCCTAAAAGCCAACTTTCCGGGAGTGAGAACGAAGAAGATCTTAGAGAGGACCAGCCAAGCACTAATCCGATCCCAAATCAGTTACCATCGATGGAGAAAAGCCAACTTCAACACCGACATGGAGGAGCGTTTTGACGAAATTAGACGACACACATGGGAGGAAGACTACGAACCGATACTCAGTAAAATTGACAGTACGTACAACAGAGAACGACAAAAGATAAGATCAACTCACCGAGAAAAACTTAAGAAACTACAGACACGTACTCAAGATAGAACAGACTCAACAACACCAAGCACTATAGTGAATATCTCCAAAAGGACTCTGAGCACCAACGAAGAATTGGTACTCAGTAAGGGACTTAAGTTCGCCATTGCACCGGCACAGACACCGACACTGGAAATTATTGCGGCAATAGAGACCGTTAGTCTACCTCAACCCGAAGCTGATGAGTTTCGCCATAAAGTAAGAACCACGTTGGACAGAAAGAAGCAACAAAAGACAAACATCACCAGTCAAGAACAACGGGCAATCAAGAACCTGCAGGCAGACAAATCAATCAAGATTCTACCGGCCGACAAAGGAAACGCGACGGTGATCATGGATGTCGAGACTTACGACAAAAAGATCCAAGAAGTTCTGGAGAAAGGAGACTACAAGCAACTACCCAAAGATCCAACCACCACCATAGAAGGACGCATCTACAGGACTTTGAAGAAGTACGCTGAAAATATCTCCGACACTGTTAGATCCCGCCTGACTCCACACCACAGTAAGGCACCACATTTTTATGGATTACCAAAGATCCATAAAAAGGATATACCACTGCGACAAATTACCAGCTCCAGGGACTCACCGACCAGCACTTTGTCGAGGTTTTTGTTGGACATAATTCAACCACTACAGGGTAAGTCCGAATCTTTTGACAAAAACTCGGAACATTTTGTCGAGGTTTTAAAAGGTATCGAATTAGATCCCGGCGATAGATTTGTAAGTTTTGATGTAGAAAGTCTCTACACCAACGTGCCAATAAATGAGTCACTCAGCATCATCAAAAACAAATTACAAACTGATGATACACTTCATGAGAGAACAACGCTATCGGTGGAGGGGGTGATGGATCTTTTGGAGCTCTGTCTCCGTAACTCTTACTTTCAAGTAAAAGATAAGTTTTACGCGCAAAATGATGGACTCCCAATGGGTTCATCTCTTTCGCCAGTGGTAGCAAACATCTACATGGAGTGGTTCGAGGACCATGCGATCAACACAGCAAGAGTCAAACCAAAACTATGGCTACGATACATGGATGACACATTTATTATATGGCCGGAAAATGATGACGAACTACAGAATTTTCTACACCATTTAAACGGTATTCGACCAACAATCAAGTGCACCATGGAAATTGAAAAAGATTCGGCCTTACCTTTTTTGGATGTTCTTGTCAAACGATTAGACAGAAACATTCAAACCACTGTATATAGGAAACCTACACACACGGGACAGTACCTAAATTTTAAGTCTAATCATTCTGTTGCAACAAAACAAGGAGTTATAAGAAGTTTGTATTTAAGAGCCGTAAATATTTGTAGTAATAATGAAGAATTAACCACAGAAATTAACAACATTAAAAAGGACTTACAACCGAACCGAACCCCCCCCCCCCCCCGAACCGAACCCCCCCCAGAGGTCTCGTCCTCCCCAAGGCATATTCCTGGGTGCGCCACTGAATTAAATACATGATTTTTGTCTTTCGATGAAAATGATTACCAACACGCTTTATTAACATTTTTCGAAGGCACTCGATTGACCGACCATCAGGCAAAAAAAACTGATTTTTTTTTCATTTCACTAAAATAGGCTTGACCACTAAAAAATTATTTTGGTTTGCCATTGAATAACAAATCTGGGAATTAAGTATAAACGGTAAGCGACCACTTATTTTTATAAAAGAACGTCTGTAAAATGATACTTGCATATAGAGATATTTTTAGGCTATGTCGTCGGTTTTTTAGTTACAATTTTAAGGTTCACTCTAAGCAAGTTCAGGTTAGGTTTTTTCATTTCAGTCACTTCTGGCCATTTAAAACTTTTCCGGACATTTACGGTTTACTTTCAGCCAGTTCAAATTCACTTTTAGTCACTTCCGTTCAGTTTTTAGTCGTTTAAGGTCACTTCCAGTTCACTTTAATTTACTATAGTGACATTTTTATTTACTTCCGGCCGCCTTTGTAATTTTTGGTCCCTTGTCTTTGCGTTATTTCCGGTTCAGTTTCACTTACTTTCCGTCTCTTGAGGACACTGACGGTGACTTAAGACACCTCCATTCACTTTAACAAAAGCTATAAACAAAAAACAAATTTTAAAAACTCTTTGTAGATAGGCAACGAAGCGTTTGTGTATGGGAACTTTTAGTTTTAAAATAAGCCAAATAATCATTTGTAGGAGGGTGAAACATTAACCTAAATAGAATGTGTTAAATTGACGGGCATCAGATAACTCTGGAAAGGGTTTGGGGCTTTTAAATAACAGCCAGATGGCATTTTAAGCTTTTGTTATAATACAACCCATCATCTCATAAACTTTCAGAACTAAAAAAATAAGGGCACTCATTTCATATCGTTTTTCACTTGTAAAAAATACTTGCTATCCTTAGAGATTGGCCAGAATATTTTTTTTGTAACTTAAATATACCCTTTACTAGTACGACTACAGTCGAACCTCTCTAACTCGAACCTCTATAACTCGAACCTCTCTATAACTCGAACCTTTTAAGCGGCCCCTGCAGTTTTCACATGTATTTTAACCTATGTAACTCGAATTTCTAGAACTCGAACTCTCCATATAGAGGTTCGACTGTAGTTTAATTACTAAGAAAATAAGTTCGTTGTATTCATATCTTATTTTGCATTTTGCGCCCAATCCCATTGGAAACCCCAAGCGCGGATTTGAGGGGGGATAACGTGGTAACAAAAAATATGCACTTCTTGTTATTGATTAAAGGCAAAATAGGCGAATTACCCCCCCTAGAAAAAAAAAATATATTACAAATAATTTTTTCGTCGACTATTACCCCCCCCCCTAAATTTTCACCCAGATCTGCGCTTGGGATTGATCTCGGCCTTAAAATTTTTTCACAAATTTTCTTTCGCAGATATTCCACTTTTCTCCATAGTGGGCAGAATAGAAAATTTCTTTTAACAAAGCAACGCAAACGAATATTGGTGTGTATAGGCTAACAAAACAAGCGATGCCTTCTGCATTCTTACAGCACCAGCGGTCTGCGTTATTGTTTATTACCTAGGCACTTGCCTAGGGCCCGTAGCTTCAGGGGGGCCCGCAGGGCCCTGGTCCAATAACTCAATTCAACTTTAAATTTATTGGGATGAAAAAAAGGCAAAAAAAATACTTTTTTTCATTATGGGTTTTTTTTCAGGAAAACTACTTTTCAAATCTAAGTAGGTGGTTCGGTTCGGTAGTATAATATAATAATTCAACATTCAAGTTCTTTAAAACTATTTCCGTTAACATTGCTTGATTATGGCATTTTAGGGACCCTTATTAATAATAATAAGTGTTCTAATGTCATGCTTGCTAGTTTTTTATCCTATTAATAAAAAAAACTAAAATTCACAAACATTCAAATGTTTTAACCTTTTTTTAAAATAATTTTTATAATCAAAACCTCAAACTTTATCTTATTTTTATCATTTTTCAAATTAGGTCCAATGAATCTACCTAGTTACTTAGTAAATAAGTTTCCTTCGACAAGACATTTTCCTTTAGTGCAGATCAACGCTGATTGTATTTTTCCGCTTTTAAGGCGTCGGCGTTTTAAGCTAACAATACTAACAAACTTGAATTTTCTTACTTGTAGACTAAAAATTAAACAATCTTTTGTGTTCAATTGGGTAAAAAATGTACGTTTATATTTTTCTTGTTATTGCCTTCTTAAGATTGTGATAGAGTACGCCTAGTACATATTTTTGACAAAATATTTTTTATGAGAGTATTAAAAGAGTTTTTTTCCTGGTCTATGAAAAGTAAATTTCACATATTGAATACCCAATCTGTCTGTCAATTCGACTCACACACCTATCTAACGTGGAACAAAAAGTTCAAAGAGACAATAAAAAATACTCTGCCAATATATGGGCCCCTAAGCTCACACTAGGTACTATAGGTAGGTATAGTGTACGTGTGAGCTAATATAACTAAAAACTGAAATATATTTTATTCAACTCCAGACTAAATTACCTTTTGTTTGATACCACACAAGCCATGTTTTGACTTGAACTCAAATTTTTAAAATCTACCCCCACTCTTTTATTTAGTTTGTGTTCGGTGGATTTGGTTCATTTTTAAATGGGACCATCTCGACCCAAGACCCAGCCTAGGTACCAAATTTTATTAAAATCAGCCAAGCGGTTTTTGAGTTATGCGCGTTGGTCGTTACAGACAGACAGACAGACAGACAGACAGACAGACAGACAGACAGACGGCGCAACAAAAAAGTTTCAAAATCATCTGAAACGCAAAGATATATAAAAATTTTTGAAATCGGAGCAACTTTTTTTTTCTCGAAAAAATTAGGATCACCATAGCTCACACTACTATAGTATAGTATATGTGTGAGCTAATACAAGTTGCTCCTCTGTATCTTGTTTTTTTGCGTGTATTGCATTTCAAATTTTAAGGGGGAAGGGGGGCCCCGTCTTACCATAACTGGCCAGGTAGTTCCTTAAACCGGCGCTGTTTATTATTTTTATATTATATTATATCTTACGCAATCTTAAGAATAAACATTAATAAAAAATGCGATTATTAAGTTATTTAAAATGTGATGATATGAAAAAAAGTGTTTTGAATTTTTTCTTGGATATGCAACGCCGTTCTGACTACATTGTATGGACGTCACTGATCTTAAGGAATCTACTCTCCAAACTTATGAGATCCGCCTCACAAAGTAAGACGTCTACACTTTTACTTTAAATAAAAATCAAAAATGTTTGTAACATTAGGTTTTTGTTACCTTTATAATTTCTTTTTCATATTTCTCATCCATCTAGGACTAATCGTTCAGTGTCGCAAAGTTATAATAAATAATAAAGCATATTATAATTAAGTTGGTTAAAATTTATGCATAAATCATTTTTTTAATGTAAAATTCCAAAAAAAAACTGTTTTGTCTTAGGTTACTCTGTCCTACTTTAGTAGACAAATAGAGCAAAATTTTAATCTGGCATGGATTTATTTATGGGTCAACCATGTTTATTTTTATATTGTATAGCATCACATATTATGCATTTGATTGATATAAATCAAGTAAAATTTAATTAAAACTAATAGGTGGATTAAAAAGATTACCCTGTAGTTAATAACTAATTTCAAAAACATTTTACTACCTCATGGGCAAATAATCACAATTTACCTTGTAGAAAAAATAATTAATTGAGAAACAGAAATTAAAAGTTCTATACAGGGTGCCCATAGGCCAACGGATGATAGAGGAGGTTATGTCTGATAAAAAAACTTCCTGTAATGCATGGGTCAAAACTCTTTCTTTGTCGAGATATACAGCATCAAAGTTGGCAATTTTTCAAACTTTTTTGATAATAACTTTTTAAACAAATGCAGTAAAAATATGAAATTGGGTAAAGTCGTGTATCAAACAAGAGCAATAAATTGAAATAAAAATTATTTTGAAAAAATTAGTCGGTCAATTTTTGTAAGAAAAAAAACTATTTTTTGGTATAAACTCTTAAATAAATGCCATATTAAACGCAATGGATTTTTTTATATTTTTTTGTTAATAAAAACAAGTCTCTAGCGAGACACAATAATAAAGTATTATTGATATTTTTTAAAAGAATAAGTAAGCAAAAAAATTTTTTTTTAATTATTATTTTTAATACATGTAATTTTATCAAAAAAAAGAATACCACATTTTTGAATCACAATAAGCTGAGTATTCAGCTGGCTGTGACAGATTTTCTTTTTCTTGTAAAACTCTTTTTCCTCACACATCTTAAAAACAGATGTGTATTGATCCCCATGTTATAAAAGCTTTTTTCTCGGAAATAACCTCCTTTATCACCTGCTACACTATGGCCCCTAAGTTATGGGACACTCTGTATAAAAAAACTACAAATCAAAATTTATTAGAAGTCATGTAAAAAATATTTTACATAAATAAAAACTTAAACAAACTAATAACTATATCAATTTTTACTTTGGAACCAATGGTACTGTAATGGTAGCTGGTATACCAACGGTACTTGCACGAAATCTTTTAATAACACTATCGTAAAAATCGTCGGTTTTTCTAAGACTTTTAAGCGTATCTTGTTCAATAAACAATAAGGCATAAGGTGAAAATAAATTTTCCATCGGGTTTTGATTGCTGAAGTACTTACGAACTCTTCTGTAACATGAATTTTTTTCATCCTTATCACTCAAAGGCAGTGTCAACAAAAAAGAATATAAATTATAAACAGTTGGTATGATTGCGTTAGCCTTAGCTTGAAACATTCTTTTAACTAAATCCTGAAGATTATTTTCATTAAAAATTATTCTTTGAGCATCCACTAGACACTGAAATTCAAAATGCAAATTTGATTTATACAAACCAAAGTCATAACTACATGTATTACAAAAAGAATCTAATAAATGATAAGTATGGGTTCGAGTAAAATTTGCATCGTTTAACTGCATAAAATCAAACTTTTCAAAATTTGAAAATCTTTCATTTAACAGATTTACAACAGTATATATAATTAAATTGTATTTAGCTTTGTAGGAGTTAACAACCGTTAATTCAAGGAGTAAATTTTCATTTTTTGATTGTAAGCTAGCTATATGGCTTAAAAAAACAAAGTCATTAGTTTTACTATTTAAATCAGCAAAACACTGCGACAAAGAATCAAGACCAAGCTTTGAAAAATTTCGCCCTCGAAAACATTTAAGCAAATTTGATTCTAGGACTTCTACACACATGAATATATCTTTAAAAATACTTAGGTAAAAAATAAAGTCTTTTTCTATTAGTTTTTCGCTAAAAACTTTTGCTTTACAAATTAATTCTGCGTCAAAGTTTCCAGGCGATATTATTGTTTGAAACAAATTAAGAAATCTGTTACGCTGTGTTGACAAAAATGAAATAAGTTTATAAGAAACTAAGTCCAGACAATCTGACAATTCAAAATTATTTTCTAAAATTTCTTCCAAGAGACTAATCTTATATGGTTTTAGTTTTAATAAAAACTTAATGATTCCTTCAAGCCATAAAAAGAAATCACTTGTTTCGGGAACTTGTACAGCACAACATTGTTTTATCAGGCTATTTAAAGGTCTTGAAAAACAGTGAGAGTACAGAGAGTTGGGAAGCATTTCTGAAGCTAAGTCTTGAAACTCTTTTTGTTTTCCCACAGTCACACTAGTTCCATCGTAAGTATAAGCAATTAATTTTGATTTTACATCATACAACCTTAAATTATCAACTAGAAGAGAAACCATATCTTTGGGACTTCTTTCTTTTGTCAATTCAAAAAATCCTAGAAAATATTCTTGCGGAGTCCCTTGTTCATCCACTAATCTTATTGACAAAGCACAATGATCCGTTCCAGTAATGTCCTGTAAATCATCACAGTAGCTGGAAAAAAATTTACATTTGCTGATTTCTTTTTCCATAAAGACAATAAGTTCTTCTTTCATACAGTCCAACAACAAATTTAGAAATGATTGCTCTGTGGTAAAATAGCTTTGGTTCAACCAGTGATTTCTCAGTTCAGGGTTCAAATCCCATGAAAAGCTTAGAAGTTTTATTATTGAATCGAATTTTAAGGTAAAATCTTCATAATCCATCAAAGCCAAGAAAACCGTGTCAATAATTTGTTTCATAACTTCTATATTTTTTTTCACATCTGAATTATATTTTTTAATTTTAGCGGTAGTAGAGTGTGTTGTTAATTTATTTTTATTGGATCGCTGTTGATTTTTTGCCATCGATAGCTAAAATAAGAACAACAAACTGTTACAGATAAAAACAATCAATATACATAATAAAATAATAGAGACTTGTTCAAAGTCAAATAAGGTCTAGCCGTAATAATGCTCGCAGTATATTGATAGCTACGGTTGCGTATTTATGCCATCAAATACGGCAGACTTTAATTAGAATTGTGCTAGACTTTATTAGTGCACAAATAAAGTCATGCAGTATTTATGTAACTTTGACGATCTGTTGTCACTTTTTTAACTAACCATTTTAGATTCTATTCTACGGATTTTCAAAACTAATAAATCTGTGTAATAATATGCAGTCAAATTTGGAATTTCTTTTTTACATTCTGACACAAATATTCTTAAACTTCGTAAAAAATTATTAAACTTTTGTATTTATCATATTATGATATCTATTCAAATAAACATTTTAAATATGGTGTAATAGGGGAAAACCCTGTATATGGATAGAACTATAGTCACGTACGTCTTAAATATATTAGTACTGCTAAAGCGTATTAAGACCAATAGTGGAAAATGACTGCTACAAGCGTTTCGTCATATTGGATTTAAATGAACCCAAATGTATGGCTACGATTGTAAAGTAGAAGATTTTGATAAAATTTGACATGAACTGCTTTCAAATGACGTTCACAATTTGTCAATGCGATGATTTGACGTTGTCAAAATTGGGGTTAAATTTTATTATAATTTAAATTTAAGAAAATTCTTTGGATTTTGGAACTTTTAGAAGACAAAGCCATCTTAAGTTGACGTAGCCGCTAACTTGGTATTTTTTGAAACAAATTAAAAGGTAGTTATTCTAATACCCTGTTTCCACCAATGCATGCCCACCCCGATTCAAAGAACGCATCAAATGATGGGCCAGGGATTTGCAACGGTTTTAAATGCAGCGTCACCTGATGCGTTTTTTGAATCGGGGTGGGCATGCATTGGTGGAAACAGGGTATAAGGTTACTGATAATGGGTGTTTTTAAGCTTAGAAGAGATGGCGCTGAGAGCGCATCACCCATTATCAGTAGACTCAATTTATCCAAGCCAAACGTTTGAGTTCATTTGAAATCCAACATGTCGGCAAGCTTGTAGCAGTCATTTTTTGAGGCCCTCTACCACTACTGATATATTTAAGACGTACGTGACTATAGTCCTTGCCATAGGCAGTTACACTTTTGTAACATTTCCAACCTCTTTATTTATCATATGCATACTGAGAGCAACAAAAAAAATCTGGCATATCTTTGAGTTGTTTTTTTCTGTGTTTTTTTTTGTCAACCTATACAGTCAGAATCTTTTTATCCAGAGACAATGACAGTTTTACCTTTTATTTTATACCAACATGACATATTTACTTTTTAATATATTTCTGGTTAGGAAATATGTTTATTTCATGTCAAAGTCACAAAAGTATAACTGCGTATGGGAAGCAGATGGCAAGAACCATTGCAAGAACTATAATAAAACTATTTTTCCTACTTGCGAGCTAAAAACACGTTTTTCCACACCAATTTTCATGTGAAAAGTTTACCTTCCCCTACGCCGTACGTAAAAAAAAAATTCACGCATGGCGTGCGTAAAAAATTGGTTTGGCCTGCGTGAAAATTTATTTTACGCACGCTGTTTTTTTTGTAAAAAATACTATTTGGACTAAATAGAAATTATAATTACAATAAGAAAATAAATTTTTATACTCGATATAAATTCAACTTGAATTTATATCGAATTTCAAGCCAAATTTTTTGGTTTTATAACAATATATACCGGGTGGGCCAAAAAAACAGGACAATTTTATTTTCTGCACTGCACTTGCCAGACAAGTAATCAGAGTTTTGAATAAATATATATCTTTGTCCGCCGTCTCAAAATTCAAGATGGCGGACGAAATTAAAATGTACCCTTCAAAGATACTCGTTTATTCTTGGGTTGCGAACATGTTTTAATAATTTTTTTAAATCAATAAAAAAGCTGCATTCTTGCTACGTACAACAAGGTAGGGATCAGCAAAATCGGTTTGGTGGTTCTAAAAAAATATATTTTTGTTTCAACCGTTGTTTTGAATAATATACGATTGCCTTGTCAATCATGTTTTAATTTATTTCCTTATAAATTCATTACTACTGGACCGATTTTGATGAAATAAAAGCATCCTGGTGAGTAAAATCAAAATTTACAGCCATCTTAAAATTTAAGATGACGGTCAGAATCATACTTGATTCTTTAAAATGGCTCGTTTATTCTTATTTACTGAAAATGTTTTAGTTTTTTTTTAATAAATAGAAAAGCACTAATTTTGTTCCGCATAACGAGGTATAAATCTATTTTTGTTTTAGCCATTGTTTTACAGGTTATACGATTGTATTGCTAATCCGGTCTGCATTAATTTCCTTACAAACTCATTATTACTGAACCGATCTTAGTGAAGTAAAAGAAATCGTGGGGAGAATTGATTGTTCTTTAAAGATTATAATCGAAATTGCTGCCATCTTAAAAATTAATATGTCGGAGAGAATCATACTTGACCCCTTAAAGAGGCACGTTTATTCTGATTTTTCGAAAATATTTTAGTTTTTTTTTAACTTCTAGAAACGCACTACTTTTCTCCCGTATAACGAGGAACAAATTAATAAAATCAGTGTAGTAGTTCTCACAAAATCCGATTTTGTTTTAACGAATGTTTTACAAATTATACGGTTGCATTGCCAATCCTGTATGCAATTATTTCTTTATAAATTCATTACTACTGATCAGATTTTAATACGTTATCATTACAGAACAATCAATTCTTACCATGATTTTTTTTATTTCACTAAAATCGGTTTAGTACTGTTACGGGTTCACTGCCTCAAATAAAACTCGCAAACGTCAAAAAAGGATATGTCAATTTATTTCGATAATTATGTACAAAAACACGCACTTACACTTACAAATAACTCGCTGATAATTCACTACTATAATCGGTCTATTAACTTCGTGTTAATATCTCACGACCACTACAGTACGTTATCTGTGACTGAATCTCGATGCGCGACCGCGGCCCTATATATAGGGTTGTCCATCTCTCTCGAACTTTCCAGCAGTCTTCGACGTCCGGAAAGTTCTCGTATTAATGCGACCACAAGTCACAGATAACGCAAGTAAAACCTAGACTAAGAATGCAACCTAATACTACACTAAACCTAAATAAATTCTAACTATAAAATTTAAATAACTTAAATTTGTAACACTATCCTCCTCTTCAGGTTTGATCGTCTCGATCAACATTTCCCAGGTAAGGTTTTAGTCTGTCTAGATGAACAACTTTCATCTTGGACTTCGGGCTTTTCTGGATTCGGTAGACTACATCATTAATTCTCTTAACAACTTTATAAGGCCCTTCCCATGGTGGTGTCAACTTAGGTGATCTTCCTTTCTTGCGTTGAGGATTGTATATCCAGACTTGATCATTCTCTTTGAACCCTGAAGAGTTTGCTTTCAGGTCATATCTCGCTTTCATGCGGTCACTGGCTATTTCTATTCGCTCTCTAACCACCTCATGGATATCGTGCAGCTTTTGTGATAAACGTTCGACATAATCATTAACCTCTAAGCGTTCTTCTTCAGGTGAACCAAACATGATATCACATGGTAAACGCAGTTCTCTACCAAACAGGAGACTAGATGGAGTAGCTCCTGTCGTATTATGTATGGCGGTTCTGTAGGCCATCAAAAACACTGGAATATATTGGTCCCAATCTGTTTGGTGCTCATCAACCACTTTGCAAAGATGTTCTTCTATTGTTTTATTAAATCTTTCAACCATACCATCTGACTGCGGATGTAAAGCAGTAGTTCGTGTTTTATGTATTCCTAAAAGGTCACAGAGATTCTCGAAAGCTTTGATTCAAAGTTCCTCCCTTGATCTGAATGTAGTTCCAAAGGAATGCCAAATCTGCTGAAAACATCATTTACCAGAACTTCTGCAACTGTAGTGGCCTCTTGGTTAGGCAAAGCAAAAACTTCTGGCCATTTACTAAAGTAATCCATGACAACAAGGATGTATTTGTTGCCCTTTTTAGTTTCTGGAAATGGTCCGGCCACATCAATAGCAATGCGTTCAAATGGCAGGCCTACGTTATATTTTTTCATTTGACCTCTGGACCTTGTTTTGGGACCTTGGCTGGCTGCGCAAGTCGAACATCGGCGGCACCAGTTTTTTACATTTTAAAAGTAATTGACCCAATAAAATCGGTTTCGAATTTTGTCCATAGTTTTATTTATGCCTAGGTGCGCGCCTGATTTTCCACCATGGCATTCGGCCATTGTATTATCCACCATGCTTCTAGGAACTACTACTTGATTAATCACAGAAAGGCCATCGGCACTTTCCCAGGCACGTTTAAGAATGTTTTCTTCTACTATCAGTGAATCCCATTGTGCCCACAGTGATTTGAATATCATCCCTTGATTTGCGATATCTTGCCATGATGGTCGTAGCTTGTTCTCTTCTTTTAATCGCAAAATAGGTCCACATCTTTGTCGTCAAGTTGTGTGGTTCTAATTGAAGCCGACATCCATTCTTCGTCTGGTTCTAACTTTATCTGGCGCACGTAGGTAATTCCTTCTTTCTGGTCAATTTTCTTGCAATGTTTACAATCTTCAGGGCAAGGTCTTCTGGACAATGCATCTGCATTATTATGCACCCTTCCCGCTCTTGTGCTTAATTTGATAATGGTATTGTTGTAGCTTTTCTATCCATCTCGCGACTTGCCCCTCAGGTTGTTTCATTTTCATGAGCCACTGTAACGCAGCATGATCCGTTCTAATCAAAAACTCTTGTCCATAGAGATATTTGTGAAAGTGATCTACAGATTTGATGATGGCTAGGAGCTCCTTTCTGCTAACACAATAATTTCTCTCTGGTTTGGATAGCTTCTTGCTGAAAAATTCGATGACCCGTTCTTCTCCATCTTGTACTTGGGAGAGTACTGCTCCTATGCCATCGTTGCTCGCATCAGTATCTAATAAGAATTTTCCTTTTGGAATGGGATATGCAAGAATCGGACTAGAACATAATGCTGCTTTTAGTCTTCTAAATGCCTGGTTACATTCGGTATTCCATTTATAAGAAGCGTTATCTTGTGTAAGTCTATGTAATGGAGACGCTATTTTACATTTGTAATAACTTTTATCTGGGATACATGGTATACCACAACTATTTTTTAAAGCTTCTAAACAAGTAACGATAACTTTCAATGTGTGATGCAAAGTTTATATAGAAAAGAAGTATCGAGTGTGCACAAATCTATCTTTCACATGGACTGCCTAGGCTTATCGGGCCAAATAATGTGTTTGCGCAGGCCTTAAGTTAAAAACGGGGTGATTGGAAAGAGTGAAACCAATGTAGGTTTGTGGCAGATTATGGCAGAGGCGTGGTTTGTTTGTGCTTCTTGCTTGGCACTGAAAGCTTATTTCAGCCTGCGAAAGTCGTGGTGAGATTTCTGAGATATACAAGTCGAAGAAAAAAATGACAAAGACAGAGTAATAAATAAACTTGTCACAAAAAAATTATATTAAAAAATAAACACATCATCATCACGTGACTGTCCCAAACCTATTTTGGTTTCACTTCTTATATCATACTAATAAATATAATTTTGGCTTTCTTATTTGAATGGTTTAAGAATAAGCTAGTTTATTTATTACACGTGTATTCTATTAAAAGAAAATAGTTGCTTAACATAAAAATTTTAAAAAAGAAAGGGTTGGAAAAAAATTATTTTTAAAAATGTTAATGCCTTATTCGACTTCTAAAAGTTTTTTCTACTCTCGTGCGAGAATTACGTACTTCTTGCCCTCATTTGCTGCGAGAATTCGAATTCCCGCACAAATTTTTATTCGTGGAATTGTCTTTATAAACCGCAATTTTTAAATGTTTAAATATAAGGTTTTTTATGTTATTTAATGTATTTTTTTTTAAATATTTTATGACGGCTTAGTAATTATTTAAAAAAATGCATTTTTTAAAATAATTGAGCGACCTTCGTAGCTTTTTCTAAACGTCAAATATATCAACAATAGAATTTTGCTTGACACATTGCATGTCTTGAATTTTATATCAATTTAAACTGTTAGCTCGCGTTACTACGTCAACCGTTTCATTTAAACCACAAAAACGTGTCCAAGCTCTTCGAATAATAAGCGCTCTTGAAAACCATTTTGATTTTTTAGTTTGCTTTAATTGGTGTCGTAACCATGAATATGTCTTGAGGTGTAGGGCGAGAGCCCATGATACTGTATTTTATGCTATTTTATTTTTCTATTTATGAAATATGTGGAAAATATCTAAGAATCTTTAGGCTTGGAAGTGGCCGGACCCCGAGCCCCCTTTCTAGGTGCACCAATGCTTTAATTATATTTTTATCCTTTGCTTTTAACAACTCTTTACACTGAAACAATGGTGTAACTAACTAAACTATCAATACTTACGTGTGCAAGTGAATTTCCAGGCCCTTTTTGGATAAACAAATAAAATACCGCTTTACCATATTGATATCTCACAATAGCACTTTACCTTTTAAAACTTGAATTTTCTGTGATTTAAAATATTAATAGTAGGTAACGCATTTCTGGCATAGACCACTGTGCCTTGCGCTTTAACTTCGCCTCCGAGCAGCTTTAGCTCTCGTCACGCCCGAGGAAAACTATAAAAATAGTTTTTTGAGGAAAGGAACCTATTCCGCACTAGTGCGAAAAAAACACCATAACAAAAAATTAAAAATAAACGTGTCGGACAAAACGATATACGTTGTCAAAATTTAATATAAATAAATACTTGTAAAATTTTGTTTCACTTAATTGCTGGCCCGGCCATCTAAGCGCGTTATTCGGCCATCTGCAATTACATGCGGCAAAGTAATATTTTTGCACTTGTTAAATTTACTATTTTCTACTAGGATGTGGAAAACTCCACTTTTCTGTGCGCAAGAAGTTAGTTTTTAGGGAGTAACTGACACAATAATTAAATAGTCTGCTATAATTTTTAATAAAATAAAGAGAAACTATATAATGTGTGTTTAAATCATTTTGCAAAAAGATGATTTTGCATATTGGGTGTACCGGACCCGCACCACTTGGAAACCTTAGCAACGCGGTAATAGGACAACTTCAATATTTGTTTACATTTCAATTTCGTCTAATTTGACATGTTTATTTATAAATTACATTAAATTTTTTGAAAAAAAAAGGTACTCATAGGTAAAATATTGTACCTAACACAGGCGGAAAGTGTCTTTACAACCCTTGAAGGTTTGACCGAACTCGGCTTCGCGTCGTGCGGTAGAGTAATTAATTTACCACACGCCGTTCGGTAAAGGTACTTTACCAGACCCGCACCATTTGGAAACCTTAGCAACGCGGTAATAAGACAACTTCAATATTTGTTTACATTTCAATTTCGTCTAATTTGACATGTTTATTTATAAATTACATCAAATTTAAAAAAAAAAGGTCCTCATAGGTAAAATATTGTACCTAACTCCACTTTGCGTCGTTCCTCCAACTGCCGTCACGTGCGGTAAATAATCACCTTCCACACTTGTTAGGTAAAATTTTTGCACTGTACAGGGTGTTCGAATTCGCGAAATTTTTACTTTGGAATTGCATCTTGACTTTAGTCCTGATGCTTACCATATTTGACAGGCGCTCAAATTTATAGTTTTTGTAAATTGGATGCTCCTTATATTATTTAATTAATAGATTAGGCTATATATTTAAGAGACTATATTCCAATAGTTTCCAAAAATACCCGATATGCCGTAGTTTATAGCCATAGTTTCTGAGATATTAGCAATTATTTTTTAAACTGATAAAAAGGTAACAGTACCGCTCTACCGCTCGTTTGTTAATTTTAGTATCCTTATTCCAAATTACGTTAGTCCCCATGTATCAACAGTGAGAATGACATGATGTGACACGACATATAAACTTTGTTGTCATTTTGAGCGTCATTAAAAAAAAATATATATATATATTTGTCATTTTCACTGTTTATACATGGGGACTAACATGGTTCGAAATAAGGACACTGAAATTATCACAAAAGTGGTAATGTTATTTTTGTCATTTAAAAACTTATCGCTAATATTTCAGAAACTATTTATTAAAACTGCGACATATAGGGTATTTTCGGAAGGCATATTCCAAGCCTAATCTATTAATTAAATAACATTTACAAAAACTTTAAATTTGAGCGCCTGTCAAATAGAGTAAGTATCAGGAATAAAGTTAAGCTGCAATTTAAAAGTAAAAATTTCGCGAATTCGAACACAATTTCTTTTATATTCCTTAATCAATTATTAATGGTCTAAAAGGGTGGGGAAAAATATAATGAGACACCCTGTAGGTACAGTGTAAAAATTTTACCTAACAAGTGTGGAAGGTGATACTTTACCGCACGTGACGGCAGTTGGACGGTCAAGCCGTCAAGGGTTGTAAAGACACTTTCCGCCTGTGTTAGGTACAATATTTTACCTATGAGTACCTTTTTTTTTCAAAAAATTTAATGTAATTTATAAATAAACATGTCGAATTAGACGAAATTGAAATGTAAGCAAATATTGAAGTTGCCTTATAACCGCGTTGCTAAGGTCTCCAAATGGTGCGGGTTCGGTAAAGTACCTTTACCGAACGGCGTGCGGTAAAGTAATTACTTTACGCGAGTAGGTAAATTATTTTATGCACCGTAATGTCAAAACAAGTTGATCTCATAAATTTTTATGCACCGCAATATTAAAACAAGTTTATTGCATAAGTTTACTTACATTATATATTCTTATTTTTCCACACACGACTGCTTGACCGAACTTCTTAGGCGGAACCAAATACGTAATATACATGGAAAAAACCTTAAATTGTATTTCTTCCCTTTGGTGCACTAAAGGCGTAAGTCCCATTCATTACACACGCAACTGACGTCCTTATTGTTTGGTACAATAAGTGCGAAGGCTACGTGTGTAATGAATGTGACTTACGCCCTTAGTGTACCAAAGGGAAGATTTCTTTGTATTAAATTTTGTCAAGTTGGGGTTTTTAGTGATTTTTATGACTATAACATTGTTGCTACGGGAAGGTTTCTTTCCGAATTAGTGCGGAAAAGTGCAATTTTCCGCACGCAAAATGCATGATGATACAAAACAATATTATTTATTAATTTATCAGAGAGATATTTACTAGAGGCAGTAGTTTATTTTTCACTTGATTGCTGGTTAAACCACTAACCACTAATGCGTTGTTCGGCCATTTACAAATGCCTACGTATTTTATTATTTTCTGCTCGCATGCAAAAAATACCTACTTTGTGAACTGTTTCAAGATAAGTTTGGTGCGAAAGGTAGAATTTTTTACACTGTTATTAGATTATATAGAAAATCGTAAAATTAATTGTTTGAGTTTTAGCACTTCTATTGTAAACTAACACAGCACCATTTTAAAGACAATAGTGTATCTGTAGCGACTATAAAATTTTGAATCTAATAATTACAACAAATTTAATTCTATAAACTTTTTTTATATTCTTTATGGAATTTTTAAAACATAATTAAAAATCTATTCTTCAAGGGAATAGCCATAGCCTAGTGACGGCGCTGATTCAATTAGGCGTGTCTATGGGTTGGCCGTTTTCGTGTATGTGTAAAGGACAGACTTATGCAATTTTCGTATTGTCATCCTTTAATGTGATACTCAAAAACCACTTATAGAGTAAATAGCTAACCGGGTGTATTGGAATATTACGTATATGTTCTTCTGTCCAATTGTCCTAGCCGGTGGTACTATTTAAGGTTAGTCTTTGCACTATTCAGTTCTGAATATTCTGGCAAAATCACTTACTGCTTTTCTTTTTAATTGTCCTAGCCGGTGGTACTATGTAAGGATAGTCTTTGCACTAGTTATTTATTTTAGTCTCACTTCTGACACATATTGTTACGGGTTCACTGCTTCAAATAAAAACGTCAAAAACCATATGTCAATTTATTTCGATAATTATGTACAAAAACACGCACTTACACTTACTAATAACTCGCTGATAATTCACTACTATAATCGGTCTATTAACTTCGTGTTAATATCTCACGACCACTACAGTACGTTATCTGTGACTGAATCTCGATGCGCGACCGCGGCCCTATATATAGGGTCGTCCATCTCTCTCGAACTTTCCAGCAGTTTTCGACGTCCGGAAAGTTCTCGTATTAATGCGACAACAAGTCACAGATAACGCAACTAAAACCTAGACTAAGAATACAACCATAAGATACGTCAACCTAATACTACACTAAACCTAAATAAATTCTTAACTATAAAATTTAAATAACTTAAATTTGTAACAGTACTAACGAATTTATAAAGAAAGCAATGCAGACAGGATTGGCAATGAAATCGTATAATCTATAAAACAATGGCTGAAACAAAAAAGATTCTTTAAAAACCACTACACCGATTTTTCTAATTTGTACCTTGCTGTGTGGGGGGAAAGGTAGCGATTTTTTATAAATTAAAAAAACTAAAGCATTTGCGGAAAATAAGAACAAACACGCCATTTTGAAAAATCAAGTATGATCTATCTGTCCGCCATCTTAAAATTTCAAGATGGCGATAAACTTTGATTATGATCTTTAAAAAGCAATCAGTTCTCATTAGGATGTTTTTTATTTCATTAAAATCGGTTCAGTAGTAATGAATTTATAAGGAAATAAATGCAGACATGATTGGCAAGGCAATCGTACAATATGCAAAACAATGGTTGGAACAAAAATATTTTTTTTAGAACCACTGAACCGATTTTGCTGATTTGTACCTTGTTGTGCGTGGCAAGAATGCGTCTTTTTTACGATTTTAAAAAAATATTTAAAACATGTTCGCAACACAAGAATAAACGAGCATCTTTAAAGGGTACATTTTAATTTCGTCCGCCATCTTGGATTTTGAGATTGCGGACAAAAATATACATTCAATCAAAACTCTGAATAATTCTCTGTAAAGTGCAGTGTGTCCCATAGATGTTAATAGTTTAAAAGTTATAATAAAAAATTGACCGGTTTTTTTTGGCCCACTCGGTAATTATAATTTTATTTAGTTAAAATAACAAATATTAACGTTGGCAGTTCACAATCTTTATTTCCAGCACAAATTGTAGACTGCATTTTGACGCCGCCTAAATTAGCGTGCGTAAAAGTAATCATTATTACGCACGCCGTGCGAAAAAAATACTTTTAGGCACGCTAAATTTCAAATTGAGTTTTAGGCCTAATCAGGCTTATTGACCCATTTATAAACTCAAATAAATTAAAAATGAAACTAAATTTGTTTTTTGCTGATTTAATGTATAAAATACCAAATATGTTTAAATGTAAAACCAAGCTTTTTATGCAACTAGGAAACATTTTGTACCTAACTTTTGCGGAAAGTGCCTTTTCCGTCCTTGACGGCGTGCCAGAACTCCGCAAAGCGTCGTTCGAGCAACTGCCGTGGCGTTCGTAAACGTATCACTTTCCGCACTTGTTGGGTAAATAACTATTAATCACCTGTAAGACACAGATCTTGTGCTCTTTCGATCTCGAATGCGAAGATGCCGTTAGTCTCAAGTTAGCAGCAGACAAGGCCAGCACATTACAACTTGTTTTGTTGGGCTGCCACATAACCAATCGAATTTTTGGTAACAGCTTTTTAAATTACTCATTCCATGGCAACTTTTAGATGGTTTGATTTGCTCAAACGTTTCATTAAGCTTGACAAGGCTTGGTTGGGGTGGTGGTTGTAGTATAATTTTCATTTGTTCCTCTGGTTTTCGTAAGTTAAAATTTTTTACCATAAGCTCGTTGACTATATCCAATGAAAATGTATCGACTAAAAAAGGATTTTTGGTATAAAATGTGTTGTTTCCTCCTTACTTCTTGTGGAATTGTTTTTGTTCGCCGCACCATGTAGACCAGGAAAGATTTAGGATTTCCAAATAGCTGTATAGTTTTTGCAAAGTCACCTGAAATGCTCCTAATACGGAGTTCTATCGATTTCATGAAATTTTGCTTCAATCTGCCCTTCAAAAGTTATCCAAATTCATAAAATTCATAAAATCTTCCTAGTATAATTTCAACCCTACCGACAGAGAAAAGGCGCGGCTCTTTGCGGTCCGAGCACAAAGTATTTGTTTTCTGACCGACCCAGCACAGGTGGATAGACGGCACCTGATTGGCAGATTTTTTTGAGATGCGCTTTTAATTGCTTTCGGGTGTGCTTTTCGGAACCCCCTTAGTCGGCAGTATGCAGAGTTAGAAAATAAATCAATGTCGTTTCTGTAGATGTAGGAATAGAAAGTTTTATTATCTATTTTTATTTCTTTAGTTTACGCCATAATTAAATGAAATAATTTTCATGAGTATATCTACCGCCGCCCATGTCACTTTCTTTAAAGGATATGCCGATGGTCGGCTTTAACCTTTGTTCAACTGACTTTGCAAAAACTATACCTCCTTACCCAATTTTGTACACATATACAGTACCCTTGCACGGTTCCAAGAATCTACTTCGTTAAGTTTTTTGTTAACTTTTCTGTGGCGCAGAGGCAATTTACTGATAAACGAGATTCGTACAAACATAAGCTTCTTATTTATTATATTTTTTCACAATCGGGACGTAATGGAAAGCTCTTAAAATTTCTAATAAAATGATGTATTACATTATTACAGTTCTATTGAAATTAAAGAAATGGCAATGTTATGAGGTAAAAACTGACAAAATTGAAATAAAACCAAAAGACACCAAATAGACATTTTAAATATTTTTGATTATTTGTGTGGCTTATCGTTGTATTCAGAATTTTAGCTGACACATATACTATACTATAGTAGTGTGAGCTATGGTGATCCTAATTTTTTCGAGAAAAAAAAAGTTGCTCCGATTTCAAAATTTTTTATATATCTTTGCGTTTTAGATGATTTTGAAACTTTTTTGTTGTGCCGTCTGTCTGTCTGTATGTCTGTCTGTCTGTCTGTATGTAAAGACCAACGCGCATAACTCATAAACCGCTTGGCCGATTTTAATGAAATTTGGTACCTAGGCTGGATCTTGGGTCGAGATGGTCCCATTTAAAAATGAACAAAATCCACCCAACACAAACCAAATAAAAGGGTGAGGGTAGATTTCAAAAATTAGAGTTTATGTGAAAATATGGCGTGTGTGATATCAAACGAAAGGTAATTGAGTCTAGAGTTAAACAAAATACATTTTAATTTATTTTAAAGAAAGGGTGGGGGTATATTTCAAAAATTAGAGTTTAAGTGGAAATATGGCGTGTGTGATATCAAACAAAAGGTAATTGAGTCCGGAGTTTAACAAAATATTTTTTAGTTTTTGTTATTTTTAAGGGTGGGGGTAGATTTACAAAATTTGAGTTTAACTCAAAACATGGCTTGTGTGGTATCAAACAAAAGGTAATTTAGTCTGGAGTTGAATAAAATATATTTCAGTTTTTAGTTATATTAGCTCACACGTACACTATAACTATAGTACCTAGTGTGAGCTTAGGGGCCCATATATTGGCAGAGTATTTTTTATATTTTTTGTGAAGCACCATAAACCTGCTATAAACTGATCCTTAATTTATCTAAATAAATGAAACGGTTTTAAAGAAAATTTGATTAATCCGAGTTAATACAATATCTTCAAGAAAATGCGATTTTGATGTGTCAGCATGAAAATTTATCGTGTTTCCCCTGTAGCATATTTGACTTTTTTTTATAATTTTAGCTCACACTACTACTATACTATAGTAGTGTGAGCTATGGTGATCCTAACTTTTTCTCGAAAAAAAAAAGTTGCTCCGATTTCAAAAATTTTTATATATCTTTGCGTTTCAGATGATTTTGTCTGTATGTCTGTCTGTATGTCTGTCTGTATGTCTGTCTGTATGTCTGTCTGTCTGTCTGTCTGTCTGTCTGTCTGTCTGTATGTCTGTCTGTATGTCTGTCTGTAGGTCTGTCTGTATGTCTGTCTGTATGTCTGTCTGTATGTCTGTCTGTATGTCCGTCTGTATGTCTGTCTGTATGTCTGTCTGTATGTCTGTCTGTATGTCTGTCTGTATGTCTGTCTGTATGTCTGTCTGTATGTCTGTCTGTATGTCTGTCTGTATGTCTGTCTGCATGTCTGTCTGTATGTCTGTCTGTCTGTATGTCTGTCTGTATGTCTGTCTGTATGTCTGTCTGTATGTCTGTCTGTCTGTCTGTCTGTCTGTCTGTATGTCTGTATGTCTGTATGTCTGTATGTCTGTCTGTCTGTCTGTATGTCTGTATGTCTGTCTGTATGTCTGTCTGTCTGTATGTCTGTCTGTATGTCTGTCTGTATGTCTGTCTGTATGTCTGTCTGTATGTCTGTCTGTATGTATGTCTGTCTGTATGTATGTCTGTCTGTATGTCTGTCTGTATGTCTGTATGTCTGTATGTCTGTCTGTATGTCTGTCTGTATGTCTGTCTGTATGTCTGTCTGTATGTCTGTCTGTATGTCTGTCTGTATGTCTGTCTGTATGTCTGTCTGTATGTCTGTCTGTATGTCTGTCTGTATGTCTGTCTGTATGTCTGTCTGTATGTCTGTCTGTATGTCTGTCTGTATGTCTGTCTGTATGTCTGTCTGTATGTCTGTCTGTATGTCTGTCTGTATGTCTGTCTGTATGTCTGTCTGTATGTCTGTCTGTATGTCTGTCTGTATGTCTGTCTGTATGTCTGTCTGTATGTCTGTCTGTATGTCTGTCTGTATGTCTGTCTGTATGTCTGTCTGTATGTCTGTCTGTATGTCTGTCTGTATGTCTGTCTGTATGTCTGTCTGTATGTCTGTCTGTATGTCTGTCTGTATGTCTGTCTGTATGTCTGTCTGTATGTCTGTCTGTATGTCTGTCTGTATGTCTGTCTGTATGTCTGTCTGTATGTCTGTCTGTATGTCTGTCTGTATGTCTGTCTGTATGTCTGTCTGTATGTCTGTCTGTATGTCTGTCTGTCTGTATGTCTGTCTGTATGTCTGTCTGTATGTCTGTCTGTATGTCTGTCTGTATGTCTGTCTGTATGTCTGTCTGTATGTCTGTATGTCCGTCTGTATGTCTGTCTGTATGTCTGTCTGTATGTCTGTCTGTATGTCTGTCTGTATGTCTGTCTGTATGTCTGTCTGTATGTCTGTCTGTATGTCTGTCTGTATGTCTGTCTGTATGTCTGTCTGTATGTCTGTCTGTATGTCTGTCTGTATGTCTGTCTGTATGTCTGTCTGTATGTCTGTCTGTATGTCTGTCTGTATGTCTGTCTGTATGTCTGTCTGTATGTCTGTCTGTATGTCTGTCTGTATGTCTGTCTGTATGTCTGTCTGTATGTCTGTCTGTATGTCTGTCTGTATGTCTGTCTGTATGTCTGTCTGTATGTCTGTCTGTATGTCTGTCTGTATGTCTGTCTGTATGTCTGTCTGTATGTCTGTCTGTATGTCTGTCTGTATGTCTGTCTGTATGTCTGTCTGTATGTCTGTCTGTATGTCTGTCTGTATGTCTGTCTGTATGTCTGTCTGTATGTCTGTCTGTATGTCTGTCTGTATGTCTGTCTGTATGTCTGTCTGTATGTCTGTCTGTATGTCTGTCTGTATGTCTGTCTGTATGTCTGTCTGTCTGTATGTCTGTCTGTATGTCTGTCTGTATGTCTGTCTGTATGTCTGTCTGTATGTCTGTCTGTATATCTGTCTGTATGTCTGTCTGTATGTCTGTCTGTATGTCTGTCTGTATGTCTGTCTGTATGTCTGTCTGTATGTCTGTCTGTATGTCTGTCTGTATGTCTGTCTGTATGTCTGTCTGTATGTCTGTCCGTATGTCTGTCCGTATGTCTGTCTGTATGTCTGTCTGTATGTCTGTCTGTATGTCTGTCTGTATGTCTGTCTGTATGTCTGTCTGTATGTCTGTCTGTATGTCTGTCTGTATGTCTGTCTGTATGTCTGTCTGTATGTCTGTCTGTATGTCTGTCTGTATGTCTGTCTGTATGTCTGTCTGTATGTCTGTCTGTATGTCTGTCTGTATGTCTGTCTGTATGTCTGTCTGTATGTCTGTCTGTATGTCTGTCTGTATGTCTGTCTGTATGTCTGTCTGTATGTCTGTCTGTATGTCTGTCTGTATGTCTGTCTGTATGTCTGTCTGTATGTCTGTCTGTATGTCTGTCTGTATGTCTGTCTGTATGTCTGTCTGTATGTCTGTCTGTATGTCTGTCTGTATGTCTGTCTGTATGTCTGTCTGTATGTCTGTCTGTATGTCTGTCTGTATGTCTGTCTGTATGTCTGTCTGTATGTCTGTCTGTATGTCTGTCTGTATGTCTGTCTGTATGTCTGTCTGTATGTCTGTCTGTATGTCTGTATGTCTGTCTGTATGTCTGTCTGTATGTCTGTCTGTATGTCTGTCTGTATGTCTGTCTGTATGTCTGTCTGTATGTCTGTCTGTATGTCTGTCTGTATGTCTGTCTGTATGTCTGTCTGTATGTCTGTCTGTATGTCTGTCTGTATGTCTGTCTGTATGTCTGTCTGTATGTCTGTCTGTATGTCTGTCTGTATGTCTGTCTGTATGTCTGTCTGTATGTCTGTCTGTATGTCTGTCTGTATGTCTGTCTGTATGTCTGTCTGTATGTCTGTCTGTATGTCTGTCTGTATGTCTGTCTGTATGTCTGTCTGTATGTCTGTCTGTATGTCTGTCTGTATGTCTGTCTGTATGTCTGTCTGTATGTCTGTCTGTATGTCTGTCTGTATGTCTGTCTGTATGTCTGTCTGTATGTCTGTCTGTATGTCTGTCTGTATGTCTGTCTGTATGTCTGTCTGTATGTCTGTCTGTATGTCTGTCTGTATGTCTGTCTGTCTGTATGTCTGTCTGTATGTCTGTCTGTATGTCTGTCTGTATGTCTGTCTGTATGTCCGTCTGTATGTCCGTCTGTATGTCCGTCTGTATGTCTGTCTGTATGTCTGTCTGTATGTCTGTCTGTATGTCTGTCTGTATGTCTGTCTGTATGTCTGTCTGTATGTCTGTCTGTATGTCTGTCTGTATGTCTGTCTGTATGTCTGTCTGTATGTCTGTCTGTATGTCTGTCTGTATGTCTGTCTGTATGTCTGTCTGTATGTCTGTCTGTATGTCTGTCTGTATGTCTGTCTGTATGTCTGTCTGTATGTCTGTCTGTATGTCTGTCTGTATGTCTGTCTGTATGTCTGTCTGTATGTCTGTCTGTATGTCTGTCTGTATGTCTGTCTGTATGTCTGTCTGTATGTCTGTCTGTATGTCTGTCTGTATGTCTGTCTGTATGTCTGTCTGTATGTCTGTCTGTATGTCTGTCTGTATGTCTGTCTGTATGTCTGTCTGTATGTCTGTCTGTATGTCTGTCTGTATGTCTGTCTGTATGTCTGTCTGTATGTCTGTCTGTATGTCTGTCTGTATGTCTGTCTGTATGTCTGTCTGTATGTCTGTCTGTATGTCTGTCTGTATGTCTGTCTGTATGTCTGTCTGTATGTCTGTCTGTCTGTCTGTATGTCTGTCTGTATGTCTGTCTGTATGTCTGTCTGTATGTCTGTCTGTATGTCTGTCTGTATGTCTGTCTGTATGTCTGTCTGTATGTCTATATGTCTGTCTGTATGTCTGTCTGTATGTCTGTCTGTCTGTATGTCTGTCTGTATGTCTGTCTGTATGTCTGTCTGTATGTCTGTCTGTATGTCTGTCTGTATGTCTGTCTGTATGTCTGTCTGTATGTCTGTCTGTATGTCTGTCTGTATGTCTGTCTGGATGTCTGTCTGTATGTCTGTCTGTATGTATGTCTGTCTGTATGTCTGTCTGTATGTCTGTCTGTATGTCTGTCTGTATGTCTGTCTGTATGTCTGTCTGTATGTCTGTCTGTATGTCTGTCTGTATGTCTGTCTGTATGTCTGTCTGTATGTCTGTCTGTATGTCTGTCTGTATGTCTGTCTGTATGTCTGTCTGTATGTCTGTCTGTATGTCTGTCTGTCTGTATGTCTGTCTGTATGTCTGTCTGTATGTCTGTCTGTATGTCTGTCTGTATGTCTGTCTGTATGTCTGTCTGTATGTCTGTATGTATGTCTGTCTGTATGTCTGTCTGTCTGTATGTCTGTCTGTATGTCTGTCTGTATGTCTGTCTGTATGTCTGTCTGTATGTCTGTCTGTATGTCTGTCTGTATGTCTGTCTGTATGTCTGTCTGTATGTCTGTCTGTATGTCTGTCTGTCTGTCTGTCTGTATGTCTGTCTGTATGTCTGTCTGTATGTCTGTCTGTATGTCTGTCTGTATGTCTGTCTGTCTGTATGTCTGTCTGTATGTCTGTCTGTATGTCTGTCTGTATGTCTGTCTGTATGTCTGTCTGTATGTCTGTCTGTATGTCTGTCTGTATGTCTGTCTGTATGTCTGTCTGTATGTCTGTCTGAATGTCTGTCTGTATGTCTGTCTGTATGTCTGTCTGTTGTCTGTCTGTATGTCTGTCTGTATGTCTGTCTGTATGTCTGTCTGTATGTCTGTCTGTATGTCTGTCTGTATGTCTGTCTGTATGTCTGTCTGTCTGTATGTCTGTCTGTATGTCTGTCTGTATGTCTGTCTGTATGTCTGTCTGTATGTCTGTCTGTATGTCTGTCTGTATGTCTGTCTGTATGTCTGTCTGTCTGTCTGTATGTCTGTCTGTCTGTCTGTATGTCTGTCTGTATGTCTGTCTGTCTGTATGTCTGTCTGTATGTCTGTCTGTCTGTATGTCTGTCTGTATGTCTGTCTGTATGTCTGTCTGTATGTCTGTCTGTATGTCTGTCTGTATGTCTGTCTGTATGTCTGTCTGTATGTCTGTCTGTATGTCTGTCTGTATGTCTGTCTGAATGTCTGTCTGAATGTCTGTCTGTATGTCTGTCTGTCTGTATGTCTGTATGTCTGTATGTCTGTATGTCTGTATGTCTGTATGTCTGTATGTCTGTATGTCTGTATGTCTGTATGTCTGTATGTCTGTCTGTATGTCTGTCTGTATGTCTGTCTGTATGTCTGTCTGTATGTCTGTCTGTATGTCTGTCTGTATGTCTGTCTGTATGTCTGTCTGTATGTCTGTCTGTATGTCTGTCTGTATGTCTGTCTGTATGTCTGTCTGTATGTCTGTCTGTATGTCTGTCTGTATGTCTGTCTGTATGTCTGTCTGTATGTCTGTCTGTATGTCTGTCTGTATGTCTGTCTGTATGTCTGTCTGTATGTCTGTCTGTATGTCTGTCTGTATGTCTGTCTGTATGTCTGTCTGTATGTCTGTCTGTATGTCTGTCTGTATGTCTGTCTGTATGTCTGTCTGTATGTCTGTCTGTATGTCTGTCTGTATGTCTGTCTGTATGTCTGTCTGTATGTCTGTCTGTATGTCTGTCTGTATGTCTGTCTGTATGTCTGTCTGTCTGTATGTCTGTCTGTATGTCTGTCTGTATGTCTGTCTGTATGTCTGTCTGTATGTCTGTATGTATGTCTGTCTGTATGTCTGTCTGTCTGTATGTCTGTCTGTATGTCTGTCTGTATGTCTGTCTGTATGTCTGTCTGTATGTCTGTCTGTATGTCTGTCTGTATGTCTGTCTGTATGTCTGTCTGTATGTCTGTCTGTATGTCTGTCTGTCTGTCTGTCTGTATGTCTGTCTGTATGTCTGTCTGTATGTCTGTCTGTATGTCTGTCTGTATGTCTGTCTGTCTGTATGTCTGTCTGTATGTCTGTCTGTATGTCTGTCTGTATGTCTGTCTGTATGTCTGTCTGTATGTCTGTCTGTATGTCTGTCTGTATGTCTGTCTGTATGTCTGTCTGTATGTCTGTCTGAATGTCTGTCTGAATGTCTGTCTGTATGTCTGTCTGTTGTCTGTCTGTATGTCTGTCTGTATGTCTGTCTGTATGTCTGTCTGTATGTCTGTCTGTATGTCTGTCTGTATGTCTGTCTGTATGTCTGTCTGTATGTCTGTCTGTATGTCTGTCTGTATGTCTGTCTGTATGTCTGTCTGTATGTCTGTCTGTATGTCTGTCTGTATGTCTGTCTGTATGTCTGTCTGTATGTCTGTCTGTATGTCTGTCTGTATGTCTGTCTGTCTGTATGTCTGTCTGTATGTCTGTCTGTATGTCTGTCTGTATGTCTGTCTGTATGTCTGTCTGTATGTCTGTCTGTATGTCTGTCTGTATGTCTGTCTGTATGTCTGTCTGTATGTCTGTCTGTATGTCTGTCTGTATGTCTGTCTGTCTGTCTGTATGTCTGTCTGTCTGTATGTCTGTCTGTATGTCTGTCTGTATGTCTGTCTGTATGTCTGTCTGTATGTCTGTCTGTCTGTATGTCTGTCTGTATGTCTGTCTGTCTGTATGTCTGTCTGTATGTCTGTATGTCTGTCTGTATGTCTGTCTGTATGTCTGTCTGTATGTCTGTCTGTATGTCTGTCTGTATGTCTGTCTGTATGTCTGTCTGTATGTCTGTCTGAATGTCTGTCTGAATGTCTGTCTGTATGTCTGTCTGTCTGTATGTCTGTATGTCTGTATGTCTGTATGTCTGTATGTCTGTATGTCTGTATGTCTGTATGTCTGTATGTCTGTATGTCTGTATGTCTGTATGTCTGTCTGTATGTCTGTCTGTATGTCTGTCTGTATGTCTGTCTGTATGTCTGTCTGTATGTCTGTCTGTATGTCTGTCTGTATGTCTGTCTGTATGTCTGTCTGTATGTCTGTCTGTATGTCTGTCTGTATGTCTGTCTGTATGTCTGTCTGTATGTCTGTCTGTATGTCTGTCTGTATGTCTGTCTGTATGTCTGTCTGTATGTCTGTCTGTATGTCTGTCTGTATGTCTGTCTGTATGTCTGTCTGTATGTCTGTCTGTATGTCTGTCTGTATGTCTGTCTGTATGTCTGTCTGTATGTCTGTCTGTATGTCTGTCTGTATGTCTGTCTGTATGTCTGTCTGTATGTCTGTCTGTATGTCTGTCTGTATGTCTGTCTGTATGTCTGTCTGTATGTCTGTCTGTATGTCTGTCTGTATGTCTGTCTGTATGTCTGTCTGTATGTCTGTCTGTATGTCTGTCTGTATGTCTGTCTGTATGTCTGTCTGTATGTCTGTCTGTATGTCTGTCTGTATGTCTGTCTGTATGTCTGTCTGTATGTCTGTCTGTATGTCTGTCTGTATGTCTGTCTGTATGTCTGTCTGTATGTCTGTCTGTATGTCTGTCTGTATGTCTGTCTGTATGTCTGTCTGTATGTCTGTCTGTATGTCTGTCTGTATGTCTGTCTGTATGTCTGTCTGTATGTCTGTCTGTATGTCTGTCTGTATGTCTGTCTGTATGTCTGTCTGTATGTCTGTCTGTATGTCTGTCTGTATGTCTGTCTGTATGTCTGTCTGTATGTCTGTCTGTATGTCTGTCTGTATGTCTGTCTGTATGTCTGTCTGTATGTCTGTCTGTATGTCTGTCTGTATGTCTGTCTGTATGTCTGTCTGTATGTCTGTCTGTATGTCTGTCTGTATGTCTGTCTGTATGTCTGTCTGTCTGTCTGTCTGTATGTCTGTCTGTATGTCTGTCTGTCTGTATGTCTGTCTGTATGTCTGTCTGTATGTCTGTCTGTATGTCTGTCTGTATGTCTGTCTGTATGTCTGTCTGTATGTCTGTCTGTATGTCTGTCTGTATGTCTGTCTGTATGTCTGTCTGTATGTCTGTCTGTATGTCTGTCTGTATGTCTGTCTGTCTGTATGTCTGTCTGTATGTCTGTCTGTATGTCTGTCTGTCTGTATGTCTGTCTGTATGTCTGTCTGTATGTCTGTCTGTATGTCTGTCTGTATGTCTGTCTGTATGTCTGTCTGTATGTCTGTCTGTATGTCTGTCTGTATGTCTGTTTGTCTGTATGTCTGTCTGTATGTCTGTCTGTATGTCTGTCTGTATGTCTGTCTGTATGTCTGTCTGTATGTCTGTCTGTATGTCTGTCTGTATGTCTGTCTGTATGTCTGTCTGTATGTCTGTCTGTATGTCTGTCTGTATGTCTGTCTGTATGTCTGTCTGTATGTCTGTCTGTATGTCTGTCTGTATGTCTGTCTGTATGTCTGTCTGTATGTCTGTCTGTCTGTATGTCTGTCTGTATGTCTGTCTGTATGTCTGTATGTCTGTATGTCTGTATGTCTGTATGTCTGTCTGTCTGTCTGTATGTCTGTCTGTATGTCTGTCTGTATGTCTGTCTGTATGTCTGTCTGTATGTCTGTCTGTATGTCTGTCTGTATGTCTGTCTGTATGTCTGTCTGTATGTCTGTCTGTATGTCTGTCTGTATGTCTGTCTGTATGTCTGTCTGTATGTCTGTCTGTATGTCTGTCTGTATGTCTGTCTGTATGTCTGTCTGTCTGTATGTCTGTCTGTATGTCTGTCTGTATGTCTGTCTGTCTGTATGTCTGTCTGTATGTCTGTCTGTATGTCTGTCTGTATGTCTGTCTGTATGTCTGTCTGTATGTCTGTCTGTATGTCTGTCTGTATGTCTGTCTGTATGTCTGTCTGTATGTCTGTCTGTATGTCTGTCTGTATGTCTGTCTGTATGTCTGTCTGTATGTCTGTCTGTATGTCTGTCTGTATGTCTGTCTGTATGTCTGTCTGTATGTCTGTCTGTATGTCTGTCTGTATGTCTGTCTGTATGTCTGTCTGTATGTCTGTCTGTATGTCTGTCTGTATGTCTGTCTGTATGTCTGTCTGTATGTCTGTCTGTATGTCTGTCTGTATGTCTGTCTGTATGTCTGTCTGTATGTCTGTCTGTATGTCTGTCTGTCTGTATGTCTGTCTGTATGTCTGTCTGTATGTCTGTCTGTATGTCTGTCTGTATGTCTTTCTGTCTGTATGTCTGTCTGTATGTCTGTCTGTATGTCTGTCTGTATGTCTGTCTGTCTGTCTGTTGTCTGTCTGTCTGTATGTCTGTCTGTATGTCTGTCTGTCTGTATGTCTGTCTGTCTGTCTGTATGTCTGTCTGTATGTCTGTCTGTATGTCTGTCTGTATGTCTGTCTGTATGTCTGTCTGTATGTCTGTCTGTCTGTATGTCTGTCTGTCTGTATGTCTGTCTGTATGTCTGTCTGTATGTCTGTCTGTATGTCTGTCTGTCTGTATGTCTGTCTGTATGTCTGTCTGTATGTCTGTCTGTCTGTATGTCTGTCTGTATGTCTGTCTGTATGTCTGTCTGTATGTCTGTCTGTATGTCTGTCTGTATGTCTGTCTGTATGTCTGTCTGTATGTCTGTCTGTCTGTCTGTATGTCTGTCTGTATGTCTGTCTGTATGTCTGTCTGTATGTCTGTCTGTATGTCTGTCTGTATGTCTGTCCGTATGTCTGTCGGTATGTCTGTCGGTATGTCTGTCTGTATGTCTGTCCGTATGTCTGTCCGTATGTCTGTCTGTATGTCTGTCTGTATGTCTGTCTGTATGTCTGTCTGTATGTCTGTCTGTCTGTATGTCTGTCTGTATGTCTGTCTGTATGTCTGTCTGTATGTCTGTCTGTATGTCTGTCTGTCTGTATGTCTGTCTGTATGTCTGTCTGTATGTCTGTCTGTATGTCTGTCTGTATGTCTGTCTGTATGTCTGTCTGTATGTCTGTCTGTATGTCTGTCTGTATGTCTGTCTGTATGTCTGTCTGTATGTCTGTCTGTATGTCTGTCTGTATGTCTGTCTGTATGTCTGTCTGTATGTCTGTCTGTATGTCTGTCTGTATGTCTGTCTGTATGTCTGTCTGTATGTCTGTCTGTATGTCTGTCTGTATGTCTGTATGTCTGTCTGTATGTCTGTCTGTATGTCTGTCTGTATGTCTGTATGTCTGTCTGTATGTCTGTCTGTATGTCTGTCTGTATGTCTGTCTGTATGTCTGTCTGTATGTCTGTCTGTATGTCTGTCTGTATGTCTGTCTGTATGTCTGTCTGTATGTCTGTCTGTATGTCTGTCTGTATGTCTGTCTGTATGTCTGTCTGTATGTCTGTCTGTATGTCTGTCTGTATGTCTGTCTGTATGTCTGTCTGTATGTCTGTCTGTATGTCTGTCTGTATGTCTGTCTGTATGTCTGTCTGTATGTCTGTCTGTATGTCTGTCTGTATGTCTGTCTGTATGTCTGTCTGTATGTCTGTCTGTATGTCTGTCTGTATGTCTGTCTGTATGTCTGTCTGTATGTCTGTCTGTATGTCTGTCTGTATGTCTGTCTGTATGTCTGTCTGTATGTCTGTCTGTATGTCTGTCTGTATGTCTGTCTGTATGTCTGTCTGTATGTCTGTCTGTATGTCTGTCTGTATGTCTGTCTGTATGTCTGTCTGTATGTCTGTCTGTATGTCTGTCTGTATGTCTGTCTGTATGTCTGTCTGTATGTCTGTCTGTATGTCTGTCTGTATGTCTGTCTGTATGTCTGTCTGTATGTCTGTCTGTATGTCTGTCTGTATGTCTGTCTGTATGTCTGTCTGTATGTCTGTCTGTATGTCTGTCTGTATGTCTGTCTGTATGTCTGTCTGTATGTCTGTCTGTATGTCTGTCTGTATGTCTGTCTGTATGTCTGTCTGTATGTCTGTCTGTATGTCTGTCTGTATGTCTGTCTGTATGTCTGTCTGTCTGTATGTCTGTCTGTATGTCTGTCTGTATGTCTGTCTGTATGTCTGTCTGTATGTCTTTCTGTCTGTATGTCTGTCTGTATGTCTGTCTGTATGTCTGTCTGTATGTCTGTCTGTCTGTCTGTCTGTCTGTCTGTATGTCTGTCTGTATGTCTGTCTGTCTGTATGTCTGTCTGTCTGTCTGTATGTCTGTCTGTATGTCTGTCTGTATGTCTGTCTGTATGTCTGTCTGTATGTCTGTCTGTATGTCTGTCTGTCTGTATGTCTGTCTGTCTGTATGTCTGTCTGTATGTCTGTCTGTATGTCTGTCTGTATGTCTGTCTGTCTGTATGTCTGTCTGTATGTCTGTCTGTATGTCTGTCTGTCTGTATGTCTGTCTGTATGTCTGTCTGTATGTCTGTCTGTATGTCTGTCTGTATGTCTGTCTGTATGTCTGTCTGTATGTCTGTCTGTCTGTCTGTATGTCTGTCTGTATGTCTGTCTGTATGTCTGTCTGTATGTCTGTCTGTATGTCTGTCTGTATGTCTGTCTGTATGTCTGTCCGTATGTCTGTCGGTATGTCTGTCGGTATGTCTGTCTGTATGTCTGTCCGTATGTCTGTCCGTATGTCTGTCTGTATGTCTGTCTGTATGTCTGTCTGTATGTCTGTCTGTATGTCTGTCTGTCTGTATGTCTGTCTGTATGTCTGTCTGTATGTCTGTCTGTATGTCTGTCTGTATGTCTGTCTGTATGTCTGTCTGTCTGTATGTCTGTCTGTATGTCTGTCTGTATGTCTGTCTGTATGTCTGTCTGTATGTCTGTCTGTATGTCTGTCTGTATGTCTGTCTGTATGTCTGTCTGTATGTCTGTCTGTATGTCTGTCTGTATGTCTGTCTGTATGTCTGTCTGTATGTCTGTCTGTATGTCTGTCTGTATGTCTGTCTGTATGTCTGTCTGTATGTCTGTCTGTATGTCTGTCTGTATGTCTGTATGTCTGTCTGTATGTCTGTCTGTATGTCTGTCTGTATGTCTGTATGTCTGTCTGTATGTCTGTCTGTATGTCTGTCTGTATGTCTGTCTGTATGTCTGTCTGTATGTCTGTCTGTATGTCTGTCTGTATGTCTGTCTGTATGTCTGTCTGTATGTCTGTCTGTATGTCTGTCTGTATGTCTGTCTGTATGTCTGTCTGTATGTCTGTCTGTATGTCTGTCTGTATGTCTGTCTGTATGTCTGTCTGTATGTCTGTCTGTATGTCTGTCTGTATGTCTGTCTGTATGTCTGTCTGTATGTCTGTCTGTATGTCTGTCTGTATGTCTGTCTGTATGTCTGTCTGTATGTCTGTCTGTATGTCTGTCTGTATGTCTGTCTGTATGTCTGTCTGTATGTCTGTCTGTATGTCTGTCTGTATGTCTGTCTGTATGTCTGTCTGTATGTCTGTCTGTATGTCTGTCTGTATGTCTGTCTGTATGTCTGTCTGTATGTCTGTCTGTATGTCTGTCTGTATGTCTGTCTGTATGTCTGTCTGTATGTCTGTCTGTATGTCTGTCTGTATGTCTGTCTGTATGTCTGTCTGTATGTCTGTCTGTATGTCTGTCTGTATGTCTGTCTGTATGTCTGTCTGTTGTCTGTCTGTATGTCTGTCTGTATGTCTGTCTGTATGTCTGTCTGTATGTCTGTCTGTATGTCTGTCTGTATGTCTGTCTGTATGTCTGTCTGTATGTCTGTCTGTATGTCTGTCTGTATGTCTGTCTGTATGTCTGTCTGTATGTCTGTCTGTATGTCTGTCTGTATGTCTGTCTGTATGTCTGTCTGTATGTCTGTCTGTATGTCTGTCTGTATGTCTGTCTGTATGTCTGTCTGTATGTCTGTCTGTATGTCTGTCTGTATGTCTGTCTGTATGTCTGTCTGTATGTCTGTCTGTATGTCTGTCTGTATGTCTGTCTGTATGTCTGTCTGTATGTCTGTCTGTCTGTATGTCTGTCTGTATGTCTGTATGGCTGTCTGTATGTCTGTCTGTATGTCTGTCTGTATGTCTGTCTGTATGTCTGTCTGTATGTCTGTCTGTATGTCTGTCTGTATGTCTGTCTGTATGTCTGTCTGTATGTCTGTCTGTATGTCTGTCTGTATGTCTGTCTGTATGTCTGTCTGTATGTCTGTCTGTATGTCGGTCTGTATGTCTGTCTGTATGTCTGTCTGTATGTCTGTCTGTATGTCTGTCTGTATGTCTGTCTGTATGTCTGTCTGTATGTCTGTCTGTATGTCTGTCTGTATGTCTGTCTGTATGTCTGTCTGTATGTCTGTCTGTATGTCTGTCTGTATGTCTGTCTGTATGTCTGTCTGTATGTCTGTCTGTATGTCTGTCTGTATGTCTGTCTGTATGTCTGTCTGTATGTCTGTCTGTATGTCTGTCTGTATGTCTGTCTGTATGTCTGTCTGTATGTCTGTCTGTATGTCTGTCTGTATGTCTGTCTGTATGTCTGTCTGTATGTCTGTCTGTATGTCTGTCTGTATGTCTGTCTGTATGTCTGTCTGTATGTCTGTCTGTATGTCTGTCTGTATGTCTGTCTGTATGTCTGTCTGTATGTCTGTCTGTATGTCTGTCTGTATGTCTGTCTGTATGTCTGTCTGTATGTC